>OX333079.1:19327608-19550568 GCA_946863875.1 Alloplasta piceator
GTGGCCGAGCTGGAACAAGCATTGTTCGACGGTTGAAACAAATGCCCGTAACATTCCCATCGTAACGCCACGAGAGTGGCAGGAGGGATGTTTTGTTTTTTACGCGGATAACGGAAGTGCTGACGGAATCGTTCGTCCGGTACACGTCCATGCATGCATTCTGCTATATACCGCCCGTGCTCTAAGAGACAAATTGGAAAATGCTCCCTATTCAGCTTTTTTTTTACTTCCATGAAATAACGAGCCCTCGGTAATTTTCAACCAGATGTATATTGCAGAACATTCATTTTCCTGGTGAACGCACAAGAAGTGGCAAAGTTCAAATACCAAAATAAATTGAGTCAGCCGAAAACTATCAATTTTTTTGCAATTATTATCAAGTGCAGAAATTCAACATCAACCGGACCGTCCTCCTTCTTTCGTGGCACTCAAAAGAGAAAATTATTGTATTGTACGATAATTACAAGGGTCGAGAATAACGTCAACCTTCTTCATATTTTTGAATCAGTAGACTTGGACAGAAGGATATTTTGACAATTATCTGCGACCATAAATTCACATGGGAATTATCCGTTGAAGAAAAAAATGGTGTGATAGGATGATTATTTTTTTAGTAGACTTTTTTGGTGCAGTTTTTAAAATTTTCTTGACTTATATTTAAAGAATTTCATCAAAGTTTACCGATATTTATTGGTACAAAAAATAAATGAAGAATGAACGTGCGGAATTTTGTTTGCATGATTTTTTACATTAAGGGGGAATATTCACCTAAAAACGGGGGAAAAAAGGTAACTTTCGAGAATTTTTTCCAGGAAAACTATTGGAATGATCAGAACGGGGTTTTTCCTAGTTAAAAATATACACGTTCAAGAATGTTTTTAATTTTTTTCTATTCAAAAATGGTGGAAATTCACGGAGTACTCGAGTCGTCTACGGCGTGCCATAAAAAAAATCTGCCATAGCGCTATCCAGTGGCATTTCGTCAAAAATCATGTGAAAGAAAAAACCAAAACAGGATGCTAACATAGATACTATTATCTTGTCTTTGTCATAGCTGATTTAAAAAATATCGATTTTTTACAAAATGGCGGACGCTTAAACTCAACGTAGCTATTTTCAAGAAAAAATTCTTTCGTATTTTGACTAAAAACTAACAATCGGAAAAAAAATCCTATGACAAGGACTAGATAATTATGTATACAATAACCACCAAAATTTTGACGTTAATCGGTTCAATGGTTTTCGAGATATTTTGGGTACCAGTTAGAAAAACGTTGTTTTGAGAAAAACGCGTTACGGTGTTCATCTTCACGTGCATGAGCCCAACGAAAGCATATGAGGCATTCCTCGCCGTTTCGACCTGGGTCTGACCCTTCACCTCTCCGATTTTGTTCGCAATTTATTATGCTTTTGTAGTGTCTCTGAAAAGCACTCAGGATTTTTTTCAGATTTTTTTGGCGTGATTCGACTTAATTATAGCTTTATAAACAGCTCAATTTTTGGCCCAAATTTAAAAATCTGAAAAAAATCACGAAAATCCGGTTTTTCGTATCAAAAATTTCGAGCGTTGAGCCAAAGTGAGCAGGGGCTTCCTTCTGTCGATAACAGGCTTTTTTGAAGAAAAAAAAAATTGAAAAAAAATAGAAGGAGACATCCGAATTGAATGGGCCATTTTCCAAACGTTTTCCTATGAATTGAAGGTGTTTAAAAAAAATATACCGACTTCGGTGACCGGAGGAACGAATAATTTGAAAAAATTACAGGCATTTTTTCAAGGGCTATACCAGGTATATGATCCCTCTTAAGAGGAGGCTAAATACCATTTTTATTCAATCCCTACATTATCGACGTATCATCGTCGTCCAGTCTTTCTCCGACAACCGTGAATGAAAATTAATTACATTTTGACAATTAAGAGGGGGATTAATTAATTAACAGTTAATTGTCAATTGAGAGGCTAAAATGCGTTACAGCTAATGCCAACGAACTCATTCGAGCGCCCTAAATATTATCGGTTACTCGTCAGAATCCATGGTGCTGCCCTCACTCGCACGTCCGTGAACTACATTTCGCCATTTCGTTTTTCAATAAAACTACAATTTATCGATATTTATCTCTTGATGCGCCATCCAAACTTACGGCGTGTCATTTTGATAAAATAATGTCGAAAACGTCTCGATATTTGTATCGTGGCGTTCTTCATGGAGCCTCACTCTTGGTTTTACCCGAAATGCAGTAAAAGTTTAATAATTTCAGTTTTTCAATTACAGTTTCTTGGTGGTAAATGAATCTGTAAATTTTTTTTTTGTTTTTCGAAAATTTGTTAGTGAGGCTCCATTCCTGCCATTGTTCTGATGATAATGTTCAAATTTTATTCCATTCCGTCCATTTGTATAAGAGCAAGTTTGGATGGCAATTTCGAGGTGTTAGTGTCGGTATTTAGCCTCCTCTTAAGTATACACCACAGTAAAAGGAAATATTTTTTTATGATCTTTCGAAAAATTATGCAACACTCGAATTCTCAGGAGCATGTATAGGACCGGTTGAAAATATCACGTAAAAAATTGCGTAAAATGCGGAAAAACATAAAATACTGGCACTTGTATAGTTTGTATACGAGGTATAAAGAGTTTGTAAAGGGTGCTCGAAGAGGTGGTGGCTCTCGAAAAACGAGCTGCCCTCGATTACTCCAGTACGAAAATGTGTAGTTTTCTTGAAAGGAGTAAAAAGGGTCTCTTTTCTCTGTGATGGCATCAAGCAGAAAGAGAGAGGGAGAGAGAGAGAGAGAGAGAGAGAGAGAGAGAGAGAGAGAGAGAGAGAGAGAGAGAGAGGGAGAGAGAGAGAGAGAGAGAGAGAGAGAGCTGTAAATGCAAAAGTTAACTAGAAATTAGTTTTGCCATTACTAAACGAGTTTACCTTGTGAGTAAAGGGGTGTTATAGCGTACTTTTGCTCGCATGCATGCACATCGTCATCCGGTAGTCGGATATATGCGAAAACGCTCTCGAGGAAACGTGTTTTCTGTCGGTCCGGATTTCCGTTTAGGGAGAAAAGAGGGTAAAAACGCCCTCACACGCGTACACAGAGATCCATAAACATAAAAACACGCAAACGTGCGCAAGTTTTCACCCCCAAGCTATAGCTCGGCGTAATCGCGTCACTTAACGCCTCTGGTAGTTGTCTGATACGCTCTCTTTGCTATGCTGGACGCATCCTCCTCCATCCCTTTGCACATTTTTTATACCTCAATCGTTCTGTGTATCTGTTCCCTCGAGCTTTCGCTATGTATTTGCATGAAATCCCCTCTATATAATATCCCAGCGTCCGTCAGATCCTTTTGTTCCGTCACTTTTTTGTAAAAACTTTTGACTCGTGAAGTATAATTTATAAAAATTCCCGGCGACGTGGAATTATTCGTAAGTAAATCCTGCTTTCGCCGTCAGCACGTCCACTTTGTCGTCGTTTTGCTCTTTGCCGTTTGTTTTTATGCAGAAGGTGAATTCTTCAGTGACAAAATCTTTAAAGCATTTTAAAACGTCGCTGAATAATGTTTGAAATAGATTTCCGGGCCTCCAGACAAGCTAAAGTATACGTTTTTTTTTACTACCGCATGAACTATGGAAAATCTTTTGAATCGTATATGGGTCATTCCATGTCAAATCGACCGATATACTTGGAATCGGTCCATTTTAATTTCGATGAAATTTGGGCAGAAGTTTTCCATTATCGTAAAACGAAATTCTACCGAAGGTAAAAAATAACATTTTTTTAACGAAAGTTATGCAAATTTCAAAATTTCACAATTTTTTCCATTTTTCATGTTTATTTTTTTAATATTTCAAAAACTATTATAGTTACGATTACGATAGTTAAAATTTCTGACAAAATTTCAACGAAATTGGAAGCTTCGACTATTTTCAATTCCACCTATTGGTCGATTTGACACGAAATGACCCATATTGTGTTCGTTTTTGTCTATAATATTTATTTACACTGTTCAGTGTGCTATTTTACTTCTCGCTATTCAATGATAAATCATGCAAAACGTGGCTAATTAATGTGCATTAACCATTAACATTTAATGTTTAATGGAAATAATTTACATTAACCATTAACATTTGATGGTTAATGGAAATAATTTACATTAACCATTAAAATTTAATGTTTAATGGAAATAATTTACATTAATTATTAACATTTAATGTTTAATGGAAATAATTTACATTAACCATTAACATTTAATGGTTAATGGAAATAATTCACATTATCCATTAACATTTAATGGTTAATGGAAATAATTTACACTAACCATTTGCCATTAAAAAAGTAATGACTAATGCAATACTTTTTCATTAAAAATTTCGCAACCCTGTATGCAAAAAAGTATTTAATGATATCTGAATGTTTTCATTCTCAAAAATGCCAAATAAAATTGGCACTCTTTTTAATATCTCTTTTTGTAAATATATAAGTATTTACAAAAAAAAAAGCTATTAACATAATTTCAATGATAAAAGCAATGAAAAAATAACTTTTGATTTACCTGTCCTACTGCACACACCAACGAATCTCTCTATTTGTGGGCCATTAAATTTCGTTAAATAACAATTAAAAAATGTCGCCTGATGTAATAAATAAAATCAATTTAACCGGCATCCGCCGCTCGAACAAGTAATTCACGACGTACGAACGACCGGATGTCGTATTTTTTTCGGATCTGGGCCAAATCCTAATTTATGCGCTGAGCGGTAAATCAACAGGATATACAGCGGGAAAAAAAACAGGATGGAGTAGGTCCGATTAATTCGGGCCCGTACGAGTTTTAACGCTCGATTTACACCCGGCACTGATTTTAAGCTTGGCTGGTCTGTGCCTGAGATTTTCCTCGTTTGCCAGCACCAAAAGAATTAGAAGTGTTTGCGGAACAGTGCGAGAGGGAAAATAGTGAACCACGAAAGCGCGAGCGAGAAGAAAAAAATTCGAGAAGAACGAAATGTTTCCAAAGGAAATTTGTGGTCGGTGTTTGTCTGCACTTTTATCGGTATCGTTCGAAACCGCCGCGTCCTGTGAATCTCACTATAAAACAGCATTCTCTTTTCCGTCGGAGCATCACACAGTTTGCGTTCATTCGTGCGTACACTTCGATTTTCAATCCATCAGCGTTCATTCTTCTGTAAATCGAGACAAAACAAAAATTTTCCATCACTGCACTTCCGGTTACGCCGTGTCTCGCAAATATTACGAGACAGCGTTTCCATCTTTTCGTTAATTTCACTGATTTCATCTTCCAACAACGCATATCGAATAAAAGTTGAAAAATAATATTAAAAAAAATCAACGAACGAGAAACATGGCTACGGACAAAAATGCCCTTTTGTATCTCTTTGATCGACCTACCGAACCGGCGTATTATCCAAAGGGTGAGGACAAAGCAGCCTTCGATATACCCGCTGAATATCTGGTGAGATTCGAATTAATATTTTCGATGCTATAAGGGCCATTCATTAAGGGGGCCGATTTTTGGGAATTTTTTTTTTCTAACTAGGGATGATCATTTGAGGATCAGACAAAAAGCAATTTATTAAGTATATATTCAACTACATTCATACAAAATTTTGTTGAAAAATATTCAAAATTAACAAAGTTATTATCATAAATGGATAATAAAAAATGACTCCTCCTGGTGGCAACGATGCAGCAATGAAAAATTATCTGAAATCAAGAAACCCAAATTTTTGTTTAAATCTACACAACAGTGACTATCGTTAAGCGTAGCCATTTTTTTAAAATAATTTTTTCACAAAATTGCGCTGATTTGATTTTTTTTTCTTTTTTTGACCATTTTATTTTATTTTCCAAAGGCCTTAAAAAATAGTAATTTTCAAAATTTTGAAAATCGGCTATGCACAACCGTAGCCAATGCGATTACAAAAATTTCAAAATTAAAAATTTTAAAATTAGTTCATTGGTCTTTCAGCAATCGATGCCATCGTGTTGAAAAAAGTCGTTTTGAGAAATAAGCGCTTAAAGTTTTCATTGCACATTCGTTTACACTGAATGTAGTTGTATTTTAAATATTTATACTTGCATTAAACTATCTATTCCCGGGCCAACTATTTATTCACTTTTTTTTTTTAATAACTTTTTTTCGAGGATTACCAATTTCAACTTTTTTTCTTCTCAATTTTTCAAAATCTGAGGTCCTTTATAAATCCTCAAACATTTTCAGAGTGGTGTTTTGTGAAATAAGTCCAGCTGGGAATTTTATTTTTGTTTCAATCGATAAAAAAAAATAGAAAGAAATGTCGGCTCACTCCATGTTGGACGGAATTTTTTCCGGAATTGATCAAAGTATTTTTTGAGTAAAAAAAAATCTAAAAAAGGCGAACTTCGAGAAAAAGATGATTTTTCTCGAAAAAGTGAAAAATTGCATAGATTTTAATATCTTAACATTTTTTGTATTTTTTTTCGAAAAGTACATTAAAAGTAAACATTTTTGACAAAAAACCGGCCCAATTAGTTAATTTTTGAAGAAACTATAGCCATTTAAACAAAGCCTTTTTTTGGGTTGGGTAAAAAAATTCGAAAATTTCCTGAAAAATGTTTTTAATGGGGTAGAAAAGGAAAAAAATATTTCAGCCGAATCGAAAGGGGTCGGGTTTAAAAGTGGTTGATTTGACATGGAATGCCCCATATATATATATTTACCTGCTCTTCCTTTGGGTATATCTCAGTCAATTTTAGAGATTTTGAGTTAAAAATTTGTTTACACATGTTTGAATATATATCCTTGAAGAAAATGAAAAAAAAAAATCCGATTTTTTTACCCCTCACAGTAGCGCTCCCCCTTAAGTTTAAAAAATCTTAAATGTGTTCATATTTACACATTTCGAAGCTTATAAATGAATAAATGTCACAACAGCATATAATTCAGCCCGGACAACGACTGATGATCTGAACTAAACTGAATTTTACTCTTTGACTTATTTCCTTTAAGATTTTTTCAAATCCAGTCACTCATTGTTTTACGCAAAGTATTATATTCGTTTGCAGTTTTTTTGATTGATTTGTTTATTCAATTTAATATGCATTTTCCAAAGACTAAATAATTTTAATTAAGAAGGCGGAGGAAGAGTCCAAAAAAACTTATGTGTCCTCACATGAGGGGGGGTCAAAAATGGCCAAAATTATCCTTACGTAATTAATGAATGGCCTCTTGCGTATTTTATCATGGATTGCGTTGATGGTCATTCAATCCATAATCGTGTACGATTTCCAGCCTGAAAAGTACAGTTCATTCGCCGGTTCTGTGTTGAATCGTTTCGGTGAGGATGACGTTGTCACCAAGATCCCGGTCAAAAATATAACTCTGCCGGATTTAACAATTCCGATGCAGCTCGATCGTCGTGAAGGCTTCTCCCTCTTTATTCCCAAACATCGTGACATAGCTAGTCGTCTTGTCGACATATTTATGGGCATGCGAACTCCCGAAGATCTGTTGTCGGTCGCTGTCTACTGTCGCGATCGTCTCAATCCGCATTTATTCATCTACGCCCTGTCCGTCGCTATTTTACATCGCAAGGACACGGAGAATATTCCGGTACCTTCGCTCGCCGAAATTTTCCCGGACAAGTACGTGGACGGTGGAATATTTTCAAAGGCCCGAGAGGAATCCAATACCGTCGAGAATCCAGGATTACGAGTAAGGCTTTTTTTTTCCTCTTTAAATACAGATTCAACGAATTATCCTGATGTACTTGTTGGTTTACGAATATTTCGGATGAATTTTTTGAAACAAAAATGGTCTCCTTGTCTATTCAACCCGATTTGGTTATCGTGGGTCGCTGGAGACCCCAGCGATTTTTCTCTTCTCCCTGCATTTCTCTGGAGATATGGCCATTAATGCCTGCAAATCTTTAAAAGAATCTTGAAAAGAATCTCAGAATCTTAGATTCTTTCCAAATACTTTCAAAGATTTGCCGGCATTAATGGCCACCTCTTACATGTGTTTATAACGAAAAGTAAAATATTTGTTTCAATTTTGTTGCAATCTTCATGGTCTGTCCTTACAGTAGAAGCATTCAAGAGTGTTAAGGAATTTTATCAGATTTTTTCATTGCGAATTACGTGTTCTAACATGCCTTGGGTCACTAGCGACCCACGATAACCTGACAAGGTGTCAAAACGCGATAACCTGATCGGGTGAATACGTGGATATTAGACTGATTCAAAAAAGCGACTTATTTTTCTTTTTCGAACTAACATATTAAATAATTTTGGGGAGGTGAAAAAAGATGCCTGTTTAAAAGCAGAGCTCTTGATATAAATATTTAGATAAGTCTCGTCGCACATTTCTACACTGAGAGAAAAAATTACTGAATCTGAGAACATGAATTTATTTATTAAATGAAAGTATTAATTCGATTATTTATTTGTTGAACCAAGAAAATCACTCTTCATTTAAACAAATATTTTCACGAATCTATTACTCTATTATATTAAATTCTTATTTAATAGTAACAATTAAAGGCATGATAGATTTGATTAAATTTGTATTCATTGGATTAGTTACATTGATCGCACCATAAACATGAGATTATTTGAATCTAAAAAACGAATTCAATATAAGATGATTTTTATCGAAAAAATTATTTTCTTGCAATAAAGTCATTATTATTTTACTTCTAAAAATATTTCTGTAGTATTTTTAACATTGATTAGATATAAAATTGATTGTGATTATTTGAAAAGAAACTGTAGTAAAATAAATAACACATTATTTTATTCCAATAGAATATTTGTTTGGAATCATGAAATTTTTATTTCCTTCAAGCAAAGAACAGTCATTTCTATAGTATACTTTAATAGTATACATAAGTTGTTAAAAATTAAAAAACTGGTTTTCTAAATGTTTTCTGATATTCGAAATTTCATAAATCCTAACTTTTTTCAAGTGCATAGTCGTAGTCGATAGCGTAATAGGTAGCGTGTTAGGTAGTTAGGTAGGATAGGTATGATGGTAGGTAGGGTTAAGGGTTCGAATCTCGGTTGGACAGAGAAAGTAGATCGGAGAATTGGCGCAGATTTGTCTTTTTTTCTATTTATCTCTTTTTGGGGTTACTAAACTATGCATATTAAAATATTTGGCAAGGGCTATATATTTTTTATAAAATGTTTAGCAACAATTAATAAAGATGCATTTGATTGAATCAATCATTTTTCCTGTTGATTGGACTAATTAATTTGTTGATCCAAAAAAATTTTTTTCTCAGTGCTTCCTGTATTAAAAGTCATGCATCTTTTGAATGATAAAATGTGTTCTTGATTCAAACAACACATTACATAAAATTGATAACATATTGTTAGATTCAAGTAAATTCGTTTATTGAAACAGAAATTTATGGAATTGACTGAAAAAAATGAACCAAGTAAATATATAAGGGAACCAATCTAATATGTTTTGGCAAATAATGAAAAAAAATGATTTTTTTCCTTCAAAACTTTATATTTCATATCTCGGCTTCAAGTCAATGTACCAAAATAAACGACACACATTCTTGTAGAGAATTGAAAAAAGATGCCTGCTTTCAACAGGCATCTTTTTTCACCTCCCCGAAAGTATTTAATATATGTTATTTCGAAAAACAAAAAATAGACGCTTTTTTTAAAATCAGTTTAGTGGATATTCAGATAAAATAGGAAACTTTTATTTTTCATCAGACACCGATTGAGATACCCCGTGACTACACGGCCTCGGATCTTGACGAGGAACATCGCGTGGCTTATTGGAGGGAAGATGTTGGCATAAACCTTCATCATTGGCACTGGCATCTCGTTTATCCGTTCAGCGGTAATATCAGAATCGTTGACAAGGATCGTCGTGGCGAGCTCTTCTATTACATGCATCAACAGATAATGGCCAGGTAAGTTCAATTGTTAATGGATGATTTAAAGGGACAGAATAAAATCTAAAGTCACGCATCACGGTGGCAAGGTCATTGACGCAAATCAATGGTAGAACTCTCTATCTTCCATACTTGAATATAGCTGAAAATAGCCTAACAAAGATTTACCAGTTAAGGACGGAATCCCTCGTTATCGTTGAAGGTCATCAAAATGGTATTCACAAAAATTGACATACGTTAATATATTGATAGATATAATACCGAGCGTCTCTGCAATCATCTGAGTCGTGTCAAGAGATTGAACAATTTGAGAGAACCGATCGCGGAAGGTTACTTTCCTAAATTGGATTCTCTAGTGGCATCCAGAACATGGCCGTCACGTCCTAGCGGAACACAGCTCAAGGACATCAACAGACCGGTCGACCAGGTTGTATTTGACCTTCAGCGTCTCGAGCGCTGGAGGGACAATGTTTTGAGCGCTATTTCCGTCGGAGTGGTGGTTGATTCTCAAAACCGAAGCATACAACTTACCGAGAAGGAAGGTATCAACATACTCGGCAATATCATAGAATCGAGCGCTCTCTCACCGAATCGAAATCTTTACGGTGACCTTCACAATCTCGGACACGTTGCCATTGCTTACTGTCACGATCCTGATCATCGTTATCTGGCAAGTTGGCAGAATCATGCGTCACTACCTAACAAGCAATACGTATGAGTTTGAATTTGCGCCAATATGATTGAAAACCTTCTATCTTTTTAGGAAACATTCGCCATAATGGGAGACTCAGCAACGGCAATGAGAGATCCGATATTTTACCGTTGGCACTCATTCATGAATGACATTTTTATGGAGCACAAAAATACTCTGAATGCTTACAGCGTTGCTGAGGTGACGAGACATTGACGACACGATATCTTGAAACGAACAATTATCTCGAAAACGCAAAACCATTGGACCTGACATAATTATTCGCATTTCAGCTGGACTTCCCCAATGTCGCGATAGCCGGACTCCAATTGGTGACGCCAAATGCTTCGGCCAATACACTCAAGACATTTTGGAATCAGAGCGACATTGACCTATCTCGTGGGCTTGACTTCTCACCGCGAGGCCCAGTCTTAGCGAGATTCACTCATCTCAATCACACTGACTTCAAGTACAGAATAGAGGCGGAAAATCGTACGAGGACACCGCTAAAGGGCACCGTGAGGATCTTCATCGCTCCGAAATTGGATGAGCGCAGTCTAGCATTGCCTTTCCGTGCGCAGAAGGATCTGATGATAGAGATGGACAAATTTACCGTGACCCGTAAGAAAATAATCGAAATCTCAATATCAGGTGATATCATCGATGACCAATTACTTAATTTCGTTTAGGAGAGCACTGGCCGAGGGACTAGAGCGCGGGTCTCGTAACTCGCGGACCCGGGTTCGATCCCCGAGGCGACACCGCTAAAAAGGTTTTTTCGAGTGTTTCTGGTGCTCTCCCGGTGGATTTGGACCACACCTCAAATAAAGATCGGTCCCAACACCCCATTGCGAGGGGTGGGTGGCTGCTGCATGGTTCTGGTGGGGCGTCCCGACGCGGTTCCCATCGCTCGGTTGATGAAACCACTTAACCCTGCAGTGGCTGAATCACTCGGTCACAAGTGGGGAGGTAACTGCCTAACCGACCAACGATAGTCCTGCTTGAGCGTGCTCGCACTGCTATCGGAGGGAATTAGGTATAGTTTACCGGCTGTTTCGACGAGAGGTTTTCTGCAGTTTCCCTCCGTCCTCGGCAAATGCGATACAGTGGGGATAAGTCGGCTGTAGCCGCACAACGGGAGGGGATGAGAGAAGCGGCTATAGGGGAAGGACCCCAGGTCGGTGGAAAAACCAATACAAAAAAAAATTAATCCATTTAATTTATCCACGACAGTTCGTCCGGGATCGAATACGATTGAACGCAATTCCCAGGATTCAAACGTGACCATTCCGTTCGAGACGGTATTCCGAAATCTCGATAAGAATCGTCCAACCGGAGAGGCACTCGAAAACTTCAATTTCTGCGGCTGTGGTTGGCCTCAGCATATGCTCGTACCCAAAGGCAAGAAGGAAGGCTTCCCCATGGATCTCTTTGTCATGATCTCAGATCACGCAAACGACGTTGTAAGGATCTTGGTTATTCAAAATTTTCGATGGTGTCCTCATCAATTTTATGGCTAATCAATTTTTGATGGCTAATTAATTTTGGATGGCTAATCAATTCTTGATGGCTAATCAATTTTTTATGGCTAATCAATTTTTTTAAATGCACAGGTTCAACAAGATGATCCTGTTGGCTGCAGCAGTGCAGCGAGCTTCTGCGGACTTCGCAACCGAAAGTATCCAGATGCTAGAGCAATGGGCTATCCGTTTGATCGTAGATCACGCGACGGCGTCGAGACTCTGCCAGCCTTCCTCACACCCAACATGGCCGTCACTGAGATAAGGGTTCAATTCCAAGATATTGTGACACCGAGAACCAGTCCCTAAAATGGTTTCTCCGTTGTTTCGTCCGAACTGATATCCGCACACGAATGAACATGAAATGCCTATTATTAGATTCTTAATCATGTAACAAACTCTTTTGTTAATCGAACATCATCGATGGATTTCTTAATTATAATAAAGAGTAAGCAATATTACACAAGTCTCATATTTCTTCTAATTTGCGGAATCTCAAACGTTTTTTCCACGGTTCTGGTCATTTCAGAGTCACATGGACATTTACGTCATTCATTGAGAGTGGAAATATCATTCATGATTATACACTCCCATCTAAAAGTTTGGAAACACTCGCCCCGATTCAACGACGCACAAAAAATGTCACTGCTCTTCTAAAATTAAAGATATTTCAATTCAACAAGCGACGTTTCAAAGGGGACATATTCGGCTTCATTTCGGTTTTTTCAAAAAAAAAATGTCGATATCTTTGGAACCCGGTACACTCTTTGGAACATGGTAATTTTTTGGCTTTTTTGGCATTGAAATTTTAATGCACGATCCATGAATTTTTTAAAAACTGTTTTTCACATGAAAAACTTGTGGAAGGGAGTATAAGCTTCGATTTCGTTTTTTTAAAAGTTCCGTACGATTTTTTTTTCGCAAAAATATTCAATTTTTTTGCCAAAAATGAGCATATTTATAAAATGTAGCGTAACTTTAAAACCACTTGGTTTTTGTGAAATCCCTGAGAGGGTGAAAAGTTTATATATGTGACCGTACAAAACTTCCAAAAAGTGATGTAGAATGATAAGGTACCTGTATGTATATTAGGGTGATTCGTTTCAGGGCAACTTTTTTTTCGACCCGTCGTGCCCGAAAACCTTTAGTTGGTGCCCAAAAACGAAGTTTCGTAAAAGGGGAGTATTGTCAAAAAATATTTAGAGGTCGTGAATCAAAATTGAAGGTTTCCCATTTGATAAACATTGAAAAAAAAATTCTCATTATTAGTGTTACCATTCCGCGAATTTTGATATCGCGATATTTTCCAAGTGTGTTTTCATAGGAAATATGATACCCGACAATAAAGTTCATTGAACCATGTCCGTAAATTCACCCGTTTCAGCGGTATCATTGTTTCAAGTGAATATTGTATGAAAATATCTATTTAAACGGCTGTAACGCCTAAGCTATTGGATGTATTGAAAAAATTCAAATGAAAACTTTGTAGAGAAAGAAATTTGCTACAAAAAAGTCTCATAAGCCGAGCCCGTAAATTCAACTCTTGCTCATCTATAGGTGGATGAAGTAAAATAATAGTATCGTACGAAATTTTATTGTACGAGTGCGCAAAGTGGCACTTTGCGCACGGAGTGCAATAAATAGATTTTTTGTTTCTGTTTTATTGATTTACTTGCACAGGGAATTCCTTGTAACATTTGTTGAATGCTTCTTCTGATGATTTTGTACATGCTATCTCATAGAAAATGGAGTTCGTTTGATTGAATAAAACAAAAAAATACCTATTTATTTTACTTCATACACCTATACCTGAGAAAGAGTTGAATTTACGGGCTCGGCTTATCAGACTTTTTTGTAGCAAATTACTTTCTCTACAAAGTTCTCATTTGAATTTATTCGATATATCCAATCGCCTAGGCGTTACAGCCGTTTGAATGGATATTTTCATACAATATTCACTTGAAATAATGATACCGCTGAAACGGTTGAATTTACGGACATGGCTCAATGATCTTTATTGTAGAGCATCATATTTCCTATAAGAACTTACTTGGAAAATATCGCGATATCAAAATTCGCGGAATAGTAACACTAATAATGAGAAATTTTTTTTCCAATGTCAATCAAATGGGAAACCTTCAATTTTGATTCGCGACTTCTAAATATTTTTTGACAACACCCCCCCTTCGCGAAACTTCGTTTTTGGGTACCAACTAAAGGTTTTCGGGTACGATGGATAAAAAAAAAGTTACCCTGCAACGAATCACGAACGTATATATGGGGCATTCCACACCGATTCGATCTGGGCCTGACCCTTCACATCTCCGATTTTATCCGCAAATTTTTTATGGTTTTGTAGTACCTCTCAAGAGCACTCAGAATTTTTTCCAGATTTTTTTTGGAGCGATTTGACTTGACTATAATTTTATAAACAAATTATTTTCAGCTCAAACCTAAAAATCTGAAAAAACTGAAAAAATCACATTTTTTTCGAAAAAGCTTATTACGAACAGAAGGGAACCCTTGCCCACGTTGGGTTAGGGCTTGAAATTTTTCATATCAAAAAAGGGATTTGTGTGATTTTTTCAGATTTTTAAATTTGGGGTAAAAATAATTTCTTTATAAAACTATAGTTAAGTAAAATCGCTCAAAAAAAATCTGAAAATAATCCTGAGTACTTTTCAGAGATACTACAGAACCATAAAAAATTGCGGACAAAATCGGAGAGGTGATGGGTCAGACCCAGGTGGAATCGGTGTGGAATGCCCCATATGCGCATACGTATGCAGCCTCGAATTTTATGAGAAGCTACGCAAGCAAAAGGTTCACGACCTTTTGTCTTTTGTGCAGCTCCATTATCGGCGTGGAACTTCGTCGCCCAGCTGGATATTCAGAGCAGCAGTTAAGGTAAAACTTTGTTCAAATGCGCCTTAATTTTCGAGAGCATAGTTGTTCCGGCCGACAGCATTATATGCCCCAAAGAGCGAAAAAAAAATTAGTGAAAAAACAAGAAAAAAAATTTAGTTGCCTCGTCGCATGATATCCTTGTCTTGAAGCTTGCAGAATGTGAATTGCGAAAAAAAACAGGATACAGATTGCATTGATAAACCTGTGCAAGTGGTTTTTCTTCGCTCTGTGGCGAAGAAAGAAATGTTCTATCGGAAGCATAATATATTTTTTTTGTTATCCGATTCTTGATTACTCACTGTAAAAAATTGTTGTATTGAATTTAATCCAAAAATATGAAGTTTTTATGCATATACAGTATATTAATTTTAATATACATGTGTATAGTAATATTACAATACAAGTATATGAAAAATCAAATAACTTATCTTAATTTTAATATACGCTCGTATAATAAAATTCCATTGCATAGTATGATTTTTGAGGCAGAAACATGAAAAGAGATATGAAAATTAATATTCTATTGTATATAAATTTTACATTACAACATTACATGTCTGAATTTTCATATTCATGTTATGAAAATTAAGTTACCGTAAATGGAATTAATTGTTGTTAAACGTGTTATTAAAAATATGTAATAATTTCGAAATAATTTAATTTGCATAGTTTACCGGTCCCAAAAAGAGGTACATAGAAAAAAAAATCTGCGCGAAATGTCCGAGCTAATTTCTCTCCGACCGGGATTCGAACCGTCGACCCTACCTACTGTCCTACCTATCTACCTAACACGCTACCTATTACGCTACCGACTACTTATAAACTCCCTCTACTTGTGTGATATATGAATGATATAAACTCTCAAAACTTTATTCCTGAATACCTAACCTCTCATAACTTAAGTGACTCCTCGTAACTTGAGTTACCTCTCATAACTTAATTTCGCGATCCCTGATCCCTCGTAGGTTACGTAACGCCGCACAAAACTTAATTCCGGCATTCCTGACCCCTCATAAGTTATGTGACCCCTCATAACTTAATTTCAGAGCCCCTGACCCTTCATTACTTATGTAAACCCTTGAAACTGTTTTAAAAAAACCTCTTCTAGGGTAAAAAAATAAAACCACACAAATTATTTTTTTTTCTACCGGAACCTCGATCCGTGCCACTCTGGCGATTTTTTGGCGATATCGTCAGACATACTGGAAGACTCTATAATTTTTTCAGCCAAATAAAAAGGGTTGTTTTTGAATAAAAAAATAATTTTCCCGTTTTTTGGTAAAAAATCAGCGTTACCGAAACGTAAAAATTATTTCAAATATTCCGATCGAATGCTAATACAAAACTACAACTTTTATGTATAGACATTTTTTTTCAGTTACTTCAAGTTTCCGAGATATATTCATTTGGCAAAAGAAACGGCGATTTCTAAAATTTTGAATTAAAAAATCTGAAAAAATTCACACAGAATGCCTTTTGGTAGCACTTTGATATAATCAATTATGGGTCACATCTGAGATGGTCGAAAAAAGAGTGGCTGAATTGACAGAGAATCCCTCGTATGGGGATATAAATTTTCAGTGTTCACTCTTTTAATTTTAATATACAAATATTCAATTTACGATACTAGATATTGAAATTCCATAGACTTTTGTATATTAAATTTAATAACATTTTTTACAATGGCTCCTGCGGCAATCGTTTTTCTCAAACCACAATAAAGAATTTTTCACATCAAATGAATATATTTGCTAGGAAAAAATGTATCCAGAAACAATGTTGCGGCTTATAAAAATACTGATGTAAATAGCAACACAATCAATTGAAAACACGGGTGCAGCGGAAATTGTGGTTTTCTACTCGTCATAGAGCTTAATCGCAAAAGTTATTCACTGGATTTTGAACTATATAAAGCCATTCATCGTTATTGCATCAGTTAATTTGCATCGACCGACCCATGAACGCGTATTGCTAAGATCAGCGATTGGAGTTTCTTTTTCGGGCCTAGAAACTAATGTTTGTGTCTCTGAATTGTTATTCATAACGCTGTGCACATTTTGTCAAGGAAGAAATTTCAATCACAAGATTTGTCACCATTTGAGAATAAGGCCGTTAATATAATCGATCAATCGTTGGCAGGATGGCGAATAATGACATCAACAGGATTTTGTACCTCTTCGATCGCCCGATCGAACCAGTATTTGTTCCGAAGGGTCCGAACAATGTCGTCTTCAATATACTTCCTCAAAATCTGGTATAACTTTCTTTTTCTTCATCGACTGTTGACTTCGAGCCCCCAAGTCGATGCTTCACAAGTCAGCTGACTATTATAGTTCAATTATTCTCTGTAATAATCCATTTTCCCTATAGCCCAAGAGATTCCGGCCATTTGAGGTAGAAATTGCCAATCGTTATTACGATGGTGACAACAGGGAGATCCAGTTGAAAGAAATCACGATGCCGGACATGAGCATTCCAATGGAGCTCGGACGTGAGGAATCGTTTTCACTCTTCGTTCGTAAGCACACTAAAATAGCTGGACATCTGATCAAATTATTCATGGACGCTGCAAGTTTCGATGACTTCCTGTCAATCGCTGCCTGCTCCCGCGATAGTCTAAATCCATATTTGTTCAATTACGCTCTGGCGGTCGCGATTCTTCATCGCGAGGACACGAGAAAGATCAAACTTCCTCCAATGCCTGAGATCTTCCCAAGCATGTACATTGATCGTTCGGTCTTTCTCAAAGCCAAGGAACAGGCGAATGTCATACCTACTGGTTCACGTGTGAGTGTAATTTTTCACAGTCGACGAGTATTTCGACGGCAGTATGGAAGAACGTGCTATATAAATTGTGCTAGAAGAACGTGCTATCTCAAATTGTGCTAGAAAAACGTGCTATCTCAAATTGTGCTAGAAGAACGTGCTATCTCAAATTGTGGTAGAAGAACGTTCTTCTAGCAAATTTTGAGATAGCACGTTTTTCTAGCACAATTTGAGATAGCGGGTTCTTCTAGCACAATTTGAGATAGCACGTTCTTCCATTCTGCCGTCGATTTATTGCTTAATTAATGTAATGTGTTTTTTTTTGCATTCCATGCGCAATTTTCCTCAGGTTCCAATCGTGATGCCAAAGGACTTTACGGCTTCCGATCTTGACGATGAGCACCGACTTGCCTACTTCAGAGAAGACGTTGGCGTTAACCTACATCACTGGCACTGGCATCTTGTGTATCCCCATCATGGCAAGAGGGAAATCGTCGACAAGGATCGTCGTGGAGAGCTCTTCTATTACATGCATCAGCAACTCTTGGCAAGGTTAGCAGCTGGATCATAGCTTTTGTAACATTGCACCAATGATCGGTTAATGCAGATGCAGATACTTAATTACAGATACAACTGCGAGCGGTTTTGCAATAAGCTTAGTCATGTGACGTCCCTCAGTAATCTTCGAGATGAAATACCAGAAGGATACTTTCCTAAGCTCAATGTCCAGGTGTCAAGCATCTCTTGGGCTTCACGTCCACCCGGACTTAAGTTCAGCGACGTCAATCGACCGGTCGAAGATCTGCATTACACTGTTGATGACGTGGAGCGCTGGAGGGACAGAATTCTGTTCGCCATCGACAAGGGTGAGGTGACGACTTCAAACGGCGAGATCATAAGACTCAGCGAGCAAAATGGTATCAACATTCTCGGTAATCTAGTAGAAGCGTCAATGCTCGGGGTGAATGAAAGCCTCTACGGTGATATACACAATACTGGACACGTCCTTATAGCGTATATCCACGATCCTGATTATAGATACCTGGTTCGTAACTGTACTATTAGGAACTGTCAAAATCAGAGTTGGGTAAAGTACCGGAAAGTACTTCAAGTACAAAGTACAAAGTACAAAATACCTTAAGTACTTCAAGTACAAAGTACAAAGTACCTTAAGTGCTTCAAGTACAAAGTACAAAGTACCTTAAGCACTTCAAGTACAAAGTACAAAGTACCTTAAGTACTTCAAGTACAAAGTACCTTAAGTACTTCAAGTACAAAGTATCTTAAGTACTTCAAATACAAAGTACAAAGTACCTTAAGTACTTGAAGTACAAGTAATTGAATAATTAAGTACCAAGTATCAAGTACTTTTCAAGTTTTCAGGTATATCTCGTAAGTGCTCGTACTTACATTCGACTTCTTAGTCTCATTTAATTTTTATTCGAGTACTTTTTGTATCAAAACATATTTTCACCTTGTGCAATACACTGAGATTAGGCGTTTCGGCAGATTGGAAGTATTTAAACGAAGAATTAAAAATAATTCAAAAATAGCATTGACGATTGTAATTATGATTTATTTTGATACAGGTTTGAAAATGAAGAAATAAAGAGTATAATACATGGATTATTAATACTACTTCAACTTCGTATTCGTCTTGAAAAAGTACTTGAACTTGTACTTGAAAAAGTACTTGAAGTACAGAAAAGTATTTGAAATTTTAAGTGCAATACTTGAAGTCCAGGCCAAGTACTTGAAAATTTAAGTACATAGCACTTCAAGTACTTTTTAAGTACTTCAAGTACTTTTTAAGCACTTCAAGTACTTTTTAAGTATTTCGGGTATTTTTTAAGTACTTCAAGCACTTTTTAAGTACTTCAAGCACCTTTAAGTACTTTTTAAGTGCTTAACGTACTTTTAAGTACTTCAAGTACTTTTTAAGTACTTTAAAGTACTTTTCAAGTACTTTAAAGTACTTTTCAAGTACTTTTTAAGTACTTGAAGTCACAAGTACCTGGTACTTCAAGTACTGCCCAGCTCTGGTCAAAATTGTGCATCGTGAATTATGACCGCTATTAACTCATTTATTGCTTTATCTTTTTTTTATCGGTCGTAGGAGTCATCCGGCGTTATGGGTAACACTGCGACTGCATTGAGAGATCCGATATTTTACAGATGGCACAGCGAAGTTAACGATATTTTCCTGCAGCACAAAAAACGATTGCCAGAGTATACCGATCAGCTGGTGAGGAATACCGTGAAGGGAGACACGGTTTATACAGAATTATAATAAAAATGTCGGTAATTATTTAGTTTAGTGACCTTCCCGAAAATTGATGGTAATTTTTTTTTCGCCATGTTCTCATTTATTTATTTATAAATAATGATATTCAAGTGGGTCAAACTGAAATGTTCTATGAAAAAAAATCTTTAAACCGAAAAACTGTAAAAAATATTATCAGATTTTTCAAAAATTTCGAAAAATGACGGGCATTTTTTGTTATTTTATTCTATTAGATAATGATTTAAAAAAATACTAGCTCAGGCCAACTTTTCATAATTTTTTTTATTTTATAAAATAAAGGAATTTAGCTACTAGAATAGATATTCCTGTTGCAGAGTTTCTGTTATTTTTTTATTAAACCCAAAAATACAACGGAAACTCTGCAACGGGGATATCTATTCTAGTAGCTAAATTAATTTTATTTTTTTCAAACAAAAATTATAAAAAATTGGCCTTCCCTGAACTAATATTTTTTTTTGTATGTAACACAAATAATCGCACAAATACAGTCGTACTTCCCAATAATTATAATTTTTTCCTAGATTAAAACTGGCCATCATGAAAAATAAATATGCATCACATCGTGAAGACGACAAAAATGACGAAAACTCCAGATTTTGCGATTTTTTGCATTCATTGGTTTACAAAAAATTGAATAATAACAAATTTCATCGTCTCCTGACGAAATATCATTGACAGTCAAGTAATAAAGCTGATGATCACGAAAAATAAATTCATACGATAAAAATGACGAAAATTCGAGATTTTGCGGTTTTCACCATTTATTAGTTTATAAAAAATTGGATAATTAAAAATTTCACCATTCCCCGACGGAACATCATCAATAGTAACATAATAAAGTTGATTATCGTCGATTTCCGGAAAAGTCACTAAACTAAATAATTGCCAAAATTTCGGAACGTTCGAGTAACCAAATTTCATGAAACTCTGTATTTTTCAAGTTAAGTTTCCCAGGTATAGAGGTAACCAAATGTCAGATAATATCTCCGGACGCTCCGGTTAACACGCTGATGACATTCTGGACCCAGAGTGACGTAAACCTTGCCAGGGGACTTGACTTTCAGCCCCAGGGCGATGTTCTCGCAAGACTAACTCATCTGGATCACGTTGAATTCAAGTATCGGATAATGGCGATGAATTATACGAACTCGGTGAAAATGGGCACTGTAAGAATCTTCATCGGTCCTCAGTTGGACGAACGTGGTCTACCCTTTGATTATTTAGCGCAGAAGGAATTGATGATGGAGATGGACAAGTTTGTTGTGAGACGTGAGTAGATGCTGAATTGATTTTGGCACACCCAGAAAAAAAGATCTAGTCGTAGGTACTATAATCGTTTATTTGATTATTTTTTAGTGACTTTAAAGAAAATTTTCTTTCCATCCAATTTTGGGCGATATTTACTTCCACTATATTTATTTATTTGAACTCCCTGTCATCGAGAAACAGGCGTTGAAGAAAAATTCTATTCGTTGTTACTAAATACTTATTCACCCGTAATCTCATCCGATCATATCTGCAGATTTGTCAGTACCCTAAAAATCCGCCAGGTGGCTACCTCTCGCACAAGCGAACCTGCCTCTCGACGCCTATAAAGTTTCCAAGCTCGTCTATGTTTGATATCCTTATTTTTCAGTATGGATATTTAATATATTGAACTTTGCGGCAAAACGCAAGATGGTCGAATCCCCGAAAAGGATTCCCATAAAAAAGGGTCTTTTTTCTTTTCCCTTCTGTTAAAGAAAAGACGAAGCTCAACGAAATTGTAGCCTTCATATGTGTTGCTATACATTCAAAGATTGAAATGTTTAAAAATATATATTGTGTAAATATTTAAAAAAAAATTATTTCATTTAAATACATATTTGTTCAGTTTGAAATAATATTTATTAATATTAAATAAAAATTTATTAGATCGCAATATATTTTCCTAGTAGGTCATTAAAAAGAAAAAAATTTCGTTGACATGAATAGAGTTGTATTAGGCCGGCCTACAACTAAAAAAATTTATTTGGCTTGACTAGGACTTAGTTAAATGTACTAGATCTTTTTTCTGGATGCAGGTTGCTTTTGGTTGAGAAGTCGAGAAAAGGTTCAATGTCAAATGTATACAATTTGCAACTATTCGCGCAGTTCAGCCCGGTCGAAATGTCATCGAGCGGAATTCCACTGATTCGTCGGTGACAATTTCGTACGAGATGGTCTTCCGCGAGCGAACCGATCGATCAACGAGTGACTCCGAAGCTGAAAATTTCTGTGGCTGCGGATGGCCTCAGTACATGCTCGTACCCAAAGGCACCGTCGATGGCTATCCCATGATTTTGTTCGTCATGATTTCCGATTACAATGAAGATTTTGTAAATATCAATTCAAAGCTTTCGAATATCTTTACTTAACGTTATACCACTGGGTCATTCCATGTCAAATCGACCAACAGTCGGAATCGACCCCTTCCGATTTCGATGACATTTGATCAAAGTTTTCGTTTTTAATAAAACGAAGTTCTAGGAAAGGAAAAAAATTAATTTTTTTTTTTCTAAAGTTATGCAAGATTCAAAAATTCACTATTTTTAAATCTTTCAAGTTTATTTTTTAAATATCTCGAAAACTATTATAGTTACGAATAAATCATTCAGGGTTCATCTTGAAGAGTATACTTGCGGCTAGGAAAAAAAAAATATTCCGAAAAAATTTTTTGAAAAATGATGAATTTGGAGAATTTTGAATTTTTTAAAATCGTCCAAATGAATTTTCCACATTAAATTTTTGGTTCAATTTTTTTTATATAATACCTTGTACTGATCTTAGGAGATTCTGAAATTTTCAGAAAGGTGTTTTTTGTTTTTTCAAAAATATGAATTTTTGAATTTTTAAGAATAGTATAAATCCACGATCGACTTTAAATTTTTGGTTTAATTTTTTTTAGATAATACCTTGAACTGATCTTAAAAAGATCCTGAAATTTTCAGGATGGTGCTGTTTTGTTTGCCAAATTTATATTTTTGAAAGAAAAAAACACCTTTAATTTTGGTAAAAAAATTTTTTTTTTTTACTAACATTCAAAAATTTATATTTTTGAAACAACCCAACACCATCCTAAAAATTGCAGGATCTTTTAAGATCAGTCCAAGGTATTGCATAAAAAAAAATTAACCAAAAATTTAATGTTGATGGTGGATTTGCGCGATTTTTGAAAATCAAAAAATTCATATTTTTGAAAAAACAAAAAATACTTTTCTGAAAATTTCAGGATCTTTCAAGATCAGTACAAGGTATTACATAAAAAAAAAAACAATTAACCAAATATTTAATGTGAAAAATGGATTCGCACAATTTTAAAAAATTCAAAATTCTCCAAATTCATCATTGCTCAAAATTTTTTTTCGGAATATTTTTTTTTTTCGTACCCACAAGTATACTCTTCAAGACGGACCCAGCACGATTTTTCCGCAACTATAATGGTTTTCGAGATTTTTAAAAAATAAGCTTGAAAGATTTAAAAAAATGTGAAATTTTGAAGCTTGCGTAAATTTCGAAAAAAAAAATTTTTAATTTTTTTCCTTTGGTAGAACTTTGTTTTATTGAAAACGAAAACTTCTGATCAAATTTCATCGAAATTGAGAGGGGTCGATTCCAACTCTTGGTCGATTTGACATGGAATGACTCCGCTGTAATTTATAAATTTAACTGTGTGTTATTGACATTTTTGAAAGGTTTCACAAGCCGCTCCCACTGGATGCATCGACGCCGCTAGTTTCTGCGGATTACGTGACCGAAAGTATCCGGACTCACGATCAATGGGATTCCCGTTTGATCGCAAACCACGTTCTGGGGTACAAAAACTCTCTGAATTCCTGACTGGGAATATGATCACGGCGGAGATACAGGTCAACTTCACGGACGCCATGAAAACAAGATCTGGGACCAATTGACATGTGGCTTGATTATTACAGAAACTCCGACCAATGCTCGAGGAATGTCATGTTACACATTTCGAATAAGTTTGACACTTTGTCCCTGGAAATGACGATTTCGTAAATAAACACACAATTGATAATTGTATTTTCGATCGTTTAATAATAATAAAATGGAATTAACCTTGCAAACAAAAATATATTTATCTTGTCTGTTTCGTCCTGTCCCTCCCATGATGTGATTTCACCGTTCGACTTTGAAATTTTTTCAGCGTGGCTCAAAATTAAAATCAACCAAAGTTAAATTGAAAATATACGGGGCATTCCATCCCAAATCGGACAGTTTGAAAAACTTTTTTTTTTATTTCCTCATTTTTTTTTAATTTTTGAGTACCCATCAAAAGACCCTTCCTGTTAAATTTTGAAATTTTTTTGATTACCCGTTCAAAAGATATTAAATTAACAAAAAAACAGCTCTTTTTTTGGTATTTTGATCACAACTTCTTTAATAATGGTCCAAATTAAAAGTTTTTTTTTCAAAATTTTTGTTTTTTTATGGCTTTTTCAGAATAAAATACAACAAAAATATTCGACGTGTTTTTGAATGAGTTTTTTGAGTTTTAAACTTTAAATCGCGTTTTTAAAAGTGACTGTCATTTTTAATTTTTTTCTATCTTTTTGTCTCAAACATCTATCTATTCAACAATTTTTAAGACTAGTCCGATCGTGGGATCTCAATAACTACTATTTTTTTCGATTTTTGAAAATTAAATTTCTTTTTTTAAATAAATTATTATGAATACTAATTTTTGTTAAACTGCAATAAACTGCAATAAACCTCAATAAACTGTTTTTCTTGGAGACAACTTGTGGGAGGGGAGTATAAGCTTCAATTTGGTTTTTTTTAAAGTTTTCTACGATTTTTTTTCGCCAAAATATTCAATTTTTTGTAAAAAACGACCATATTTATAAAATGTAGCGTAACTCTAAAACTACTGGGTTTTTGTGAAACCACTAAAAAGGTAAAAAGATTCACACAATCATTTTGGATTCAATGAAATTTTTTCAGAATTTTTTTTCAACATTTGTTTTTTTCCTGTCAACGAGATGATTTCTTATCTAAACGATTGGGTCTGTTATCTCCGGAATGATTAACTTCACCCAAAAAATGTAATGGAAAATTTTGTTGAAAATTTAATTTCCCACAAAAAAGGTTCTTTGAACTTAATTGCTAAAATCAATATTTCTTGAGATATTGAACCTTAACTTTTATGTGGTATAAAATTTTTATGGTTTTCGAACCGAACGTTTTAAATTGTTGATATCTCAATATCACAATATCTCAAGAAATATTAATTTTAGCAATTAGGTCTTGCGAACCTTTTTATAGGAAATTCAATTTCCAACTAAATGTTCCTTTGCATTTTTTCGATAAAGTTAATCATTTCGGAGATACCAGCAAAAAAACGAGAATTTTGGGTAAAAATCAACTTTAGTGACCTGTAATATCTCACCAGTGTAAGATACACGTACGCTGTTTGAGACACTTTTGAAGATCGTTCAATTTTGCGTAAATTGCGACTAAGAATAATGTGATCGCATAAAATGCCGCTGAGTTATAGAATTTTGAAAAAAAAATTGATTTACGTGTATATTTTAAATGGAAAATTTTTTCACGCTATGGGGAAGTATTTCATATTAATATTAAGGGCTGTGACTTTCAGGAAATTGCTTTTCAGACATATCCAACAAAAAATTTCAGGTAAGGAGTGAGAAACAAAAAAAAAGTTCGAAAAAATCGCCCTAATGTTTATGTTAGTGGTGGATTCTTTTTCTTGAAGAATTGATACTTTAAAGATGAACTTTGACACAAATTAAAATATCGTGTTACCTAAAGTCGGTCTTAGCTCATTTTTTTCGTTTTCAATGCCCAATTACTGATTCCAAGGTCGAGGGTTACCTTTGCTTTTTCTGGACATTCCATGTTTCCTGGAATTAGTGTAAAAGCCGGATAGTTGCCACACTTAAGGAAAAAGATCTATTACTTAAAAATTAAGTATCTACTGACAATATGCTTCGTGTATATTAAAACATTGGTCTTTAATCTTTCATTGTGCACTATTTTTGTAAACCCAATTAACATTGTTTTTGAGTAAATCCCGTTTCATTTGACCTCTTCAAAGAGGGATAGTTGCCCAACGTGGCGGATAGTCGCCTCACGTCGAAAATACTTCCAAGGAGTTTATAATTAATATTAAGTTACAGATTATTTTATTTTATTATATTTTTTAAATTTGATTTTTTTATTTAGATATTTTATTATCAATTTTATTATTTTATAATTAATAATTTCATTATTTTTCAAAATACCTTTAATCAACAGTTTTTCTTTCTTATCTAGTTCTTTAAAGGCTAGTGCTAAACTAACTTCGGTCTAGCAAGGACTACGCCTGGGTTTTTGTCATATTGCCGTTATGGCAACTAACCGGAAAAGAATTTGGGGCGGCTATCCTTTTCGATACGCATACTTGCCCTTTTTATTAAAAAAATAAATAAAAGCTATTTAACAATATACCGTATCGGATCGTGTAGTTGAAACTCTAATGCATGCGAGAAAACAAATAGTTGACTGAATCCTCAACCAAAACATTATTTATTCAATAAAAATTAGTAACCAATATTAGTACAACGCTCGTCGAGGTCTCACCGCGGAAGATTTTCCCTCATACAGACGAAACTAGTGGGCCCTGTCCTATGTCTTTTGGGCACTGAGGCCTGCAGGGCATTTTAATAATTACACTGAGAGAAAGAATTACTGAATTTGAGAACGTGAATTTATTTATTAAATGAAAGTATTAATTCGATTATTTATTTGTTGAACCAAGAAAATCACTCTTCATTTATAAAAATATTTTCACGAATCTATTACTCCATTATATTAAACTCTTGTTTAATAGTAACAATTAAATGCATGATAGATTTGATTAAATTTGTATTCATTGGATTAATTACATTGATCGCATCATAAACATGAGATTATTTGAATCTAAAAAACGAATTCAATACAAAATTATTTTTTTCGAAAAAATTATTTTCTTGCAATAAAGTCATTATTATTTTACTTCAAAAAATATTTTTATTTAAATAGATTTGATTGAATTTGTATTTATTAGATTAATTACATTTATCGCATCATAAACATTAGATTACTTGAAACTAAAATGATGATTATTTGAATCTAAAAAACGACTTCAATACGAAATTATTTTTTTCGAACAAAACTACTTCTTTGCAATAAATTCATCATTATTTTACTTCAAAAAATATTTCGGTAGTATTTTCAATATTTATGAGATATAAAATTGATTGTGATTATTTGAAAAGAAGCTGTAGTAAAATAAATAACACATTATTTTATTCCAATAGAATATTTGTTTGGCATGATTAAATTTTTATTTCCTCCAAGCAAAGAACTATCATTTCTATAGTATACTTTAATAGTATACATAAGTTGTTAAAACTTAAAAAACTGGTTTTTTAAATGTTTTCTTATATTCGAATCTTCATAACTCCTAACTTTTTTCAAGTGCATAGTAGTATTCGATAGCGTAATAGGTAGCGTGTTATGTAGTTAGGTAGGGTAGGTATGATGGTAGGTAGGGTCGAGGGTTCGAATCTCAGTCGGACAGAGAAATTAGATCGGAGAATTGGCGCAGATTTGTCTTTTTTTTCTATTTATCTCTTTTTGGGGTCACTAAACTATGCATATTAAATTATTTGGCAAGGGCTATATATTTTTTATAAAATGTTTAGCAACAATTAATAAACGCGCATTTGATTGAATCAATCATTTTTTCTGTTTATTGGACTAATTAAATTGTTGATTCAACAAATTTTTTTTCAGAGTGCTTCCTATATTAAAAGGACGTGCATGTTTTGAATGATAAAATGTGTTCTTGATTCAAACAACATATTACATATAATTGATAACATATTGTTAGATTCAAGTAAATTCGTTTATTGAAACAGAAATTTATGGAATTGACTGAAAAAAATAAACCAAGTAAATATATAAGGGAACCAATCTAATATGTTTTGACAAATAATGAAAAAAAATGATTTTTTGCCTTCAAAACTTTATTTCATTGGTTCTAGTCATTTTTTCTCTCAGTGTACAGAAAAGCGCTAACGCTAGGGATATCTCTAACATAGTGTATTAAAAACTAATATTCATTATACAGAAAAACAGGATGCAAGTCCGATTGATGGAAAAGCTCGTGACTCTATTCAATGACCTTCAACTTGCATATTTTTCCTTATGCACGTGCTCTGAGGTTTCCGTCGGAAGCTAGGCTCGAAGGTTTTATTAATGTTTTGCATTATTCTATTTTGCCCGTCGGTCTATCGTCTATATCGTTGTCACCAAAGTGACACGTGTCAAAAAACATGAACTAGATCCGAAAGGACACTCGTGCGCCGACTTTTGTGGCTTTGCATCCGCAATTGTGTCTGATCGGGGGTATCTCCGTATCCTGGTTTGCTTAGTATAAAGTTGCAATGCATTTCCGATAAGTGCATCAGGAAATTCGCATCGGTCGGTACGCGTGCATGCCAGAAACGGTCTTTGATTTTTTTCTTCGTATCCTTGTGCATCGTTCCACCATTTTTGAAACCTCGCTACTTGACGACTGCAATCAAGCAATCCGGTAAAAAGAGGAAGATAGACGATTCAAGTTCTCAAACCATTGGAAATTACTAGACGAACAACATCTAACATTCGTTGACAAGATGGCGAATAACGACATCAACAGAATCTTGTACCTCTTTGATCGTCCGATCGAACCGGTATTTGTTCCGAAGGGTCCGAACAATGTCGTCTTCGATATACTTCCTCAACATCTGGTAACTATCTTTTTCTTCATGGACTTTCGACTTCGAGTCCCCAAGTTAGCGCTGGATACAGTCAGTTGACCGTTAGTTCATTTATTCTTGATAATAATGCATTGAGAAAAATTTTTTGTCGAAAATGCAAAAATTTGTTTGGCTCAACCAAATATTTGTTTCCGGACGTTCAACGAGATCATTTTGGTAATTCAACAAAATATACTGTGGAAATTTTAATTAAATCGTTGCTTGAATGGGCAAAGTTTCAGTTCAATCGAATAAAAATTTGTTACTTCGAATAAAAATGTAATCCACACAGAGAAATAAACGATTGAGCTGACTAATTATCAGTTGATTCCATATATGTATATTCTATGAATCAAAATAATTAGTTGATACAACCCATTATTTATTTCAAGTATATAAATAATGTGACAGATGGATTAAATATTTGGTTCACGCACTTATCCGATTGATTTCAATAAACGAATATTTTGTCGAACAAATAATATATTTAGTTGGCGCAATTAAATTTTTGGCGCTATTATGTAAATAATGTGATAAATGGATTAAATATTTAGTTCGCGCAATTATCCGATTGTTTCAATGAACCCATATTTTGTCGAACAAATAATATATTTAGTTGGTGCAATTAAATTTTTAATCCTGAAATTAATGATGGCTAAACGTAGTATACAAAAAAGTAGGATAGGTATACCTACCTATCCTACTTGACCACCTAACACGCTACCTACTGAGCTACGGACTGCTTACGAACTTTCTCAACTTTTGTGGTATATGAATGGTACGGTGTGTCGAAAAAATAATGATATGGACTAAATAAATAGGCTAAACAAATAAATAAATAAATAGATTGGACTAAATTGTATCTGTAAATTGACCAAATAATCGTTCTCCTCATATCTTATGGTTAACCAAATCCATTTGTTGATTTAATTATAGTTTCATTATTTCAAACAAATTAATATCGAATCAACTAAATTTTTATCAACTAAATGGATCAAGTTGATTTAACTGAACTTTTTCTCAGTGATCAAACTATTGTTCATAGTATTCAAATGAATAATTTTGTATTTCAACAAAATTAAATTTCTCACAACAAAATCGTTTCTTTGTTGTGAAATATGGACAACCAAATGATTTTTTTCATTTCTCATCATTATATGCTGGTTCAAAAAAACATTCCGCGATAGACACAATATCATGGATTGTTTTGAATACATAAACTTATTTGATTTGGCAATATAAAAAATGTTTGTACCAAACAAATTGTTTGATTGAAAATACGAAATTTTCGCTTGTTACAGCTAAATTTATCTAGTTAATATAAACTAGAAATCAACAAAATATTTCTTTACGGCAACTCAGTAATGTGTAAATTGGACTAAATTGTATCTGTAAATTGACCAAATAATTTTGTTCACCTCATATCTTATGGTCAACCAAATCCATTTGTTGAATTAATTATAGTTTCATTATTTCAAACAAATTAATATTGAATCAATTAAATTTTTATCAGCTAAATGGATTTAATTGATTTAACTGAACTTTTTTCTCAGTGTGCATTTTTCTTTATAGCCCGAGAGATTTCGTCCATTTGAGGCGGAAATTATTAATCGGTTCTGCAATTCCGAAAACACGAAGATTCAACTGAAAGACATCACAGTGCCGGACATGAGTATTCCAATGAAACTCGGACGCCAGGAATTGTTTTCACCCTTCGTTCAGAAGCATGCTGAGATCGCTGGACATCTGATAAACTTATTCATGGATGCAGAGAGTTACGATGATTTGCTATCGGTCGCTGCCTGCTCACGCGACAGTCTCAATCCGTACTTGTTCAACTATGCTCTGTCCGTCGCAATTCTTCATCGTCAGGACACAAGGTCTCTCAAGCTTCCTCCGCAATGTGAGATATTCCCCGGCATGTACTTGAACAGCTCGATCTTTCTCAAAGCCAAGGAACAAGCTAATGTCGTGCCCGCGGGATCGCGCGTAAGTTCAATTTTGAGACAGTCTCATACTCATTGGGCTTAAGAGGGTCAAGTCAGCGTCAAAACAGTGATTTTTAATTATTTGGGTTTATAATTTTTGCTGAATGCCTACAAATTATGACGTATCGTCCACTATTTGAGGTACCAAATGAACCGTTTTTTGAGACTAGTTAGAACCCTTAAGGTGCACCGGTTTCCTGAAAAACCTAGTTTTGAGTTTTTGCACTCTGCGCTTGATTCAGAAAGAACCGCTGGACGAATTTTGTTCTACAACGTCTCATTTTCTTCGTAACGCTTTTTCCCACGGAATGAACGCGGTACATTTTGATCAAAGTCAAAATTGTGACCAGGACAATGCCTTGAAAGTTCAAAATAGGCTAACAATTTCAAAACAGGCTTGCAAGTCTGAAATAAAGGGCTAGCAAGAAAAATGTGACGCGTCTATCCTATGGGAAAAAGTGTCGCGAAGAAAATGAGACGTCGTAGAGTAAAATGCGTCGAGCTGTTTATTCTGAATCACGCGCAGAGTGTAAAAACTCAAAACTGAGTTTTTCAGAAAACCGGTGTACCTTAAGAGTTCCAACTAGTCCCTAAAAATTGTTCATTTGGTACCTCAAATGGTGGACGATACATCATATTTGTAGGCATTCTACAAAAATTATAAAGTATTATTAAGAATCGCCGCCCATGCAAAAATTTCTCAGGGAAGCCCGACGTCCCATCAAATCCCGATCGAGATTTGCCATGGATTCTCCAAAACCGGCGTCCCTATCAGAATCCCGATCAGGATTCGTCATGGATACTTGTACTTCAAGTACTTTAAATCTCAAGTACTCTAAGTAATAACTACGTGGTACTTAAAGTACTTCCGACACTTGATTCTTCAAGTACTTGCGATACTATGTACTTGAAGTACTTTCCGGTACCTTGCCCAGCTCTGATCCGGACATACTAATCGATTTGTTTTTTTTTTTTTATTTTTGATTGCATCATAAGGTAAATGTCTCAATACCCGACCACATCCCAGTACCCGACCACTTGAACCAATATATCAGCAAGTTAAGCGTTCACTTAAGGATGTTGAGTCCGTACCGTTCCGTCCAAAAGTTTTTCATTTTACTGAATTTTATTGGGATTGATTATTACTTCAATTCGTATCGTAACACCGTTGATGTGAAAAGAAGTATCGCAATTGTGCATATTAATGATCGCAAATACTCATTTACGTATTATATCAAGTTTTCACAATGTTTTTACAAGCGAGGATCAACTTTTGGATGTTTTGTCCAAACTTGACAACGCTAAAATCTCGATAGTGGAAACCGTTCATTCTCAAAAAAATGTTGATTATTTTATATCGCAACTATAGAAATATAACATGAAATTCCTTTGAACTGCAAAAAAAACAATATTTTTAAACAGTATTGATATTTAAAGTAGTCGCTGTATTAGCTTTACATTTGGCAACGTTGCGTGCATTCGTAAGTTGGCACGACTGAGAACTGTACGATCGAGAGCAGTCGCGACGGTCGCGATTGAATGTCAAACTGACAGCAAACATAACCTCGAAACCTCTTTATCGTGCATGAAACGGCGTCGTCCGTGAACGAAAAAGAGTATTTGAATTTCCCGCTACTTTCAGTTTATGCAACGGTGCCGCTATTTTCTTGTTTCTTGCTGTGAAAACCACGTACTGTGTTTTTATTATTTATTTACTGGAACACGAGCTTCCTAAATGTCTTGAAAAAATTACACAATGCTTCTTATATGTTTTTCCTCGAGTGCAATTTTTTTTGTATTTTGGGCATCATTTTTTATAACAAAAAAAAAAATAATTGCAAATTTACTTCAGTTTCCATAAGGCTACGTGTAATTTTTTAATTCAAATTTCTCAGTAACCAGCTTCCTAATCGTCGTAAAATTTTTACACAACCTTTCAAATGTTGTACATAATGATATATCAAATTTCCCATATTTTATCATCATTTTCAATTTGGGACTCAACATCCTTAAGAGAAATCTTAAACTGTGAATTGATTTAATATCCAGGATTTATAATCTACGTATACGACACTATTTTTAATCGTTCAAGAATCGTCTGTAATTTAATTTTGGATAAATATGACAGCACGCGTGCTATTCGGGGCACGGAAGCCATTATCTAAGCTGAAGTACTAAGGAATCGCGATATCTTATTGAAGCTATTTTGAAGTGGTTTTTTATTGTTTTCGAACTGAGCCTAGCTCGGAAAGATACCACTAATTTGATCATGTCGTCTCAATTAGCCAAGAATACGTTTTAAGTACTTAATTTTCATGACCGGTTATTGGTACATACGAAATGTATCATGTACCGATAACCGACCATATGTCCGGATATCGGTACTTGCTCGCGACTATGTTCAGTCCCAGTAACTGGACATCTGCTGACATGTATATTACTCGTGCATACCCTAGCGGATTGGGTAACGATGTTTTCACCCTGAAAAACCACTGAATCACGGTGATTTTTTACGGTGACAAAGTGCCCACAAAATCACCGAGATCTTGGTGATTTTAAGGTGATTCCAACGTGATTCCACGGTGATTGTCACGGTGATTTTGTGACGGTGACAATCACCGTGAGAATCACCGTGGAATCACCTTAAAATCACCAAGATCTCGGTGATTTTGTGGGCACTTTGTCACCGTAAAAAATCACCGTGATTCAGTGGTGACTTCATCCACTAGGGCAGCCTCAAAATTTCGGTGACACATTCTCTGAGCAGCGATACATTTTTCTCAATTCACCCCCTCCCTTCCCCCCCACCGTAGAGATGAGTGGTCGGTTATAGGGTCATAACAGGGGGGGGGGGGGGGTGACATCAGACCGCTAGAATTGGCACATAAATAGCAACACTTATTTTACGCCAAATTTTGTTAATCGTGGCGCTAGTAGTCACCCGCCCGCAGCGCCCGCCGCTTTCAGTGCCAGGGTGGGGTGTCAGTGCTCTCCTCCGTGCAGGGAGGTGACATCGCTATCTATCCCTCTCCCTGGCGCGCGGGCCTCCCACCCGGGCTCCCGGGCTGCCCTCCGGCGCCGCCCGGGTGACAACTAGCGCCACGTAGAGGAACGAGAGGATCTGAAAATCCGTTGCAAAAAGTGGGTCATTTTGCAGTACAGGGATAGAATAGCGATGTCACCCCCCTGGGTCATAATGTGTGGTCGGATATTGGGTCATATAGAAAAATGGGTGGTCGGGTACTGGTACATTTACATTTCTCAGTATTTTCGATTGTTATGAATAAACAACTAATTGTAGCAACAACTATACCCTGTGTTTTGGAAACTAGAGACTTCAAGCTTTCCAATAGTCATAGTTGTTATAGAAAATAGTTTATTTTCTATAAGACGAAAAGCAAGTTAACTTTTTCGTCCCCTCTTAGATGATCGGGTATAGGGACATTTACCTTAATTCGATTCTAATGAAAAGATTTTTTATGAAGGTTCCAATAGTGATACCGAAAGACTATACAGCTTCTGATCTCGACGAGGAGCACCGTGTTGCCTATTTTAGGGAAGATGTTGGCATCAATCTGCATCACTGGCACTGGCATCTCGTTTATCCCTTCAATGCTGACCGAAGAATCGTCGACAAGGATCGTCGTGGAGAGCTCTTCTATTACATGCATTCGCAACTGATGGCGAGGTTAGCTACATCACAATTTGTAACACACGTCTATGCGATACTGTTTAGCACTTGATGAAATATATTTACAGATACAACTGCGAGAGACTCTGCAATAAACTGAGTCGAGCGTCGAAATTAAAAAATTTACGTGAACCAATAGAGGAAGCATACTTTCCCAAGCTCAATGCCCAAGTGGCGAGCAAAACTTGGGCGTCACGTCCGAGCGGACTGCAATTCACTGATATTAATCGACCGATCGAGAATCTTAAATTCACTATTGACGATGTCGAGCGTTGGATCGACAGAATAACTTTTGCCATTCACAAGGGTGAGATAACGTCCGCTACCGGCGAGACTATAAAACTCACCGAGAAGGATGGTATCGACATTCTCGGAAATATCATAGAAGCGTCGATTATCTCGCTCAACCCCGGTCTGTACGGCGATTATCACAATAGTGGGCACATCCTCACAGCGTACATCCACGATCCTGATTATCGCTATCTGGTCAGTTGAATTATCAGGCATTACCAGATTTATGTGTTTTTAGATGGGATAGGATAAGTAGCGGTTACCTTCAGTCCAATCCTAGCCACTGTGTTTTTTAAGGGGGGTCGAGTCAGCCTCAAAACACCGATTTTTGAACATAAATATAAATGTTCGTTGAATACTTGTAAACCTGACCAATGGTCCATCATTCGACGTATCAAATGAATAAACTTTAGACGCTAGTTGGAACTCTTAAGGTGCAGCGGTTCTCTCATAAATCAATTTTTGAGTTTCACTGCGCTGTGCATGATCCTGACCAAAGTGCTTAACGGATCTCATCCTACGTCGTCTCATTTACTTCGTAACACTTTTCCAGACTGCTTGAGGGTAGCACATTTTTTTAGGCCCTTTTTATGGGGTTACAGGCCACTTTTTGAATTTTTGACCCATTTTTTGTTTGAAAAATTCAAAAAGAGGCCTCTGACTCCATAATAAGGACCTAAAAAAAATGTGCCACACTTAAGAAGTTCGGAAAAGTGTTACACGGAAAATAAGACGTCGTAGGATAAGTTCTGCAAAGCGGTTTGGTCAGGATCGTGCAGAGCGCAGTAAAACTCAAGAATTGATTTACGAGAGAACCGCTGCACCTTAAGGATTCCAACCAGCGTCAAAAATATCTTCAATTGATACGCCAAATGATGGACCATTGGTCAGGTTTACGCATATTCAACGAACGTTTATATTTATGATAAAAAATCGGCGTTTTGACGCTGACTCGACCCCCTTAAGCGGTGTTAGGCAGCAGTAAATACATTCGTCGCCAAATTACATGTTTAATTACTCATTGCTTCGAGCATTGTAATTAAATCTAATTTAATTGCCCATTACTTCGACTGTGTTAATTACCCATTACTTCGAGCATTTGAATTAAATTAAATTCAGTTAAAATGCTCGAAGTAATGGGTAAGTAAATTAGATTTAACTAAAACGCTCGAAGTAATGGGTAATTATATTTGATTTTATTAAAATGCGCACAGTGATGGATGATTAAATTAAATGTAATTAAAATGCACGAAGTAACGGGTAATTAAATGTAATTTAATTAAAATGCTCAAAGTAATGAGTAATTGAATTAAATTTAATAAAAATGCTCGATGTAATTTGGTAATGGGTCACTACAAATTTGCCCATCTCTGGTTTTAAGTGCAGAGACAAACTAGTACTGAAAACGACTCCAACTAGTGCCGCTACCATACAATTAATATTAATGGTGTAACGAGTATTCAGTTTATTAATCAACTACCTTCCAACGATCGTAGGAGCCATCTGGCGCGATGGGAGCAACGAACACGGCGATGAGAGATCCGGTATTCTACAGATGGCACGGTCATATTAACGATCTTTTCCTAGAGTACAAAAACACTTTGCCGGAATACACCGATGTTCAGGTGATCAAATGCCGTGGAGAGACATGATTTACGCAAAATTGAGCACGAAAAAAACGACTTAGTTGGTCCAACCACACACTTAGTGCTCTGAGCGGCAGAAGAGAAATTGGTTGGATCAATCAGGTAGTTGGTTAAAACAACTAGCTAGTTGGTTAGAACAACTAGCTAGTTGGTTGGATCAACTAGATAGTTGGTTGGATCAGCTAGATAGTCGGTTAGAACAACTAGCTAGTTGGTTGGATCAACTAGATAGTTAGTTGGATCAACTAGATAGTCGGTTAGAACAACTAGCTAGTTGGTTGGATCAACTAGATAGTTGGTTGGATCAACTAGTTATTAAGTTGACTTAGTTGTGGTAACCAATGATCCGATCCGACCAACTATCTAGTTGATCCAACCAATTTCTCTTCTGGTGCTCAGAGCACTTTGGTTGGACCAACTAAGTCGTTTTTCCGTGTGATAGACTATTTGAATGTCCAAACGACCTCTGTTCCTCAAACTCGTAAAATTCACAGCTGAATTTTCCTGGGATCGAGGTAACCAGATGCCAGATAACGACTCCGAATGCTCCGGTCAATACGCTGATGACGTTCTGGACTCAGAGTGACATCAATCTCTCAAAGGGACTTGACTTCGAACCCCAGGGCGATGTTCTCGTGAGAGTGACTCATCTCAATCATACTGCATTCAAGTATCGGATAATGGCGGTAAATCGTACAGACACGGTCAAAATGGGCACCGTTAGGATCTTCATCGCCCCTCAGCTGGACGAGCGTGGTCTACCATTTGTTTTCCGAGCACAAGAAGAATTGATGATCGAGATGGACAAATTTACTGTGAACCGTAAGTAAATGCAGGGTAATCCTTATAAGCTTTTTTTGATGGACAAAATTGATCTGGACAATTCGCTGGGATTACAGTTCGACCTGGTCAAAACATCATCGAACGAAATTCTACTGATTCATCGGTGACGATTCCGTTCGAGAAGGTATTCCGCAATCTAGACGATAATTCCACACTTGGGACCGATGACACAGCTGAATTCAATTACTGCGGTTGCGGATGGCCTCAGTATATGCTTTTACCCAAAGGCACGGTCGATGGCTATCCCATGGTCTTATTCGTTATGATTTCCAACCACGAGGACGACTATGTAAGTGTTTTTTCAAAGCTCCAAGTACACTAGGACCTCGATAACTGCAACAGCGGCGGGTTGCAGTTATCGAGGTCCTAGTGCATCTACTACGGCGTATTGTTACAATTCTGAAATTGCAATTTTTTTTTGTTGACGCTTTTTCTTCACAGGTTGCACAAGCCCCTCCTACCGGATGCAATGACGCCGCGAGTTTCTGTGGATTACGCGATCGCAAATATCCGGACGCTCGAGCAATGGGATATCCTTTCGATCGCAAGCCTCGAGTACAAAAACTTTCCGAATTTCTTACTGCGAACATGGCAACTGCGGACATACAGGTCGACTTCACGGATGTCGTGAAAACAAGATCGGGAGCTGAAATACAAATCGTTTGATTTTTCAATAGTTATTTCTGGGGAACTACACTTACGTCCAAAAGCTTGGAAACACTCGCACCGATTCCGCGCCGCACAAAAAGTTTCATTGCTCTTTAAAAAATGAAAATATTTGAAGTTAGTAAGCGGCGTTTCAAAAGGGACGTATTCAGCTTCATTTCGCTGTTTCCAAAAAAAAATGTTGATTTTTTTTTTAACCTGGTGGGCTTCTTGAAACATGGTTATTTTTCGGGTTTTTTTTGGCGTTGAAACTTTGGCGCACAAACCATGAAATTTTTTTAAAACTGTTTTTCACATGAAAAACTTGTAGAGGGGAGTATAAGCTTCAATTTAGTTTTTTACAAAGTTTCGTACTATTTCTTTTCGCAAAAAACGACAAAATTTATCAAAAGTAGCGTAACTCTAAAACTACTGGGTTTATGTGAAATTACTAGGAGGATAAAAAGTTGCCTATCATTATTCTGAATTCAATGAAAATTTTTCAGAATTTTTGTTTGAATTTTTTTTTTTTCGTAATTTTTTCCTGTCGACGAGATATTTTTTTATCTCAAATAATCGGTTCTCTTACCTAATCTACACTGTTTTTTCATCGAAAAACCTCATGTACATGGCTATTTCATCGGAAAATCCGTGTAGGTGGGGTAAGAAATCCATGTGTTTAAGATAACAAAATATCTTGTTAACAGGAAAAATTTTTGAAACAAAAATTAAAAAAAAAAATTCTGATAAAATTTGATTAAATCCAAAATAATTATAAGCAACTTTTTACCTTCTTAGTGATTTCACTAAAATCCAGTAGTTTTAGACTTACGCTTCATTTTATAAATATTGCCGCTTTTTGTGAAAATCTGAATATTTTCTCGAAAAAAAATCGTACGAAACTTAAAAAAAAATAATTGAAGCTTATACTCCCCTCCACAAGTTTTTCATGTGAAAAACAGATTTTTAAATTTGTCATGGGTCGTGCGTCAAAATTTTAACGCCAAAAAAAAGGCAAACAACGACCATGTTTCAAAGAACGTACCGGTTCCAAAAAAAATCGAAATTTTTTTTTGAAAAAGCGAAATGAAGCCGAATATGTCCCCTTTGAAATGCTGCTTGTTGAATTGAAATATCTTCATTTTTAAAAGAGTAGTGAAATTGGACCAAGTGTTTCCAAACTTTTGGTCGGTCTTCGGTAGTTTAATCTCATTAAAATATAGAACGAAGAGCCCCAATAAAATTCCGATATTGAAGACTTGGAAAACAAAAAAAAATTAAAAATAATCTACTTGATTTAAAGTTGGACGTAGCAAAACTCTGCACCTGGAAAATGACGATTTTGTACATGGCAAATGATTGATACAATATTTTATTCTTAATAACTTCGTAATAATAAGTCACATATCGCATATTCACAGATTGTTGTCTTAACAATTGACCAATAATAAAATATTCACATACAGCACTACACAAATTGTTTAATTCTTTCAAGAGTTCGGGTAGAGGAAAATTTACGCTGATTACGAATATATACGATTGGAAGACCTCTATTATTACAGGAACATTTAGGGCATTTTTTTAAAAAATTTCGATGGTTCAGAAAATTTTGATAATGCCATTTGAATTTCGAGAAAAAAATAACAAACTTTATGAATAAGGACCCTCGATGTATCAAAGTTCTAAATATGCGCATCTTTGCTCGCGAAAGTAAAAAATGAAAAATCACTGAAATATGGCGACGCCAGGACTCGTTTTTCCCTCGCTAAACTTATTAGTTTTGAACCCTGGACGCCTAATTTTTTGCTGGCTTGTGTAGTTATTGTTTTTTTTTTAATTTCGACTTTCAAATTACCGAGATTTTTTTAAATTTCAAATTTTTGAAATTTTTTTAAATATTAAATTTTTGAGATTTTTTTAAATTTCAAATTTTTGAGATTTTTGAAAATTTCAAACTGTTGAGATTTTTTAAGTTTACATTTTTTGCGATTTTTAATACTTGGCGGCTTTTTCTTACTTCTCAGAAATATTTTGTCATATATAATAGGTCACGAGCTATCGTGGTTTTCAATTCGCATTTGCATATTACAATTTACCTTTATACTATATCAAAGCGACGACTAATCCGGAAATGATCCGGTATCAATCCATGCGTTCAAAAATTGGCGGAGAATCTAGGGCATATACGTATGTGGTGCGGTGAACAGGGTTCTGGGAGTGAAGCACTCTTTGGTCGATTAATATATATGGGGGGGAGGGGGGGGGGGTAAAAAGGACCGGAAACATACAATTTCATTACACTGTAAAAACAGAAAATTTGTGGATATCCCGTAGTAAAAAACTCCATTGAATCGCCAATGGCAACCAATGGTCCTCATACGACTCCATTGGACAATGAATGGGGACCCATTGAGATTTCCGCATTTTGCAATGGCGTATAGGAACGACCATTGATCAGTGAATGGATATCCATTGAAAAGTCACCATTGCCCAATGACGTCCATTGGACAGCAAATGCGGATGAACCGAATGATCACCATTACTCAATGATGCCCATTGGAAAGCAAATGCTGATGGACCGAGCCATCAGCATTGCCCAATGGTGTCCATTGGAAGGCAAATGCTGATGAACGAAATGATCAGCTTTACCCAATGATGTCCATTGGGAAGTAAATGCGGATGAACTGAATGATCAGCATTACCCAAAGATGTCCATTGGAAACCGCGTCGCGTTAGTTCTGAGACTTGGCGCGAGATATCGCAGGACGGCAACCCGCTAAACTCCCATACGGATTATGCGAAGAGTATGCTTATCTAGACGATTGTGAGCACGGAATATTAGCAGAAGTCGGTGTCCAAAAAATCCGTGCAAGGAGTTCTTGCCGACTGATGCCCATGGGATAATCCCTATTCCGTTTGAAACGGGGAAGTCAATCCTCATTGGAAAATCCCTATTCGATTTCAAATGGGGAATTCAATGGCGAAAATGTCCTTGGGCAATTCGGCATTCATCTCCATTGGTTATTTTGGCAATGGGGAATGCATGGCGATTTTTCAATGGTGACGAATGGTGTTTTTTACTATATGAAAGAATCTCAATTGATTATCGCCATTCATTCCCAATTGCCTACAAAAACCAATGGAGATGAATGCCGAATTGCCTATGGGGATTTTCTTCATTGAATCCCCATAGGATAATCCCCATTCCGTTTCAAATGGGGAAGTCAATCCTCATTGGAAAATCCTCATCCGATTTCAAATGGGGAATTCAATGGCGAAAATCCCCTTAGGCAATTCGGCATTCATCTCCGTTGGTTATTTTGGCAATGGGGAATGAATGGGGATTTTTCAATGGCGACGAATGGAGTTATTTACTACGGGATCGTATATTATATGGAATTAACTTTCCTGTTACTGTAAATTTACAAATTTGTCGTCAAAATCATGTATCGGACATTAATATTACAGAACTCATTTGTGAAAATAACGATATTTATAAAAAAGTAGATGAAGTTTAATGAACTATCATGAAAATTCTTGCACTGTCATTAAATTCAAAGCAATAGTTCCTTGAATTTGCGTCATCTTCATTTAAAAGGATTTAAAAATTAAATTTCCGTTTTAGAATTTTTATAATCATTACCTTAAATTTAAATATTGTTCCCAAAATTACAGAAGTCCTCATGAAACTACATGAAAATTAATGAACTATTATGAAACCTTTAGCAATGCAAATTAATTACAAAAGTTTCTTCAATTTATGTGAGCCCAAAAACCAAATCGATGGATTTGATTTTTCGCGAGTAATTTTGGCATCGTGGTCAGCCATATCGGAGGCGCCATTTTGTATTTCATAATAATTTCAACTTCAGATTCAAAATCAGAGAAGCCTAACAATCACCCAATTATGAGAGTCGCATTCAAAAATCCAGTCATTTTTTAAGCTTGGTCTGCCATATTGAATACATTGCAGGATACTCGCACTTTAGATTCGTGAGCAGTAATCACTGAAACTCTTGATTACGAAATTTCATTTTAATCGAGTCATTTATGCATTTTTATCTGCTATATTAGGTCCATGATGAATTTCATAAAGTTGACTGCACTTAACTCTCGCTATAACGGACAAAACGGGGGTTTGTCTGTTACTGCGGGAGGCAAATATATATGGGGCATTCCACGTCAAGTCACGCGGTCATCGGCCTGACCCCCTCGGATTTTGATGTTCATTGAATTGTGGGTTTCGTTTGGCCCAAAATAGAATCTCAAATTTTCAGAAAATTTATTTCATTTTTTAGGGGTTGCCCGAGCTACAAAAACATTAAATTAAGGGAAAACATAAAGAGGGGCCTTTTTGAAGACATGAAATTTTGTTTACAGAAACTAGGGCCCAAAATAGATATTTTCATCATAGTTCGATAATGGGCCAAAAATATTTACTATGTTTTTGGATTTAGCTTTTTTTTTTTATAATTTCTTATTTTGATTGTTTCTTGTAGTGAGAATAACAACAAAAATATTTTTCTACTGAAACTTGATTTCGTTTTCTTGATTTAAGAGTGAAACGTCAACATTTTTCGAAAATTTATTAGCCTCGACGACCTGAAATCAAACGGATGATTCAAACACAATTTAAAAATTTAAAAAAAAGTAATTATTTTTGGCCCATTATCAAACTATGACGAAAATTTGTGTTGTGGGCCCTAGTTTCTGCGAAATTTTTTTCATTAATTTGAAAAAGGCCCCTTTTATGTTTTCTCTCATTTTACTGATTTTTTAGGTCGGGCAACCCCTAAAAAATGAAATGAAATGTTTTAAAAATTTGTGGTCATATTTTGGGCCAAACAATACCCACCATTCATTGGACATCAAAATCCGACGGGGTCAAGCCGATGACCGCGTGATTTGACGTGGAAAGCCCCATATGGATATAATGCTTTGAACTCGACGCGTTTGGAACAGAGCCGTATAAATCTTAAGGGCTGTCACTGCTTACGTAGTTCAAGTAATAAAAAATCATGATTTGTAGGAATTTGTTAGTTAGTGTAACGGAATTTGTTAGTTAGTGTAACAGAATGCTTTGTTTGTTTTTCAAATAAAAACACCGTTATGCGCAAATCGAGTGTTCAATAAAAACGTTCAGTGAAAAAAAAAGTACAATCGTGAGCCACCATTTTTTTAACATGACGGACCGCAGACGCTCGCACTGCAAAACATCCAACGAAAATTCATGCAAAAGTGTTTTTTCTGCTCGAGCAGTTTTCCATTGTCCTCACCTCTTCTCCCTCCCTCCTGGAATATAGAATTGCGTCGTTTGTGCAGTGCGGATAACACGAGCGAAGTTATTTCCTTAATCGAATATTCCCCGATGGGGTTTTCAGTGCGCAAACAAAGAGGGAAAAAAATTGTGTATCCACAAAAAACTAAACGTAGCGAGAATAAGCCCCTTTGGCAGTGCTAGGGGTAGCGTTATCGTTGTTCCCAAATTCATCTGTGCCAAAATCGTTTGGTCCAATAAGTACCTACGATCGATGCTGCATTTATTGCTATTTTCAGTCGTCAAGAGTTAGAGTTAGATTAGGCCTTATAATAAAGGGCTAAAGCTTAATATTTGGAAATTAAAGTCCCAGAAACCTTGTGCGATCATTTTTAGAACCATTCTATGAAATTTTCGGGGTTTTTAACAGTTTATGCAAGAATGTCAATTTACCAAAGCGAATTTCTCCTTTCGATAAAAAAAATGCCCGTCTCCTTTTGAGGTTAAACAAAGTCGTTGTTGAAAAAACCCTGTAGATGAGGTAAGAGACCCGATTTTAAAAAATAAAAAAATATATCTCGTTGACATTAAAAAATCTAAAGAATAATTTTTTTTTTTGTTAAATCTGATTTTTTTTTGCTAAATCCAGAATAATTCCATGCAACTTTTGACCCTCTTAGTGATTTCACAAAAACCTAGTACTTTTGGAGTTACGCGAGATTTTATAAATATGATCGTTTTTTGCGGAAAATTGAATATTTTTGCGAAAAAAAATCGTACGAAACTTTTTGAAGGACGAAATTGCAGCTGATACTTCCCACAAGTTGTTCATGTGAAAAACAGTTTTTAAAAAAAATTTCATGGGTCGTGCCCCAAAATTTCAACGCCAAGAAAAGGCTAAAAAACGACCATGTTTCAAAAAACGTATCAGGTTAAAAAAAATCGAAATTGTTTTTTTTGAAAAACTGAAATCTGTCCCCTTCGAAACGCCGCTTATTGAATTGAAATATTTTCATTTTTTAAAGAGGAGATTAAGTACTAGGCACTTTATCCAACAATCTGCAAACGTTTGACCACGCGATTTTTATGCCAATATGTTCAAAATGTCCTAAAACATCGAGAAATCATATTTAGAAAAAATGTCCGGATTTAAGTAGCGTGACAATCCTGATCTTTTCTTGATCCGTATCCTGATCCAGGCTGGATGTCATTTTAAGGCTAGCCTGATGTCGCCCTGATCCTAGCCGGAATCCTGAGTTTTAGATGTAAATAATTAATAACTCGAAAACGCTTCGAGATATCAAGCTAAAATTGGGTACACTTGTCAAGCACGAATTGCTCTTCATTATGAAAAAAATTTGTTTTAAATATAACGGGTGTTCAGATTTTATCGACTTTTTTCGTTTTTGCAAGAATGGCGTAAACGCTCTAACCTCTGCAATTTTCAAGATATTGCACTCAAACTTTGCACAGAATAAGTATAGCTATTAAGGTTATTTGGAATCGAATTTGGCAAAAATCCATCGAGGGATTAAAATTTTATGAAATTTTGAATTTTTTGAAAAATAGCCTAAACGCTCTAACTTGTGCAATTTTTAAGATATTATACTGAAACTTTGCACAGAGCTAATATAGCTATCGAGGTTGTTCGCTATTAAATTTGGCAAAAATCCATCGAGGGATTGAAATTTTACGAAATTTTGAATTTTTTGAAAAATAGCCCAAATGCTCTGACTTGTGCAATTTTTAAGATATTGCACTGAAACTTTACACAGAGCTAATATAGCTATCAAGGATGTTCGTTATCAAATTTGACGAAAATCGATCGAGTGATTAAATTTTTATCAAATTTTTAATTTTTATACAAGAAGCGTAAACGCTATAACTTTTTTAATTTTTTCGATATTGCAATGAAATATTGTGACTAACCAGTATAGCTATTAATGTTATATGCTATCAAATTTGGGGAAAATCGATCGAATTTGCACATTGATTACTAATATTTTTCAATAGTTAACAAAGCTTCCTTTATGAGGAAGCCAAATTTGATCGCTACTGTGTGTTTAAGGAAGCTATGTGAACTATGGATAAAGATGAGGAAGCAATGTGCAAATTCCAATTTTTTTTATCATAGTTCCTCTATATATTTACAATTGATTAATTACCGATGCTCCCGTAGTAAAAAAACTCCATTGAATCGCCAATGGCAACCAATGGTCCTCATACGACTCCATTGGACAATGAATGGGGACCCATTGAGATTTCCGCATTTTTCAATGGCGTATAGGAACGACCATTGATCAGTGAATGGATATCCATTGAAAAGTCACCATTGCCCAATGACGTCCATTGGACAGCAAATGCGGATGAACCGAACGATCACCATTACTCAATGATGCCCATTGGAAAGCAAATGCTGATGGACCGAGCCATCAGCATTGCCCAATGGTGTCCATTGGAAGGCAAATGCTGATGAACGAAATGATCAGCTTTACCCAATGATGTCCATTGGGAAGTAAATGCGGATGAACTGAATGATCAGCATTACCCAAAGATGTCCATTGGAAACCGCGTCGCGTTAGTTTCGAGACTTGGCGCGAGATGTCGCAGGACGGCAACCCGCTGAACTCCCATACGGATTATGCGAAGAGTATGCTTATCTAGACGATTGTGAGCACGGAATATTAGCAGAAGTCAGTGTCCAAAAAATCCATGCAAGGAGTTCTTGCCGACTGATGCCCATGGGATAATCGCCCTATTCCGTTTGAAATGGGGAAGTCAATCCTCATTGGAAAATCCCTATTCGATTTCAAATGGGGAATTCAATGGCGAAAATGTCCTTGGGGCAATTCGACATTCATCTCCATTGGTTATTTTGGCAATGGGGAATGAATGGCGATTTTTCAATGGTGACGAATGGAGTTTTTTACTATATGAAAGAATCTCAATTGATTATCGCCATTCATTCCCCATTGCCTACAAAAACCAATGGAGATGAATGCCGAATTGCCTATGGGGATTTTCTTCATTGAATTCCTATAGGATAATTCCCATTCCGTTTCAAATGGGGAAGTCAATCCTCATTGGAAAATCCTCATTCGATTTCAAATGGGGAATTCAATGGCGAAAATCCCCTTAGGCAATTCGGCATTCATCTCCGTTGGTTATTTTGGCAATGGGGAATGAATGGAGATTTTTCAATGGCGACGAATGGAGTTTTTTACTACGGGCTTGGCTTAACGAGCAATTCTATTCACGTAAGCACTTATTTATCGGATCATTAATACATCTCATCAGTCACTAATTAACCGCACATTTAACTCGAGTACGAGGATATTTTGGCCAAGTGACTGTGGATTAAATGCAATTGCAGAGGAGCTCTGCGGCAGAGTAGATTCAGACTTCCATTGAACCTATTCTCCTGCACCCTCACACACCACTTTTTTAAGCTCCCGTGTGCTTTTGCGACTCCGCGTGTGCCAACATTATATATTATTATATACACCAGCACGAAGAACTTTGATTCTCTGTATGTCGCTTTTCGTCATCCTGCTAAACACGAGAAAGCACTTCAACCGAAGCTCCCCTTTCTTCCCCTATCCGCTCTTTGGCTCCCGTGATGTGTTTCCAGAATTAATTGGGGCATTGCTGATGAAGCGATGTGTACCCCAGAGCCTCCTTGACTCTCTTTTGATAGCTAATTAATAATCGATTTAGAGCAAGTGCTAAAACGAGAGAGGTGAAAAAAAAATTCTCAATATTATTATGATATTTTTTTTTATCGCTTCTTTATTAGCGATACGCGAATATTGTTCGATAAAAAAGTTATTGAAAGTATGGAATTGAAAAGCATTTTGAAGCCGAGCTGGGCAGTACTTGAAGTACCCGGTAGGTGCGATGTACTTGTAGTACTTGAAAAGTACTTTAAGTACATAACTACTCAAAGTACTTAACGAAAACTTAAAGTACTACTTAAAGAATCACTCAAAGTACTTAATGTATTTAAAGTACTTAAAAAGTACTTTAAATACTTTACTTTAATATACTTAAAGTACTTTACTTTAATATACTTAAAGTACTTTACTTTAATGTAATTTACTTTAATGTACTTGAAGTAGTTAAAAAGTACTTTAAGTACATCGCTCCATAAGTACAATACATAAGTACTACATAAGTACTTTTTAAGTACTTGAAGTAATTTAAAAAGTAAGTAATCCAAATTTAAGTCCATTACTTGAAGTACTTAAAAAATACTTCAAGTAATGGACTTAAATTTTCAAGTACTTGAAAAGTACTTCAAGTAATGGACTTAAATTTTCAAGTACTTAAAAAGTACTTCAAGTATTGTACTTAAATTTTCAAGTACTCAGCCTGTACTTCAAGCATTGTACTTAAAATTTCAAATACTTTTCTGTACTTCAAGTACTTTTTCAAGTGCAAGCATCAAGTACTTTTGAATGTGTCTTGCTGGAGGTTGCATATCCAAATTTAGCCTTTGAAGATGTAATTGAGAATAATATATCGTAACGTATATGGACATACTGTCCCTCAACTGTCGCCTACGACAGTTTTTCAAAGACGAACACGAAGTTAGAGTAGTTTTAACAATCTTTATTTCTTCTTTTTCAAACTTGTATCAAAATAAATCGTACTTACAATCGTCGATGCCATTTTTGAATTATTTTCAATTCTTTGTTTGAATATTTCCGTTCCAATTTGCCTAAACCTAATCTCAGTGTTATTGCACAAGGTGAAAATATGTTTTGATACAAAAAGTACTCGAATAAAAATCAAATGAGAATAAGAAATCGAATGCAAGTACTGGAACCTACGAGATATATACCTGAAAACTTAAAAAGTACTTGATACTTGGTACTTGATTTTTCAAATACTTGTCTTGAAGTACTTAAAATCTTAATTACTTCAAGTAATGAGTACGTAGCACTTCAATTACTTACCGTACTTTGTACTTTGAACTTGAAGTACTTTCTGGTACTTTGCCCAGCTCTGTTTCGATGGGCAATGCGAATGAATTGAAGATGGTGGAATTGAATTATAATAACATTTCGCACTTTCATTTTATTCTTTTTTATCGCGATTTTCCAGAGTTATACATATGTCAGTGCACGCGATATTCTTCAATAAATGGTAGAACGGTTTCGGTATACACTGTGACCTCGATAATCGGAATCCATCGGGACCGGCTCTTGCAAGAAGTGGGGTTGCGCACATTGCACAAAACCGTCTCTGCGCCGCTGGTGGCTGACGGCGGTCTGACGCGATTGGCTTGGCACTTCTCCCACTACGCTGCAATTGCAACGATCGAGGTACCGATTATCGAGGTTGCAGTGTATAGGGTAAAAGCCGGATAGTTGCCCCGGGGGAATAGTTGCCCCGGTTTTTAATACACTATGTTAGAGATGTCCCTGGCGTTAGCGGTTTTCTGTAATTATTAATATGCCCTCGCAGGCCCCAGTGCCCAAAAGACATAGGACAGGGCCCACAAGTTTCGTCTGTGTGAGCGAAAATCTTCCGCGGTGAGACCTCGACGAGCGTTGTACTAATATTGGTGACTAATTTTTATTGAATAAATAATGTTATGGTTGAGGATTCAGTCAACTATATGTTTCCTCGCATGCATTAGAGTTTCAAATACACGGTCTGCGACGGTATATTGTTAAATAGCTTTTATTTATTTTTTTAATAAAAAGGGCAAATATCCGTATCGAAAAGGATAGTCGCCCCAAATTCTTTTCCGGTTAGTTGCCATAACGGCAATATGGCAAAAACCCAGGCGTGGCCCTTGCTAGACCGAAGTTAGTTTAGCACTAGCGCTTAAAGAACTAGATGAGAAAGAAAAACTGTTAATTGAAGGTATTTTGAAAAATAATGAAATTATTAATTATGAAATAATAAAATTGATAATAAAATATCTAAGTAAAAAAATAAAATTTAAAAAATATAATAAAATAAAATAATCTGTAACTTAATATTAATTATAAACTCCTTCGAAGTATTTTCGACGTGAGGCGACTATCCGCCACGTTGGACAACTATCTCTCTTTGAAGAGGTCAAATGAAACCGGATTTACTCAAAAACAATATTAATTGGGTTTACAATAATAGTGCACAATGAATGGTTAAAGACCAATGCTTTAATATACACGCAGCATGATGTCAGTAGATATTTAATTTTTTAGTAATAGAGCTTTTTTCTTAATTGTGGCAACTATCCTGCTGTTACCCTATATATTTATTGGTTTGCATCTCGAGGGTTTTCGATTTTATTATAAATGACGGCGCTTGTTTGTTTAATGTTTAGCAGCGTTCATAGCAGAGTCGTGCATAAAAATAAGCTCCTTTTAAAGTGGTTGAAATGCTTTATACTGGTCAAATCACTGATACATTTTTCTAATCGACTTTATAAAATGTTTTCTTATAAATTGCCAGGAAAGAAATGCCGTCTGTAACTGGGATTTCCACCAACGTCATGATCGAGAAACATCGGGATATCTGCGTTTTTTTTTGTGAAGAAACCTGCAGTTTTTTTTTTATGAAATCTTCGTACTTTAATACTACACGTATCGATATTTTGTATACCTTCATTTTTTATGTAATTCTCGTAGAAAAAAAAGTAGTCCGAAGATGAAACAATGTTAAGGATCAACTCGACTCTATTTTTATGTAAGTGGTAAAATAAAATGGTAATTTCACTTTGTCAGTTAAACAAAATTTACAAAAAAAATAATTCAAAACGGTCATTTGACCTCTCTCGGTAGTTTTAGTGTTAAGGGGAGGCTAAATACCGACATTAGCACCTCGAAATTAGAATCCAAACTTGCTCTGGCACGAATTGATGGAAATCAATAAAATTTTGACAGTATCATCAGAATTATGGCACAACTGGAGCATTTTCGAAAAACAAAAAAAAAATTACAGATCCGATTATCATCAGGAATCTGTAATTGAAAATATTACATTATAATGTTTTTACGGCATTTCGGCTAAAACCAAGAGTGGGGCTCCGTGAAGAACACCAAAGTACGTAATTCATTCATAAATTTAATTGATATTCATACACCGCTATTGGAAAAAGTTTGGACAGCGATTTTGAGTCGATAATGTAGGGATTCATTAATAATGTCGGTATTTAGCCTCCCCTTAAAGAGAAAATTCGAGAAAATTCGGTCTAAATTAAGCGCACCCGTAGTAAAAAAAACTCCATTGAATCGCCAATGGCAACCAATGGTCCTCATACGACTCCATTGGACAATGAATGGGGACCCATTGAGATTTCCGCATTTGTCAATGGCGTATAGGAACGACCATTGATCAGTGAATGGATATCCATTGAAAAGTCACCATTGCCCAATGACGTCCATTGGACCGCAAATGCGGATGAACCGAATGATCACCATTACTCAATGATGCCCATTGGAAAGCAAATGCTGATGGACCGAGCCATCAGCATTGCCCAATGGTGTCCATTGGAAGGCAAATGCTGATGAACGAAATGATCAGCTTTACCCAATGATGTCCATTGGGAAGTCAATGCGGATGCACTGAATGATCAGCATTACCCAAAAATGTCCATTGGAAACCACGTCGCGTTAGTTCCGAGACTTGGCGCGAGATGTCGCAGGACGGCAACCCGCTGAACTCCCATACAGATTATGCGAAGAGTATGCTTATCTAGACGAGTGTGAGCACGGAATATTAGCAGAAGTCGGTGTCCAGAAAATCCATGCAAGTTCTTGCCGACTGATGCCCATGGGGATAATCCCTATTCCGTTTGGAATGGGGAAGTCAATCCTCATTGGAAAATCCGTATTCGATTTCAAATGGGGAATTCAATGGCGAAAATGTCCTTGGGCAATTGGGCATTCATCTCCATTGGTTATTTTGGCAATGGGGAATGAATGGCGATTTTTCAATGGTGACGAATGGAGTTTTTTACTATATGAAAGAATCTCCATTGAGTATCGCCATTCATTCCCCATTGCCTACAAAAACCAATGGAGATGAATGCCGAATTGTCTATGGGGATTTTCTTCATTGAATCCCCATAGGATAATCCCCATTCCGTTTCAAATGGGGAAGTCAATCCTCATTGGAAAATCCTCATTCGATTTCAAATGGGGAATTCAATGGCGAAAATCCCCTTAGGCAATTCGGCATTCATCTCCGTTGGTTATTTTGGCAATGGGGAATGAATGGGGATTTTTCAATGGCGACGAATGGAGTTTTTTACTACGGGCATCGATCTTGAATGAAAAAATTGTTCAATTTTCGTCAAAAATCGAGTAAAAAATGGAGACTCTTCGTGTATTTCAGCATAAAGTTCCGGATATTTATTGCGATAAGAAAAATAAAAAGAATCGAGAGTAGAAGAGGAAAATTCTCTTTTATTATTATTATCATTATTATTATTCCGTAGGGGATAAAAACGTGAGAGCAGTCCCGACGGTTTCACCCGCGCGGTGCTATTCAATTATCCGGCACATTTCAGGTCTTCTCGTCCGGGTCGGAAATATTCCAGGTTTGCAGCTCCCCCGAGAAGGAAAAACCTTTTTTTTATGTTTTCCCAGGTTGATACGAAAAAAAAAATCTGGCCAACTCTGCATGTAAAACTCGTGCCAATCTTCTCACACCGTCAAATTTATATTTACACATCTCGTAAATTTATATATATCACATGTATATATGGAAAAAATTATATAGAAAATCATTCTCAACTTTTTTCTTAGCTGTATTATACGTCCGCACAATTTAACGATCTCACCGTAAGAAGAAAAAAAAACGACCTCTGTTTTTATTCGCGAGCGTTTACTCTCCGGGTTTATATCGTTTGCTCCTTGAGGGATGAAAAGCAAAAGCGAGCGCGTTTTGTACTGCTTCCTCGCTCTTTATTCCTGCCTTTGAACCTTCTCTTTTGTTCACAAATGCATTCATTGTCCGTTCTACAAGTTGGGAGGGAGAAAAAAGATTGGAAGAGAAAGATGGAAAAACATTATTGAGTCTTGTCACTCATCGGAAGTCTCGGCTTTTCTACTCGCGAATTTTGGACAGTGCATTTGAGAGATCAATGTTATTATATATGGGTATTTTTATACTGGGTGTCTCAGGAATTTTCCATTTTTTGATATTTTTAATCCCGAAATTGTTATTAATTTAATTAATTATTAACGTAAAATGGAGTAGAAAAGTCCTTTGCCATTTAGAAGAGTCCTTTGCAATTTTTTTATATTTTCAATCCCTGAATTGTTATTAATTTAATTGATTATTAACAATTCAGGGCTTCAGACAATCAAAAAATGGCAAAGGACTTTTCGACTCGATATCACGTCACAAATCTATCCTCACGATATTGCCTTTCATTCCTGGGACACCCTGTAGATACGATATATGCATATATAGATTCGAAAGACAGCATACGTTTGGGCCTCATGGTCGACGATTGTTTTGTAACTTTAGGGACACATAGTACAGTATGAGAGTACTGGATTTTTTTTTGGATTTTTAAATCGACCAGTTTCACCGTACCGATGACGTCATTTTTTTGAAATTTCTTGAATATCATGTTTTAATCAATTTTTCTAGACCCCTGTAATAAAAAAAAATAATTTCGACATATATTTTCATCGAAAAAGATCTCAGCCTTTCAAAAAAAATATTTCCAAATACGTATCAATTCGTATAAGCATAGAAAAAAGGGTTTTTTCCTCAAAAAGGCGTTTTATCGATGAGCCTACACTCCAATCTGTTTTTTCATATTTTTTCGGATTTCTGAGGTTTTTTTACACGAAAAAACTCTTTTTCCAGAGTGGGATCTCTGCGGCATCAAACCGTTAGTATTGTATTATATTGTTACTATAATTTTTTATCGAGGTCGTTATGGGTTTTTAACTTAACTGTTAATTTATTAGTACTGTAACAAGAGGATTTGACTATGAGAAAAAATAATAATACCCTGAAAGCAATATAATATACACGATTTCGGGGAATGGGTGTGTAAACAAACTTTAAAAAACATCCATTCATCTTTTATGATAAAATTTATTGACGCATGGTTAATTTTTCGTCAAGAAGTTGTTAAAAATTTTTTTTTTTTCGTATACTCATAAGCAACCAACGTAAAACAAGTGAAAATTGTTAAATTTTTTTTTTGCGAAAAATTAAACATGCATCAATAAATATTTTCATAAAAGATGAATGGATGTTTTTTAAAGTTTGCTTACACACGAACCGGTTACTGTACCAATAACCGGACATGAAAATTAAGTACTTAAAACGTATTCTTGGCTAATTGAGACGACATGATCAAATTAGTGGTATCTTTCCGAATAAAATCAGCTAGGCTTGGTTCGAAAACAATAAAAACCACTCCGAAATAGCTTCAATAAGATATCGCGATTCTTTAGTACTTCAGCTTAGATAATGGCTTCCGTGCCCCGAATAGCACGCGTGCTGTCATATTTATCCAAAATTAAATTACAGACGATTCCTGAACTATTAAAAGTAGTGTCGTATACGTAGATTATGAATCTTAGATATTAAATCAATTCACAGTTAAAGATTTCTCTTAAGTGAACGCTTAACTTGCTGATATATTGGTTCAAGTGGTCGGGTACTGGGACGTGGTCGGGTATTGGGACATTTACCTTAAAGTCCCTTCGCAATTGTTATATGTAGGACATTTACATTTTTAGAGCCTGCATATACGAGGTATTATAAATTATAGTGAAAACAAGAGCCTCACCTCTTTCTGCAAACACGTTGCATTAAGGATGTTGAGTCCCAAATTGAAAATGATGATAAAATATTGAAAATTTGATATATGATTATGTACAACATTTGAAAGGTTGTGTAAAAATTTTACGACGATTAGGAAGCTGGTTACTGAGAATTTTGAATTAAAAAATTACACGTAGCCTTATGGAAACTGAAGTAAATTTGCAATTATTTTTTTTTTGTTATAAAAAATGATGCCAAAAATACAAAAAAAATTGCACTCGAGAAAAAACACATAAGAAGCATTGTGTAATTTTTTCAAGACATTTAGGAAGATCGTGTTCCAGTAAATAAATAATAAAAACACAGTGCATGGTTTTCACAGCAAGAAACAAGAAAATAGCGGCACCGTTGCATAGATTGACAGTAACCACACAGCAATATTACGTCTGAAAGAATCGCTGTAGATTTCTTATGTAAGATTTGGACATCCGAATACATTTTCCGAAAGACATCTTAATGAGTTCCGAAAGTAGTCTTATGCGTCACTTTGAGGGATGATTTTGATATCTGTGAAAAGTTGTCTTGAAGATAACTTTTTCAGACTTCTCAAAAAAGATATCGTAAAGACTACTATTTCGAGATTTCTTCACAAGACATCGTCAAGATAACTTTTTCAGGGTTCCTTTAAAATTATCAAAAATTATTTTTTTTCTTATTTCTATCGTTTGCAAAATTTTTTAATACGTATTTTTATTTATTTACATAGTTACTGGACCGACTGTATTAAAAAAAAATTAGAAAAAAACTCGATTTCATCATTTCAATTTCATCTGCCTCCACGGGGATTCGAACCTGCGACCTGCCTATCTATCCTACTTGAGAACCTATCACGCTACCTATTACGCTACCGACTACTTATGAATTGTATTTACTTATATGATATGTCAGTGGTGAAATCCAAGAATTTAAACGGTTCCGATATGTATCCGAACAAATATTATCACGTAGTCTATCTGAATATGCGATTTCTAATAACTTTTTAATATTCATTCCGAAGATCTCTTAAGGGGAGGTTCAACCCCCTCCCCCGCCTTTCCGCTCTCGTGAGTGCGAGAGAGATAGAGCTAAAACGTTTAACACATTTTTCGCGGAGATGACTTGATGGAATAAAAAAAGAATATAGTGGGGCCATGACCTGTACACATTAATTACGCAGGCGACCCCACATTATCTTTTTTCATTTCATCAAGCCATCTCCGATAAAAATGCGTCAAGAAATTTTTGAGGTTATGTTGACCTTTTTACACTCTTCTTAAGTAGGTCTTATTTCAGACTTCTTCGGACTAACGTCTGCGAGATATCATACGTGTTGCTCTAGAAGTAGTCTTAAAAAAGAGTTCGCGAGGAAGTATTTCTGGCTTTTTATTGGATGTCTTTTACGGAATATCTTGAAGATATCTTCTAAGGATATCTGACAGTTGATTTCATTCCGAAGATCTCTTAAGTTATTCTTATTTCAGACTTCTTCAGACTAACGTCTGCGAGATATCATACGTGTTGCTCTAGAAGTAGTCTTAAAAAAGAGTTCGCGAGGAAGTATTTCTGACTTTTGTGCTGTGTGGGTAGCGGGAAATTCAAATACTCATTTTCGTTCACGGACGACGTCGTTTCATGCACGATAAAGAGGTTTCGAGGTTATGTTTGCTGTCAGTTTCACATTCAATCGCGACCGTCGCGACTGCTCTCGATCGTACAGTTCTCAGTCGTGCCAACTTACCAATGCACGCAACGTTGCCAAATGTAAAGCTAATGCAGCGACTAGTTTAAATATTAATATTGTGTGAAAATATTGTTTTTTTTTGCAGTTCAAAATAATTTCGTGTTATATTTCTATAGTTGCGATATAAAATAATCAAAATTTTTTTGAGAATGAACGGTTTCCACTATCGAGATTTTAGCGTTGTCAAGTTTGGACAAAACATCCAAAAGTTGATCCGCGCTTGTAAAAACATTGTGAAAACTTGATATAATACGTAAATAAGAATTTGCGATCATTAATATGCACAATTGCGATACCTCTTTTCACATCAACGGTGTTACGATACGAATTGAAGTATTAATCAATCCCAATAAAATTCAGTAAAATGAAAAACTTTTGGACGGAACGGTACGGACTCAACATCCTTAAGATCCTCATGAACCGCTTTTACCCTCTTAGTAATGTCATAAAAACCCAGTAGTTTTAAATGTACACTACATTTTATAAATATATGGTCGTTTTTTGCAAAAAAAATCGTACGAAACTTAAAAAAAAACGAAATTGAATCGTATACTCCCCTTCATAAGTTTTTCACGTGAAACGCAGTTCAAAAAAAAATTCACGGGTCGTGCGCAAAAATTTCAATGCCAAAAAAAAACCAAAAAACGACCATGTTTCAAAGAACGTGCTGAGTTAAAAAAAAATCAAATTTTTTTTGTTTGGAAAAAGCGAAATATGGCTGAATATGTCCCCTTTAAGACACCGATTGTTGAATCGAAACATCTTCATTTTTTAAAGAGCAGCGAAACTTTTTGTGCGACGTGGAATCGGGGCGAGTGTTTCCAAACTTTTGGACGACAGTGTATATAAGTTATTGTAACATTTTATGCATATATAAATTCTACATGTCGAGAATACAGTGCAAATGCACAATTTTCGAGTTATCCTATATTTCTCTCTCGGAAAATTTACCTCAAGCCTTCGCCGACGACTGATTTATAAACATGTTCCTCTATCTCTCTTATAATAAGCGCTCTCGCTCTTGAACTGTTTCTCCCGAGGGATGGTAGCAACCGCCGGGAGACCCAATGAAAACGCATCTTTCTCGGGGTACTTGGCACGTAAAAAATTCCCACGAATTTTGCGCTATCCTTTTTTTTAATATTACTATTTTATACTTCCACTCCGCACCGCGAATACGAAGAAAAAGTAATAATGGAAGGACGAGGAACGAAATCGCATTTTTGTGCAACGAAATTCAGAGGAAGATTTATAGCACCGTGGTTTAAATTATGTAAAAACGAAATTAATAAAAATTTCATTTAAAATGCTGATTAAAATTTAATTTCGTGAAACGTGCGAGTGATGGGTTGAAATAAAATCGTCTCTTGAAAATAAAAGCGCTGATACGGATAAGATGATAATGGAAATTGAATGCAGACTGCATGGTAATGAAAATTTAAGGTTTATAATTTTAAAAAATCAATTTTTTTACATTTTTCGAAAGTATATGAGGCCACGCCATTTCGCTCGGCCCTGACCCTGACCATTTTTAATTTTTTTTTCATTTTTTCTTATAAAATAGTATACTATGCAAGGAGTATTTTGACCAATATTTAAATTTTTATCGCATGTATTTCAGAAGTTACAATTTTTCGAAAAAACTGGATTTCAGAAATTTCGGAAACGTTCTAACGCCGATATCTCTTAAATTAATCGATTTATCGAAAAATGTTTGGAGATCGATTTTTTTATATTAGTTCACACTTTCATGAAAAAAAGGGAAAACATTTTTAAATCATCGTTATCAACATTTTTTCAGCGTGTAAAGTGAAAATTATTTTTTTCAAAGATGATTGCCATCTTTTATTTTTTTCAAAAAAACCTCTAAAATAATATGATGAATTATATGAATTTGAACGCTAGTCCCATCGTGGGCCCATTTTTCCTTCTATTTAAAAAAAAAAAAAATCAATTTTTTTCACGAAAATTTTGAGTGTTTCGTATGAATTACTACAATAATTTTTATGACTAACAATACACGTAATAATAATTATTGTACTTGTTTACAATTAGTAATTGTAGTGATAATTTTACAATTAGTAGCCCGATCTAATATGTTGAAGAATTATGTTTCAATTACTTTCCTATAGAAGAAACGTATGCATTATAGGAGAATATATGAATGAAACACTTGCACATTTTTTATGTTGCGAGAGTTATAGATATTTATTCTCTCACTCGTTCATGATCAGGCCCCTATGACGATATGATCTGGCCCTAGCAGATCCTGATCAGGCCCCTACGATTTTTAGAATCATGCCCTTAAAGGCCCTGATCACGGCCATGAAGTTCCCGATCGTACACCGAAGCGCTTTTTGAACAATTCGTTTTTACGAGGTACTCCTTTTTCAATGTAAGCACCTTATTATTTATTTCGAGGCAACCCTTTCTTAGGGTACACTTTTCTTTTGGCAATCTTTGAAGAGAATATTAGATTCCGAATGATCGGAAATTCTCTACGAGAATTAAATAAATGAGTACAATTACATAAGACGGCAGGAACTCCTTGTATGGATTCTTCCGACACCGACTGCTGCTAACATCCGTGCTCGCACCCGTCTATATAAGCATACTGAACACATTATCCGTATGGGAGTTCAACGGTTGATGTCCTGCGACATCTCGCGCCAAGTCTCGGAACTAACGCGATGCGGTTCGTGGTGATAATAATAATAATCCTCTGCTTACGTAACGAACTTGTGACAGGCGCACAATTGCTTGTTATTCTCGCGGAATAAAAGTGATAATGTAAATAATAATTAAATAATAATAATAATAATAATAATAATAATCAACGAGGCAATGATTGTTAATTTATTATTATTGTTATTGGTATTATTGTTATTTATTATTATTGTTATTATTATTATTATTATTATTATTATTATTATTATTATTATTATTATCATTATTGTTATTATTATTATAATACTACTGAAAGCCGATATACAAATAATTTTATTGTAATAAATACTTAGGGGAATCCAATAGTTTTCACATCAGAGCCCTGCCAGGAAAATCGGATCAGGCAAGGCGGATCAGGGGCAAGAATCAACTAATGGTTGCCCTATCACATTTCTACACGGGATCTAAACCATTGATACCTTAATAGAATATGAAGCAGAGAATCGAATTGCAAAACTCGCGATAAATAAAATCTCGTAGAGATTTTTGAATAAGGTTTTTATTTCATTCGTCATGTGTGAGAATAACGCAATGAACAATAATGCCAAGGGCTACAGGAACTTCGTTCAAGTATAATTGCTAATTCAAACGCGTAGAGTTCTCTGCACGTTCAGTATATGCATTTCGGATTAATCACAAATATTGACCATGTTACTAAATTGAAAATTCACTCTCTCTCTCTCTCTCTCTCTCTCTCTCTCTCTCTCTCTTGATAGATAATCACCGTTCACGCAGCAAACCCTTCGGGGAATGTAAGTAAAACAAATCTCTCATGTGTAAAACGCTTTCTATACTATCCTGCAAGCAGTGTTTCGAGCTTTATTAGACTCACCATGTACTTTTAACCCTTCGTATATTTATCCAACTCCTTAATATTCCGCTAAAATAAAAATAAAAAAATGTAATTCTCAATATCTCTCAATAAAACGTCAATGCAGATGCCATTTTCGTACACCGAGAAAAAGGTTTGGTAAAGTGAAAAAAATTGGGCTTGAATTAACTAAACCCGGCGGTTACGGATGGCGAACGAAATGTGTAATTCAGTTAACTCAAAACGTGTATCAAAATGGAAACAAAAATTGGATTCCCATAAATACATATATCCTTGACCCAACAGAGTAGAGAATCCGTTCAATTGAAAATTACGTTGTTTTGATTCTATATTTGGTAAAATGCACTCAATATGCGATTGCATAACAAAATGGTTTAGCTGAATGAACAGTTTATATTTTCTATGCAATTCAGATGTTGTTCACTGGAAAAAAAATGCATTCAATGTAAAGCTAGAAAATTTCAATTGAATCAACAAAACATTTGATGATATGCAGTATTTGTTTAAGCTACGAGGGCTTTTACTTAACTAATTAATCGTGAGATCAAATAGTTGAGTGAAAATTTAACTTATTTATTCTTGCGCCCATAAAGAGCACGAGCGCCACCAAAGTGCAATGGTGATCTCATTAAAATATGTAGTCTTTAGTCCATAGAACTGAGCGACCACAAGCGCGGGCAATGTTCCATCAATTTAAAGTTGATCGAGGACTCCGATGCTGGTAATACACTGGTACTCATCGGTGCTCAGTGGCTGTCTCGCTGGCGCGAGAGCGCACGCCAATCGTCGCCACCTTACGGATCTCGGGCGAAGTGCCGAGATCGTGGTAGTTACTACACGTACTATCGACCAAATGTGTTGTGGCCGCATTAAAATACTTAGTCAAATTTATCAAACAATTTGATCGACTTGAAATCATTTACTATTCTTTTTAACTGGATGAATAGCTCAAATTAAAACTAGATTTTGTTGATGAGACGAAACATACAGTTGAAACAATTTTTATTTACTTCCAGTAAATGACTGAATATTCGATTGAATGAGAAAACAAGTTGTTGAATCAATCTCGTTTTAAATCATTTTAATCCAATGTTGTAATTGCCGTCAATGCGGTACACATTCCAAACAAAGACACCAGTTTTATTATTTCAACAACGGGGTAATCAAATCAATTATGTGACGATTGATTCAAACGAATTTTCCGTGATCGCAGCTGGATAGTTGATATTACTAAACCTTTTTTTCGATGTATGATTATTATCGGGCCATTTTTCAGAATTCAAATCAGATCTATATTATTATCTTTGGCTCATTCGTCTACAATGAAGAATTCATTATTGATATTGTATTATATTATGTTATATTATATTATATTATATTATTTATTATTTATTATTTATAATCATACTCAAGAAATTCGATTTCTACATTACGAATATTATATTCCATCACATCAATGGATAGTGATCGATAATTTGTTAGACACAAGTTAGAAACCTTTACTATAATATCTAGCTTTAATTCGTATCCATGATTAGTTCGCGTTCCCCGTCGGTTTATTCTTTGATCGTCACTCCTACTCGTCTCTACTTTTTTCCATCCGTAGTTAGACCTTTGGGAATGATCTTTCACTTTTTGTCTCTACGTTTCGTATTAGTAACGACCGGCACACCTTTCGGTCGCGCGCGCCAACTGCTGCATTCTGATTTTATGATCCATGGAATAAGGTAGTTCTTATTCGTCGCAAGCTTTTCTACGTTCTTTCTCACTCTCTTTCTCTCTCTCTCTCTCTCTTACACATGCCTTTCCATTTTGTGTTTGCAATTAATGGCAACCCGGGACCACCCCACGCTGCTTTCTCCCATTTATCCCATTACCATATAATCCTTCAGCGGTATCTTGCATAATAAAGAATTCTCCGGGTGCCCACAACCCACATACACAGACATCCAGGTGCAAAGTGTGTAATACAATAGCATACGTACTGGTTAGATTCAACTCATTAACTTTTGTTAATACCACCTATGCTTGGAAAATCTCCGGCATTCTCCGTATATACTAGGGTGGTCCTTATTTAGGGCTCGGACAAATTTGTTATCAGACGCCTCCCAAATCTACTCCACATAGGGTAAAAGCCGGATAGTTGCCCCGGGGAGATAGTTGCCCCGGTTTTTAATACACTATGTTAGAGATGCCCCTGGCGTTAGCGCTTTTCTGTAATTATTAATATGCCTTCGCAGGCCTAAGTGCCCAAAGGACATAGGACAGGGCCCACTAGTTTCGTCTGTGTGAGCGAAAATCTTCCACGGTGAGACCTCGACGAGCGTTGTACTAACATTGGTGACTAATTTTTATTGAATAAATTATGTTATGGTTGAGGATTCAGTCAACTATTCGTTTCCTCGCATGCATTAGAGTTTCAACTACACGGTCTGATACGGTATATTGTTAAATAACTTTTATTTATTTTTTAAATAAAAAGGGCAAGTATCCGTATCGAAAAGGATAGTCGCCCCAAATTCTCTTCCGGTTAGTTGCTCTAACGGCAATATGACAAAAACCCAGGCGTGGTCCTTGCCGGACCGAAATTAATTTAGCACTAGCGTTTAAAGAACTAGATAAGAAAGAAATCTGTTAATTAAAGGTATTTAGAAAAATAATGAAAGTATTAATTATAAAATAATAAAATTGGTAATAAATATCTAAATAAAAAAATGAAATTTAAGAAATATAATGAAATAAAATAATCTGTAACTTAATATTAATTATAAACTCCTTCGAAGTATTTTCGACGTGAGGCGACTATCCGCCACGTTGGGCAACTATCCCTCTTTGAAGAGGTCAAATGAAACGGGATTTACTCAAAAACAATATTAATTGGGTTTACAAAAAGAGTGCACAATGAAAGATTAAAGACCAATGTTTTAATATACACGAAGCATGTTGTCAGTAGATACTTAATTTTTAAGTAATAGATCTTTTTCCTTAAGTGTGGCAACTATCCGGCTTTTACCCTAATTTAAAAACGATACCCTAATTTTTTCACATTTTTATCCAGACTTTAACCCCTCCCGAAAAGAGGGTAGATTTCCCCATTGGAAATACACGTATTTCGCAATAATAATAATAATAATAATAATTTTTTTAAAAATTATCCCGAATAAACTTAGAATAAAACATATCCCGAGAATATGGCGAAACACGTGTATTTCCAATGGGGAAATCCACCCTCTCGGTGGGAGGGGCTAGAGTCTAGATAAAAATCTGAAAAAATTAGGGTATTGTTTTGGAATTATTTGGAATGGATTGTTGGGCGTTTGATAAAAAATTCGTCCTAGCTCTATAAATAAGGACCACCCGAATATATACCCATAAATAGAGAATTTATTTTTCATTGTCGTTTATTCTCTTAAGGCCTTAGGCCACTCTAGGGAGTTCAAAAAATCGATTTTTATTTGTTGAAAAGGTAGCTTAGTATGTATAGAATTATATTCCAGAAGATAATGTGCGTGAAAAATCCCTAAGTACTCGATTTTTGTATTCTAGCACTACGTAGGATTTTTTCCATTACATTGCATAATTCCTTTTTTATAAACAATTTTCTGACGATTTTCTCATGGCATTTTATACTTTTTGAATTAGAATTGCGCCATTTTTACAGAAAACTACAAATCGAAAAAATCCGACGTACTTCTATAGCTATTCTCATATACAGGGTGTCACATAAGTAACGGGACGATTGAATATTTCCTCAGCTAAGATATTTTTCCAAAAGGTCAAGGTCATTCTTGAAGTAATTTTTGACGAGGAATTCAATAGTGACCTTAATTTTGACGTTGACGATCTCCTTCAAGGTTCTTTCAAGGTCAACTTTTTTTTAAGGAAACCTGTATTTTTGAGTTCTGAAAACAATTTTATTCCGAAAAAATTGATTGATTTGTTCCGAATCTTTCAATGTAAATGCATAAAACTGTTCGATCTACTGATTTCAGAACTCAAAAGTAGAAGATTCCATTAAAAAAGAAAAGTTGACCTTGAAATCACTTTGAAGGTCATCGTCTAGGTCACTACTAAATGCGCCTTGTTAAAATTTCTAACTTTGGTCCTTACGAAAGAATCTTAAAAGCTTTAATTCTCAGAGGTATCCACAGCTTGTTTAAGTTTAATTGACTTTAGAGGACCTTGAAGGTCAAAATGTACCTATGACCTAAGTACATATTGGAACGTGAAATTTTCCGCTCTTTCGATTGCCGATTTCAAAAAAGGAAGTCTCCATTTGAAAGAAAAGTTGATCTTGAAATAACCTTGAAGGTGATCGTCAAGGTTAAAATTAAGGTAATTACTATTTTTTAAAATTTTTCAAAATTTATCTGGTTTTTTCGAGGTCGTCGAGGCTAACAAATTTTCGAAAAAAGTCGTCGTTTCACTCTCAAACCAAGAAAAAAAAAAAATAAAATATTTTTGTCGTTGTTATTCTCACTACAAAAAACAATTAAAATAAAAAATTATAAAAATAAATTAATTAAAATGCAAAAAAAAATAGTTATTATTTTTGTCTCATTATCGAACTATGACGAAAATTTCTGTTTTGGATCTTAGTTTCTGTCAAAAAATTTCAATAAATTTTTCGCTCGGGCAACCTCTAAGAAATGAAATAAAAATTTCTAAAAATTTGAGGTCATATTTTGGGCCAAACGAAACCCTCAATTCATTGGACATCAAAATCCGAGGAGGTCAGGCCGATGATCACGTGATTTGACGTGGAACGCCCCATATATATTCACTCGGGAGCAAATCTTTCTCGGATATAGTCGTTAACCATTGAAAAGCGATATAGCGTGGCTGAATCGCTATGATCGCCGCATAAGGACAATTTTTTTCTTCTTTGTGTGAAATCGCATAAGCCTTTTTTTCGTTCTTCCCTTAAGAGGAGGCTAAATACCGACACTAACACCTCGAAATTGCCATCCAAACCTGCTCTTATACAAATGGATGAAATTAAATAAAATTTTAACAACATCATCAGAACAATGGCAGGAATGGAGCCTCACTAAAAAAAAATCGAAAAACAAAAAAAAAATTACAGATTCATTTACCACCAAGAAACTGTAATTGAAAAACTTAAATTATTAAACTTTTACTGCATTTCGGATAAAACCAAGAGTGAGGCTCCATGAAGAACGCCATGATACAAATATCGATATGTTTTCGACATCATTTTATCAAAATGACACGCCGTAAGTTTGGATGGCGCGTCAAGAGATAAATATCGATAAATTGTAGTTTTATTGAAAAACGAAATGGCGAAATATAGTTCACAGACGTGCGAGTGAGGGCAGCACCATGGATTCTGACGAGTAACCTATGATATTTAGGGGGCTCGAATGAGTTCGTTGGCATTAGCTGTAACGCATTTTAGCCTCTCAATTGACAATTAATTGTTAATTAATTAATCCCCCTCTTAATTGTCAAAATGTAATTAATTTTCATCCACGGTTGTCGGAGAGAGACTAGACGACGATGATACGTCGATAATGTAGGGATTGAATAAAAATGGTATTTAGCCTCCTCTTAACCGCGGCTGGTAGTTGAATATTTAATCGAGGCTTTTCTTCGGATTAAACGATCGTTTCTTGATCTGACCGGAGATCTACAAAATACGGATGACCGCCCAATTCGCATGTACGAAGCATTTTAAAACGAGTGGTTATGCCCAATTTTCTGAACCTCTCCATTTTTATCCATCCGTTACATTTGTGAAAGACTAACTGAAGATTATTCCTGTAAATTACAGTTTTTACGGCGAATTCGGTATTAAACTTCCGTGATCACACGGGGTCAAAACGACCCCACGACTACTTTTCTTTTTTCTTCTTTGTGAATTTTTTTGAATATATACCGTAAAACGGGGCTACTTTGACTTTGGGGGTTACTTTGTTGGTTTTTGGGGCCACTTTGGGCGAGCAGCAAAATACGGTAAAAAAGTGTGCGCAGTGAACCCTCGTGACCTTGTGGGGCGGGAGGGGGTGTGGGGAGTGGGTAGAAGAGGAAAAAATGTCATTCATAAACCGGATACCCAGATATGTGTAACATTCCAAGATGTCCGAACAATTGATGATGCCATTCGCATGAAGGGAATAAAGGAGGGCAAGAAGAACGACTCCAACCTTTGTTGCATCTGTAAGACCCGAATTTCAAGTCATAAGGCCTACCCTAAGATCGAACTTTCCATGAAACTCAAGTTGGAACTTAAGATCGAACTTAAGTTCCAATTTAAGATGAATCGTAAGTTGAACTAAAGTGCCATTATAAGTTCATACTTAAGTTCAAACTTTAGTGCGAACTACTGATCGATCTTAAGTTCAAATTTAAATTTGGTTTGAAGTTCGAACTTTAGATCCATCTTGAGCTTAAACTTAAGTTTGATCGTACTTAATTATTTCCACAACTGATTTAAAATAACACGGTTGGGGGAGGCGATGAAAAAAGTTTGATCGAACTTAAGTTCATGCTCAAGGTGAATCTCAAGATCAAACCTCAAACCAAATTTAAGTTTGAACTTAAGATCGATTTGAAGTTCGCATTAAAGTTTGAACACAAGTTTGAACTTATAATGATACTTAAGTTCAAACTTAAGATTCATCTTGAATTTGAAATTAAGTTCGATCCAAAATTCAAATTTGAGTTCAATAGAAAGTTTGATCTCAAGTTTGATCTTAAGAACTTAAAATACGGGCCTAAGTATTTGGTATTTTTATGTAAAATATTTCTTCAATAAAAATGACGAATTGATAGTCAAATTCGTTGTTTTTCATTTAATTTCACGTATAATGTATAAAATATTATTGTTTTTTTATCAGAATGATGTCAAGGCTGCATTTACGATGTGGATCTTTGACATAAGTTGCATTTCAATGCCCTCTCCAAAGTAGCCCCACACTCGAGGTTACTTTGGCTTTTTTTTTATAAATATATAAAATTGTGAGGGTCTAGTGGGGCTTGCTATTGTCATACATTTTATAGCCAAAGGACACGTTGTTCTGTTCGAGCAAAAAAATAATAATTTTGGACGTTAAAAAAAAGTTACGACCAAAAAACTTCCGGAACACGAAGAAAGTAGCCCCGTTTTACGCTAGTCATCTGATTTTTATGTAAACTAATTTTTAATACATCAACTAGAATATTTGAAGGATGTTCAGTAATTTTTTGAGATTTTTCCCACCAATAGTTTGGTCACTTGTCCAAAAAGTGGACAAGGTCAAATCGACCCAGATAAGTGTGACGCTAAATTTTTTGCCATGAAAACTTTCATTTTCCTTGCGGGATGCTGTTAGGGTTGAAAGAGAGTAGGGCGTTGAAAAAAATGTACCATTCATTTTGTTAAAACTTATAATGAAACTCTGAGAAAATGGCTTTTAGAATAGTGCGGTCGGAACTCGATTGTGATTAGGAGCAAATCGACGAGTGTCGTTGTATCCTCAACGACTGGATTTTTTTTCTTACCGCCCCTACAGATTGAACATAATCCGTGACTATTCTGAAAGGACATCGGAGTTCCCTTTCGGATTACTTTTCCCGGAGCTGTAACAGTTTCTCTGGCGCTCATTTTTCTTTATTCGTTTTTCCGAGACAATTCAAAAACCACAACGACTTTGCCCTTGGGAAGGGATGCGAGTACGATTTTTACGTAGACATTTAACCCTTCGTCTGCAAACGTTTTTTTAGCACCGGTCGTCTATGGGTCGTTCGTGTCCGGCTGATTTTCGTTGGGTTAACGAACTCGGAAAAATTTAATAAAATTTGTGCTACTGCTCGAAACCTTCAACTTGATGTACCAACCATAAAATTTATGAAAAGTTTTTTTTAAATATTAAATGCTCAAGTTCGGTGGGTAAAATGGGCAATAAATCATGTATCCATGTAAACGCATTTTATTATCGAAAAACATTATTTTTCTCATTAACTGTACTATTTTCGACTTATAGTTGTTAATTCTACTGTTACAAATAAAATTGTACGTTCTTAAATGAAGATATTTATTTACGTACACGTACTACCCGCTCAGCTGACGATGTTCCATTTTCTACTGATACTAAAAAAAAAGTATACGTAACTTGAAAAAAAAAGTTTTCTACTTCTGTAGCTTCATTATGCAAAAAAAAAACACGTTAAAATAAAATAAAAACATTTTTGCTTACCTGCGATTTTTGACAAACGCCGTCCGTAAACGTGGGTCATTTATGTCCAAACCGAATTTTGTCCGCTCGCCCTTGCATTTTGGGTACCAAGTTTCTCTCCTATGTAAGTTTTTTTACGCAGGTTTAGTGGTCCCCAAAGCTCTCTCGTTCGAAAGTAATCGGCGGAAACAATTTTGAGCAGGACAAAAATGACCCAGATTTATAGACAAAGGGATAAAATTGCTTTCATGAGAAAATACCAAAGAATCATTAATTCATATTACTCATCTGTTTTGCGGGATTGCTTAAAAAGTATCAAAAATATTTGCAGTTGTTAGTTTTTTGTTTGTTTTTCAACAAGACTCTTATTAGGCTATCTCTTTTCAAACTTCAAGAAAAAAACTCCGAGGGAAAAAGTAGGATTAAGTTGCAAAATTGTTTCATTATCCCGAGGATCTCGTTGAAATTAAAGGCTCGAAGCTAGGATAAGAGAAACAATTTCGCAAATCCGTATTATTTCATCACCGACACGGCAAAAAAAAAACCTCATGAACACCTTTTTCTTTTTTTCATCTTCCCTCCCGTTCTCAACCTTGCCCTTTCATTTGTTCCCTCTGCAAACCGGTTCCTCGTTTCTTCTCTGGAGAATTTTTTTTTTTTTTACGATTACTTTTGCGCCCCCTTTTCTTTTCCATGGAGATAAGAGTGCACGAACGAGGGTGAAGGTAGGGGACGACTTTATACTGTATATCCGGGATCTGTCTCGCGGCAGGTATAGCGGGATAATCATTGTGCCATCCTATCGATCTTGAACGTAAGCTCGTGCCCTATCGCGCCGGAGACAGGCGAGCCTCGTGCTTTGTTTCGTTTCTTTATCTTTCTCCCTCTTCCGCAATATCTCTCGGGACTCTTCGCTTTCCTTGAGATCTCGCCGGACTCCTTTTGAGGTACCAACCAATACCTGACTCCTGACATAACAAGAAAACGAGAGAGAGAGTGAGAGAGCAAGAGAGAGAGAGAGAGAGAGAGGGAGAGAGAGAGAGAGAGAGAGAGAGAGAGAGAGAGAGAGAGAGAGAGAGAGAGAGAGAGAGGGAGGGAGAGAGAGAGAGAGAGAGAGAGAAGAGATACAAATCCCCGATACGATATTGATGAATCAATTGATTTTGCTTTCATTAAGGGCTTACATACACTTGTAATTTTCAAAAAATCGTTTTTTTTTGTATTTTCTGAATATACATATATTGGAGCATACACACTCAAAATTTTATGTCAATCAGACGAATATTTTCGAAGTTATAGACACATTTATGAAGGCGCGTTAGGGAGGCGCGTCTCACAGTCGGGGACTTTAAACGCGTTTTTCTCAAAACTATGTTTTCAAAATCGGTGATCAAGATTTCTCGAAAACGGCTGAACCGATCAGTCTCAAATTTTAACACAACCTTTTTAACTAGATTTTTTAGTAATTAATCGAAGATTTTTTTTCTCCGATAAATATTTTCCATTTTATAAACACCTTAAGGCTTAAATTTTCGTTCAAAATCGAGTCTTTTATTTTGAGAAGTCGCCATTTTGTCAAAAATTATTTTTTCGCTAATTCCTTCGATTAAATACTAGATAATGTATTATATTAACGAAATTTATTTGGTTTTTTCATTTCAGATAATCCGGTCCAGAGATATCGTGATCACCGCAAAATTGGTTTTTTTTGCGGAGCTCTAGGAGATCGGCGATAGCAACATTCGCGATGATTATTTTTACAAATAAAAAATATGTTAATATATTATAAGGTTATTATAATATGTACACCAATTTTCAAATTAATAAATTGAATAGTCTGCGCGAAAAAAATTCTTGAAAATCCGTCTTTTTAAAGCCTTCTAACTGTATGGAAGCCCTTAAGAGGAGGCTAAATACCATTTTTATTCAATCCCTACATTATCGACGTATCATCGTCGTCCAGTCTTTTTCCGACAACCGTGGATGAAAATTAATTACATTTTGACAATTAAGAGGGGGATAAATTAATTTACAGTTAATTGTCAATTGAGAGGCTAAAATGCGTTACAGCTAATGCCAACGAACTCATTCGAGCCCCCTAAATATTGTCGGTTACGCGTCAGAATCCATGGTGCTGCCCTCACTCGCACGTCTGTGAACTACATTTCGCCATTTCGTTTTTCAATAAAACTACAATTTATCGATATTTATCTCTTGATGCGCCATCCAAACTTACGGCGTGTCATTTTGACAAAATGATGTTGAAAACGTCTCGATATTTGTATCATGGCGTTCTTCATGGAGCCTCACTCTTGGTTTTACCCGAAATGCAGTAAAAGTTTAATAATTTCAGTTTTTTAATTACAGTTTCTTGGTGGTAAATGAATCTGTAAATTTTTTTTTGTTTTTCGAAATTTTTTTAGTGAAGCTCCATTCCTGCGATTGTTCCGATGATGTTGTTAAAATTTTATTCAATTCCATCCATTTGTATAAGAGCAAGTTTGGATGGCAATTTCGAGGTGTTAGTGTCGGTATTTAGCCTCCTCTTAAGAGCGCGGTAAAGTTAATTCGGCGAAAAAAAGGCATGTTTTTAAGATTTTTTTGCGTAACGGATAGTGTTCGTTTATTGAAAAATTTACATATAATAAAGTAACATTTGAACAACATTCTCCTTAATTTGCATTGCAAAATATTCAAAATTGTGCGAGTGAAAATTAAACCCCGGAGGCGCCCGAAAAAAAGTTGGTTTGCGGTGTGCACCATAACTCGCAACAGAATCATCTGAAACAAAAAAATCAAAATGCATTTGTCAAAGGAGATGTTTCTCGAGGTAATGACGGGAGGATTTTTTTTTTCGATTTTTCGATTTTTCGTAGCACTTGAGAGCCAAAAACCCGATTTTCGCTAAAAAAAAATCGGCTAATTTGTTGTTGAAAAATTAGTAATTATCAAACAAAAACAAAAAAGCTCTCGACAATACCTGGTGAATTATGTGAAGAAGTACTGTGCAAAATTTCAAAGCGATTGGTCCGGCAGATTTTGAGTTATCGTGTACACGGACTTCAATTATGACAAGTCTCGGAAAAACGGTTTGAAAAACGCAGAAGAGTTTGGTCGCTTAGCGCTCATTGCACATAAGTTTGAGAACACTTCTCAATTGCATAAAAATCTGAGAAAATTCATGCATATTAAAGGTACTCGAAAGATTAATTTTGCATAATAATAATTTCAAAATGTTATTAACAAAATGATGAAAAAAAAATATAGCGCACCGAGCAGCTGCCGCCCAGGTTTAAAACCCGGCATGGAGCAATAGACGCTCAAATACTCATAACTTCGTCAATTTTACTCCGATCGACTTGAAATTTTAACACAATATTCTTGAGATATTATGCATTCATTAACAGAATTTAAAAAAAAATGAAAATTTTTTTTTTAATACTTTACCCCGCCCTTAATATAAATATTTAGGGTGAAAGCACCAGTGGATGGACGACCCCCAGTGGATAGACGAAATGACCGTTATATTAAAAATTCACAGATACTATTAACCACCGATAAAAACAAACAGTACTATAATTAGGTAAAAAAATCACAGATGGTGTTAAAACCGATAGTTTAATTTAGTATAAATTTTTGACACCACACGGAATTTTTCTAGTTTGTGGTACCGGTATACCGCGCCAAATGGCGTCGAATACTTACAGAACGGCGTTGTGTAATCGGTGATCCAGTGTTCGAAAACAATCGTTTAATTGATTTTAAAAGGTCAGTGATGATTTTAATAGATTAAGATGGGAATCATCTTCAATTTTTTTGCAAAGTTTGATAATATATTCTTAAAAATATATTAGAAATTATGGAGTTTATTCACTGGTATAGTATTCTAACCTCTTTCCAGTGAATAAAAATACGCGCTCAGTTATTGTAATTGACAAAGCAGATTGGAAAATTAAATTAAAACATTCAATTCAATCTTAACTGTTGCAAATTTGAAGATTATTTATTGCCCAAAGTTGATGATAAAAATAAATCAATAAGGACATCATTTTTTTTCTTTACTTGTGAACTGAACCGGTACTAAAAAACTCCATTCGTCGCCATTGAAAAATCCCCATTCATTCCCCATTGCCAAAATAACCAACGGAGATGAATGCCGAATTGCCTAAGGGGATTTTCGCCATTGAATTCCCCATTTGAAATCGAATGAGGATTTTCCAATGAGGATTGACTTCCCCATTCGAAACGGAATGGGGATTCAATGAAGAAAATCCCCATAGGCAATTCGGCATTCATCTCCATTGGTTTTTGTAGGCAATGGGGATTCAATGAAGAAAATCCTCATAGGCAATTCGGCATTCATCTCCATTGGTTTTTGTAGGCAATGAGCAATGAATGGCGATAATCAATGGAGATTCTTTCATATAGTAAAAAACTCCATTCGTCACCATTGAAAAATCGCCATTCATTCCCCATTGCCAAAATAACCAATGGAGATGAATGCCGAATTGCCCAAGGACATTTTCGCCATTGAATTTCCCATTTGAAATCGAATAGGCATTTTCCAATGAGGATTGACTTCCCCATTTCAAACGGAATAGGGATTATCCCATGGGCATCAGTCGGCAAGAACCCCTTGCATGGATTTTTTGGACACCGACTTCTGCTAATATTCCGTGCTCCAACTCGTCTAGATAAGCATACTCTTCGCATAATCCGTATGGGAGTTCAGCGGGTTGCCGTCCTGCGACATCTCGCGCCAAGTCTCGGAACTAACGCGACGCGGTTTCCAATGGACATCTTTGGGTAGTGCTGATCATTCAGTTCATCCGCATTTACTTCCCAATGGACATCATTGGGTAAAGCTGATCATTTCGTTCATCAGCATTTGCCTTCCAATGGACACCATGGGGCAATGCTGATCGCTCTATCCATCAGCATTTGCTTTCCAATGGGCATCATTGAGTAATGGTGATCATTCGGTTCATCCGCATTTGTTGTTCAATGGACGTCATTGGGCAATGGTGACTTTTCAATGGATATCCATTCACTGATCAATGGTCGTTCCTATACGCCGTTGAAAAATGCGGAAATCTCAATGGGTCCCCATTCATTGTCCAATGGAGTCGTATGATGATCCTTGGTTGCCATTGGCGGTTCAATGGAGTTTTTTACTACGGGAAAGATTTTATTGTAAACGAACGATATTAATCCATTGCAGATGTCAGCGTGTAAAAAAAAAAGAAAAAGAACATTTATCAACGATTTCAATATGACGAAGAGGATTTGGCAAAATCCCTTGCAGCGGTGCATAGTGGCATATCAATCAGTAAATCAGCGGCAGCCCAATAATATTCTTAAATGGATATTGTATGATATGCCAAAAAGCTTGATATTTATGTTCTATTTTTCGTTAATAATATTTATATGAATAATTTCAATGCTGTGATCGTAGTGTATTGTTCAATAAACATTAATTTATAAACATTATAAACATTATAAACATTAATAAATAACATTTTCCCTTGTTATAGCTTTCATTTACAATACACGTTCATTCACTGGAGGTCGAGGGCCCATTTACTGGTAACTTCGTCCATTAACTGGTGTTTTCGTGATTTAGCCATGTCTTAATTAATTTCTTGAATACTATTTGTTTTAATTACCCCGAATATTTTTTTCTCACATCAGTGTGATGTCTCGTTTCACCCAAAACAATTCAAAAATTTCTTTCGATTATATTCTTATTTTACGCTCAATCGGAGTATTTCCGTTTCCTTATTTGTCCATTCACTGGTGCTTTCATCCTATAGATATGTCTCATTGGAAATTTCTATTTCCCATTTAAATAACACAGGAAAAAAAATCAAACTTTAAAATTTTGTATCTCGGCCTCAAGTCAATGTACCAAAATGAAGGACATGTATTCTACGAAAAAGATTTCTTAAGATTTTTCGATAAACTTACTCCTTCCAAAGTTATTCAAGGTTAAAATTAGATTTAGAATAAATTTCACTTTTTTTTTTAATTTACGACAAAATGTTGAAACTTATTACTAAATATCGTAAAATCTTCCTTGAAACAAAAGCTTAAATTGCATTAACATAAATTACCTAATTTTTAAAGAAATTACCAACAATGTTCACTCATATTCACAGTCTAATCTACATATGGGGCATTCCACGTCAAATCACGTGGTCATCGGCCTGACCCCCTCGGATTTTGATGTCCAATGAATTGTGGATTTCGTTTGATCAAAAATATGAACTAAAATTTTGAGAAATTTTTATTTCAGTTTTTAGGGGTTGCCCGGGCTAAAAAATCATTAAATTGAAGGAAAACATAAAGAGGGCCCTTTTTCAAATTATTTAAAAAAAAATCACAGAAACTAGGGCCCGAAACAGATATTTTCGTCATAGTTCGATAATGGCCCAAAAATAATTACTATTTTTGAGTCAGTCTAGTAAATATGTAACTAACGACCTGAGAGCTCAAGTCATTTGAAGGGTGCGATTACCGTATTGTCAAATCGGATATCTCAATCACGCGAACAGTTCTCCCGCATCCCAAAGTTTTGCCTTAGACGAGAGAGAGAGAGAGAGGGAGAGAGAGAGAGAGAGAGAGAGAGAGAGAGAGAAAGAGAGAGAAAGGGAGACAGAGATGAATGCACGTTGAGACAACTTTGGTAATGGTCATTCTCTCTGATGGGAGGTCAAAACAAGAACTCTACATTCAAATATGCAGGGTGTCACAAAAGTAACGGGACGGCAATTCCTCAGCTAAGACATTTTTCAGAAAGTTCAAGGTCATTATTATAGTAACTTTTCACGAGGAATTCAATGGTGATTTTAATTTCGACCTTGACTATAATCTAAAACCTACAAAAAAACAAAGTTGACCTTCAAATAACCAAGGTCAAATAACCTTGGTTATTTGAAGGTCAACTTTGTTTTTTTTTCAAATGGAAACCCCATTTTTGACATCGGCAATCGATAGAGCGTAAAATTTCACGTTCAAATATGTTCTTAGGTCATAGGTAGATTTTGACCTTGGAGGTCCTCTAAAGTCAATTACACTTAAACATGGTGTGGATACTTCTGGGAACAGAAGCTTTTCAAATTCTTTCGTAACAACCAAAGTTATTAATTGTAATAAGGCGTATTTAGTAGTGACAGTGACAATAATCTTCAAGGTGATTTCAAGGTCAACTTTTGTTTTTTTTTAAATGAAAACCTGGATTTTTAAGTTCTAAAATCAATAGAGCAGACAGTTTTACGTTTACATCTGAAGATTCGGAAACGATCGATCAACTTTTTCGTAATAAATTTAATTTCGGAACTCAAGAAATACAGGTTTTCATAACAACAAAGTTTACCTTGAAATCACCTTGAAGCTCATCGTCAATCACTACTAAATGCGCCTTTTAAAATTAATAACTTTGGTCGTTACGAAAGAATTTGAAAAGCTTCTATTCCCAGAGGTATAGTTGTTTAAGTTTAATTGACTTTAGAGGACCTCCAAGGTCAAATTGTATCTTCGACTTGAAAACATATTTGAAGGTGAAATTTTCCGCTCTACCGATTACTGATGTCACAAAACGGAGTTTCTATTTGAAAAAACAAAGTTGACCTCCAAATAACCTCGGAGGTTATCGTCAAGTTCAAATTAAACTTACCATTGAGTTCCTCATAATAAGTAGTAGCTTTTATAAAAAGTAGTATTACAAGAATGACCTTGTCCTTTTTTAAAAATATCTTAGCCGCGAAAATATTCAGCTGTGCCGTTACTTTTGTAACACCCTTTATATGTAACCGCGTGTCAGCAAGCGGCACGTGCGTTGGTTGTCCCAAAAGTTGACAACGACTCCTTGGACGAGCCATTAATCACAATCGCTCTTGTTAATTGTTATTATGATGATATTTATCATTAATATTCGTCAATTAAGCAATTGTATTAATATGTGTTTCCATCCCAAGTGGACAGTTTTTTTTTAACGACATAATTGCAAAAAACGATTATTATTTAGCAAAAAAATGCACGTTGTCAAGTATTATTAATTCAAATTCAAGTATTACTCATTCAAAATGGCAAGAAATTTTTTTAATTCATTTTTTTTCATTCAGTGGTAGTTTTCATTTATAATCTTTTCTTTGCATAAAAATAATATTTTTTGCACTAACAATAACCGTCGATTTATTTTTCATAACAATTCTTGGTTGACCTCCCTCTAAAATTTTGCATTTTCAAGAAATTCAATTATTATACTTTTTTGGACGGAAACGATCAAAGCCCGGTTTTTCTTAAACATTTAAGTGTCTATGAGGACATTTAATGGTAATTTATTTTTTACCATGAGGCATTTTTTTAATTGTCATAATTCAAGCCAAAGTTCGATTTTCTAGCGTTTTTGTGCGGTGGAGTTTTTTTTAAAGACAAGAGCTGATAAAAAAAAAATAAGAAAAATGGGAGTACTGATCAATCTCGGTAGAATGGTAAAAAAAATCATAGATAAAATCTGAGAGGCTGAGGGTCAAACGTTAGATAGTTGACATGAATATTTACCTTCTCTGAATGTATACCCAAGAAAAAGAAATAAGTATATGGCCGAATTATATACCTGATATATATTTATATATTATAATGATGATAATAACACCTGATTGTAGTCCCCTCTTTAATTCAATGTGGGAAGCATTTATAAAGGGCATGCATATTTACATATATATAAGGGCGGTCCTTACTTAGAGCTCGGGCGAATTTTTTATCAGACGCCCCCCAAATCGACTCCAAATAATTCAAAAAAAGTACCCTGATTTTTTCAGACTTTTATCTAGACTCCAACCCCTCCTGAAAAGAGGTTAGATTTCCCCATTGGAAATACACGTGTTTCGCCATATTCTCGGGATATGTTTTATTCTAAGTGTAATAATTTTTTTTTAATCTGTCACTGCAAGATTTTAGTGCTCATTGGTGCTACTATTTAAGGAAAAATTCACATTATCATACGGGCTAATCTAGACGAATTGCAATTAGTCGAAAATTTTAATACGGATCAATCTGGACAAATTGCAATTCGTCTAAATGGACCCGTATGATAATGTGAATTTTTCCTCAAGTAGTAGCAGTAATGAATACTAAAAACTTGCAGTTACAGATTTTTTTCAAAATTATTACAGTTAGAATAAAATATATCCCGAGAATATGGCCGAAATATACGTGTATTTCAAATGGGGAAATCTACCCTCTTTTCGGGAAGAGTTAGAGTCCAGATAAAAATCTGAAAAAATTAGGGTATTGTTTTTGAACGATTTGGAGTCGATTTTGGGGGTGTCCGAGAAAAATTCGTCCTAGCTCTAAATAAGGACTACCATAATGTATATAAAGGGGAGAGGACTAAAATGGACAGTAGAAGCAGAATGAAGACCTTAAAAAAGTATTAAAAAAAAATTTGTCTGATAAAAAATTCGTCCAATCTCTAAATAAGGACCACCTTAATATATATACTAGGGTGATTCGTTTCAGGGCAACTTTTTTTTTGACCCATCGTGCCCGAAAACCTTTAGTTGGTACCCAAAAACGAAGTTTTGTGAAAGGGGGGTGTTGTCAAAAACTATTTAGAGATCGCGAATCAAAATTGAATGTTTCCTATTCGATTAACATTGAAAAAAAAATTCTCATTATTAGTGTTACCATTCCGCGAATTTTGATATCGCGATATTTTCCAAGTGCGTTCTTATAGGAAATATGATTACTCTACAATAAAGTTCATTGAGCCATTTCCTTAAATTCAACCGTTTCAGCGGTATCATTATTTCAAGTGAATATTCCCGTAGTAAAAAACTCCATTCGTCGCCATTGAAAAATCCCCATTCATTCCCCATTGCCAAAATAATCAACGGAGATGAATGCCGAATTGCCTAAGGGGATTTTCGCCATTGAATTCCCCATTTCAAATCGAATGAGGATTTTCCAATGAGGATTGACTTCCCCATTTGAAACGGAATGGGGATTATCCTATGGGGATTCAATGAAGAAAATCCCCATAGGCAATTCGGCATTCATCTCCATTGGTTTTTGTAGGCAATGGGGAATGAATGACGATAATTAATAGAGATTCTTTCATATAGTAAAAAACTCCATTCAGTCCATTCGTCACCATTGAAAAATCGCCATTCATTCCCCATTGCCAAAATAACCAATGGAGATGAATGCCCAATTGCCCAAGGACATTTTCGCCATTGAATTCCCCATTTGAAATCGAATAGGGATTTTCCAATGAGGATTGACTTCCCCATTTCAAACGGAATAGAGATTATCCCATGGGCATCAGTCGGCAAGAACTCCTTTTGCATGGATTTTCTGGATACCGACTTCTGCTAATATTCCGTGCTCACACTCGTCTAGATAAGCATACTCTTCGCATAATCCGTATGGGAGTTCAGCGGGTTGCCGTCCTGCGACATCTCGCGCCAAGTCTCGGAACTAACGCGACGCGGTTTCCAATGGACATTTTTGGGTAATGCTGATCATTCAGTGCATCCGCATTTACTTCCCAATGGACCTCATTGGGTAAAGCTGATCATTTCGTTCATCAGCATTTGCCTTCCAACGGACACCATTGGGCAATGCTGATGGCTCGGTCCATCAGCATTTGCTTTCCAATGGGCATCATTGAGTAATGGTGATCATTCGGTTCATCCGCATTTGCTGCCCAATGGACGTCATTGGGCAATGGTGACTTTTCAATGGATATCCATTCACTGATCAATGGTCGTTCCTATACGCCATTGACAAATGCGGAAATCTCAATGGGTCCCCATTCATTGTCCAATGGAGTCGTATGAGGACCATTGGTTGCCATTGGCGATTCAATGGAGTTTTTTACTACGGGTTGTATAAAAATATCTATTCAAACGGCTGTAACGCCGAAACTATTAGATATATCGAAAAAATTCAAATGAGAACTTTGTAGAGAAAGTAAATTGCTACAAAAAAGTCTCATAAGTCGAGCTCGTAAATTCAACTCTTTCTCAGGTAGAGGTGTATGAAGTAAAATAAATAAATATTTTTTTGTTTTATTCAATCAAACGAACTCCATTTTCTATGCAAATGAATCAATAAAACAAAAACAAAAAATCTATTTATTTTACTTCATCCACTTATAGCTGAGAAAGAGTTGAATCTACGGGCTCGGCTTATGAGACTTTTTCGTAGCAAATTACTTTCTCTACAAAGTTCTCATTTGAATTTTTTCGATATATCCAATAGCTTAGGCGTTACAGCCGTTTGAATAGATATTTTCATACAATATTCACTTGAATAAATAATGATACCGCTGAAACGGTTGAATTTACGGACATGGCTCAACGAACTTTATTGTAGAGTATCATATTTTCTATGAAAACCCACTTGGAAAATATCGCGATATCAAAATTCGCGGAATGGTAACACTAATAATGAGAATTTTTTTTTTCAATGTTCATCAAATGGGAAACCTTCAATTTTGATTCGCCACCTCTAAATATTTTTTGACAACACCCCCCTTTCACGAAACTTCGTTTTTAGGCACCAACTAAAGGTCTTCGGGCACGATGGGTAAAAAAAAAAGTTGCCCTGAAACACCCTAATATATACGCATAGTCTTTTTGTAATATATTATACTCTCTCGACTGTTACGAGACTCTACTATGCGAACTTCCGATTACCCGTGAAACTTGTTACAAATGTTCGTGTATCCCGACGATAAATCGCAGGCTTGGTAAATGGATCCGGGTGAAAGATATAGAGAGCAAGGGAGAAAGATAGAGAAAAAAGAAATATAAAAAAAATATATATATTTATATCGGGAGAAGGAAAAATGCGTATGTACAAAAAGTTTCTGGTAATAATTTTGAAAGATCCGAAAGAAAAAGACGAAACGCTTATTATGTAAGGTATAATGAACAAAAATTCCGTGATCGTATATCTTCAGTCCAGCAGCGATTTTTTTAATGCACGTACACTCCCGTCCCAAAGTTTGGAAACACAATACAAACGTACATACAAAAAGTTTCACTGCTCTTTTAAAAATGGAGATATTTCGATTTAACAAGCGGCGTTTCAAAGGGGACATATTCAGCTTCATGTAGCTTTTTTCAAAAAAAAAATTTCGATTTTTTTTAACCCGGTACGCCCTTTGAAACATGGTCGTTTTTTGGAATTTTTTTTGGCGTTGAAACTTTGGTGCACGATCTATGAAACTTTTTTTTAACTGTTTTTCGTATGAAAAACCTGTAGGGGGGAGCGTAAGCTTCAATTTCGTTTTTTGAAAATTTTCGTACGATTTTTTTTCGCAAAAATATTTAATTTTTCGTAAAAAACGACCTCCTTATAAAATGTAGCGCAACTCAAAAATTACTGGGCTTTCGTTAAACCACTAAGACCGTCAAAAGTTGCATACAATTGTTTTGCATTCAATGAAATTTTTTCAAAATTTTGTTCAAAATCTTTTTTTCAAATTTTTCTCTTACCTCATCTACTAGACTTTTTCATTAAAAAACCGTATTTACACGTCTTTTTCATCGAAAAACCTTACCTACGCGGCTTTATCATCGAAAAACCTGTTTAGATGAGGTAAGAGACCCGATTCTTTAAGATAAAAAAATATCTCGTTAATGACAGGAAAAATATTCGAATAAAAAATTGCGAAAAAAAAATATAAAAAAATTTCATTGAATACAGAATAATTATATGCAACTTTTTACCGTCTTAGTGATTTCACGAAAACCCAGTTTTAGCGTTACGCTACATTTTATAAATATGGTCGTTTTTTGCGAAACATTGAATATTTTTGCGATAAAAAAAATCGTACGAAACTTTAAAGAAAACAAAATCAAAGCTTATACTTCCCCCACCATTTTTTTGCGCGAAAAATAGTCAAAACAAATTTTTGTGGGTCGTGCGTCAAAATTTCAGCGCCAAATAAAAAGGCAAAAAATGACCATCTTTCAAAGTGCGTACCAGATTCAAAAAAAATCTTAAAATTTTTTTGGAAAATGCGGAATGAAACTGAATATGTCTCCTTTGAAACGACGCTTGTTGAATTGAAATATCTTCATTTTTAAAAGAGCAGTGAAACTTTTTGTGCGGCGCGGAATCGAGACGAGTGTTTCCAAACTTTTGGACGGAAGTGTATATAATATATTCTTATATGAATCATTCTTATATGAATAATTCTGATATCTGAATGAGAAATTTATATTTCTTGTAATTTATTGTTCTTCAAAATTAGCCTGTTTTTTACTTCAGGATTAATGTATCATCTGAAACTAACAAATTGCGGATACAGCAGGATACACACTTCGTGCTTAAGAGGAGGCTAAATACCATTTTTATTCAATCCCTACATTATCGACGTATCATCGTCGTCCAGTCTTTTTCCGACAACCGTGGATGAAAATTGATTACATTTTGACAATTAAGAGGGGGATTAATTAATTAACAGTTAATTGTCAATTGAGAGGCTAAAATGCGTTACAGCTAATGCCAACGAACTCATTCGAGCCCCCTAAATATTATCGGTTACTCGTCAGAATCCATGGTGCTGCCCTCACTCGCACGTCTGTGAACTACATTTCGCCATTTCGTTTTTCAATAAAACTACAATTTATCGATATTTATCTCTTGATGCGCCATCCAAACTTACGGCGTGTCATTTTGATAAAATAATGTCGAAAACGTCTCGATATTTGTATCGTGGCGTTCTTCATGGAGCCTCACTCTTGGTTTTACCCAAAATGCAGTAAAAGTTTAATAATTTCAGTTTTTCAATTACAGTTTCTTGGTGGTAAATGAATCTGTAAATTTTTTTTTTTTTTGTTTTTCGAAATTTTTTTAGTGAGGCTCCAGCCGTAGTAAAAAACTCCATTCGTCGCCATTGAAAAGTCCCCATTCATTCCCCATTGCCAAAATAACCAACGGAGATGAATGCCGAATTCCCTAAGGGGATTTTCGCCATTGAATTCCCCATTTGAAATCGAATGAGCATTTTCCAATGAGGATTGACTTCCCCATTTGAGACGGAATGGGGATTATTCTATGGGGATTCAATGAAGAAAATCCCCATAGGCAATTCGGCATTCATCTCCTTTGGTTTTTGTAGGCAATGGAGAATGAATGGCGATACTCAATGGAGATTCTTTCATATAATAAAAAAACTCCATTCGTCATCATTGAAAAATCGCCATTCATTCCCCATTGCCAAAATAACCAATGGAGATGAATGCCCAATTGCCCAAGGACATTTTCGCCATAGAATTCCCCATTTGAAATCGAATAGGGATTTTCCAATGAGGATTGACTTCCCCATTCCAAACGGAATAAGGATTATCCCCATGGGCATCAGTCGGCAAGAACTCCTTGCATGGATTTTCTGGACACCGACTTCTGCTAATATTCCGTGCTCACACTCGTCTAGATAAGCATACTCTTCGCATAATCCGTATGGGAGTTCAGCGGGTTGCCGTCCTGCGACATCTCGCGCCAAGTCTCGGAACTAACGCGACGCGGTTTGCAATGGACATTTTTGGGTAATGCTGATCATTCAGTGCATCCGCATTTACTTCCCAATGGACATCATTGGGTAAAGCTGATCATTTCGTTCATCAGCATTTGCCTTCCAACGGACACCATTGGGCAATGCTGATGGCTTGGTCCATCAGCATTTGCTTTCCAATGGGCATCATTGAGTAATGGTGATCATTCGGTTCATCCGCATTTGCGGTCCAATGGACGTCATTGGGCAATGGTGACTTTTCAATGGATATCCATTCACTGATCAATGGTCGTTCCTATACGCCATTGACAAATGCGGAAATCTCAATGGGACCCCATTCATTGTCCAATGGAGTCGTATGAGGACCATTGGTTGCCATTGGCGATTCAATGGAGTTTTTTACTACGGGCATTCCTGCCATTGTTCCGATGATGTTGTTCAAATTTTATTCAATTCCGTCCATTTGTATGAGAGCAAGTTTGGATGGCAATTTCGAGGTGTTAGTGTCGGTATTTAGCCTCCTCTTAAGCAGTTACTATTTTTATTCCATTTATAATTAGATACTCGATATCGGAGAAGAAGAAAAAAAAAATTCTGCACCATTTCCCCGCTCATTTTTCCATTTCATCGTAAATAATGTGCCCATACACCGAGCACACACTGGGTATAAAAATCTTCGTGTGCATAAACGAGAACATGTGCCAAGAATATATATTTTTGTGAGCCAACGATCCTCGACCATCATCCTCGAAACGAGGAGTCTTATTTGAATTCTTGACGCGGAGGATTCCGGTTCCTTGGTCTAGACGGGAAGTTGGTCGTTACCGCGCGGTAAGGAGAACTGTACAAATACAAATTTATTGTATGGGCTGTTCGATGTAGCATGTGAGAAAATTTCATCGGTTGTTATCAGCTGATCGAACGATATGACTGCTTAAAAAAATTAGGTTGGAAATAAGCTTTTTGATTTTTGCTTATTTCCGATGCTATTTTTTTCCTGAATGGAAAATGATGCTAAAGAATTTGGGCACCGAAAATAATAAATCGTCTAAATTTGCAAGGATCGCCCCATATATACAGCTTGCATGGTGTGTATATAAAGTCTTGCCATGTGTAATGTACACTGTGAAACATGAATGCCGAATTCTTGATTAAGTTACCTGGACCAAAGATCTCGCAGGATTTCACGAATACTTACATAAAGAAATTGGTACATGGGTACACTAAGGGTTGAAGCAAAATTGGGTACTTGAAGTACAAAGTACTTGTTACTTGCAAATACTCGTCAAGACGAGTACTTGAAGTACAAGTACTTGAAAAAATCAAGTACCGGTATCGAGTACTTTTCAAGTTTTCGGGTACGTCTCGTAAATTCTGGTATTTGGGTCATTCCATGTCAAATCGACCAAGAGTTGGAATCGAACACTTTCAATTTCGATGAAATTTAGTCAGAAGTCTTGTTTTATCATAAAGCCAAGTTCTACTAAGGAAAAAAAAAATTTTTTTCCAAAAGTTATGCAAAATTCAAAATTTAACCATTTTTCAATTTTTTTTTCTAAATATCTTGAAAACTATTATAGTTATGAAACATCGTTCGTTTCGTCTTGAAGAGTATACTTGGGGCAACGAAAAAAAAATATTCCGACAAAATTTTTTGAAAAATGATCAATTTGGAGAATTTTGAATTTTTTTAAATCGTGAAAATCCACAATTAACATAGAATTTTTTGTTCAATTTTTTAATACCCTGTATACTGATTTGAAAAGATCCTGAAATTTTCAGAAAGGTGTTTTTTTGTTTCAAAAATATGATTTTTTTAAGTTGAACAATCATGTAGTTTTGTTATGTTGAGCCGTCAAAATTACATGATTGATCAACCTCACTTAACTGAGAGGTAAAAAAAAAGTTTTACCAAAATTCAAAAATTCTTATTTTTGAAACATAAAAAAAAACATTTCTGAAAATTTCAGGATCTTTTAATATCTGCAGTACAAGGTGTTATATTAAAAAAAAAAAAAAAACAAACGTTTAATGTTGATCGTAGATTTTCACGATTTTGAAATATTCAAAATTGTCCAAATTCATCATTTTTCAAAAATTTGTTTCGAAATATTTTTTTTTCGCAGCCCCAAGTATACTCTTCAAGACGAACCCAGAACGATTTCTTATTCGATTTAAAAAATAAACTTGAAAAAATGGTGAAATTATGAATTTGCGAAAAAAAATTAGTTTATTTCCTTTGTTAGAATTTTGTTTTATGATGAAACAAAACTTCTGACCAAATTTCATCGAAATTGAAAGAGGTCGATTCCAAATATTGGTCGATTCGACATGGAATGACCCATATTCAAAGGCTTTGTACATGCAACCATCAGCAAGACACATTCAAAAGTACTTGATACTTGTACTTGAGAAAAATACTTCAAGTACCGAAAAGTACTTAAAATTTTCAAGTACAGAAAAGTACTTGAAATTTTCAAGTACAGTATTTCAAGTACAGGAAGTACTTGAAAAATTTAAGTACAATACTTGAAGTACTTTTTAAGTACTTTGTACTTGCAAGTACTGTACTTTAAGTACCAGCAAGTACCGAGTACTTCCAAGTACTGCCCAGCTCTGGGTTAAAATGCACTTGATACGGATATTTTGGTCGAATGAGTACACGTTTAGGGTAGTCCCTCCCGTAGTAAAAAACTCCATTCGTCGCCATTGAAAAATCCCCATTCATTCCCCATTGCCAAAATAACCAATGGAGATGAATGCCGAATTGCCTAAGGGGATTTTCGCCATTGAATTCCCCATTTGAAACGGAATGGGGATTATCTAATGGGGATTCAATGGAGACAATCCCCTTAGGCAATTCGGCATTCATCCCCATTGGTTATTTTGGCAATGGGGAATAAATGGGATCATCAATGGAGATTCTTTCATATGATTGCTATATATACATGGAATTACGCATTAAATAATCAAGTAAGTTATCAGTAAGTAAGGTTAATCATAATGCTAATATTAGCATAACGACCAATAATTATATCATATATCATATATAGCAATCATATATATATATATGTATATATATATATTACATTTAATAGAAATTATTGAAGCTCAGAATTGAGAAAATAGATTGTAAGTGTATTCAGATGACGATTGATAATGAAAGTATATACGTTTCTCCTCTCACAAATCGAGTTGAGAGGGACTGATAAAATTATGTGTATATGTTAAAAATAAACGGTTTTAAAAATCATTTATCCCAAACGTACGCGCACTTGATGAGCAGTATATAATATATTTTTTTCAAATATATTATATTATATTTTATTTTAAACTATTATATTATATTTTGAACTGATTGACCATCGAGATAATCATCAGCATTTATTACAATTGAAGAAAATATTTGGTTCATATATGAGAATCAGCGACATCTACTCTTACTTAATTTTATTAATTCACCGCCGTTTGAGAAATATCGCATTCGGAAAAATTCTCATCGATCGATGGGTTCAATTGTTCTGCATTGAACCTCGAATATGGATTGCAACATCGTTAACGAATGCTGCTCATCATTCGATCAGTCGTCAATGAAGTGACATTATTGATAAATGTTGATCATTGTATAATTCGTAGTTACTTATTATTCAATGGGTAACCTTGGTAAATGCTGATCATTTCATCGTTAGCCGCATTTGGGTTCCAATGAACATCTGTGGGAAATGCTGATCTTTCAGTTCATCCGCATTGACTTTCCAATGGACATCATTGGGTAAAGCGGATCATTTCGTTCATCAGCATTTACCTTCCCATGGACACCATTGGGCAATGCTGATCGCTCGATACATCCGCATTGGCTTTCCAATGAGCATCATTGAGTAATGATGATCATTCGATTCATCCGCATTGGCTTTCCAATGAGCATCATTGAGTAATGATGATCATTCGATTCATCCGCATTGGCTTTCCAATGAGCATCATTGAGTAATGATGATCATTCGATTCATCCGCATTTGATGTTCAATGGATACCCATTCACTGATCAATGGTCAGCCCTGTACGCCATTGACAAATGCGGAAATCTCAATGGGTCCCCATTCATTGTCCAATGGAGTCGTATGAGGACCATTGGTTGCCATTGGCGATTCAATGGAGTTTTTTACTACGGGCTGCGGTACAGTCACGTCAATGAAGCACCAAGATTTGAAAAATTGTATATATGGGGCATTCCATACCAAGTCAACCTGAGTGTGACCCTCGACCTTGCTGATTTCGTTTACGATTTTTTATATGATTCTTTCAACTCAAAATAGCAATCAGAATTTTTTTCAGATTTTTAAAACCAAATTTGAGTACGTTATTATTTTTTCAATTTTTTTTTCGAAAACCTCGAGGGCTGTAGTTTAAAAATCTAAAAAAATTCTCAAAAATCCGGTGTCAAAAATGAAAATTTTTGATCCAAATCCATTATGTCCACCCGTAGTAAAAAACTCCATTGAATCGCCAATGGCAACCAATGGTCCTCATACGACTCCATTGGACAATGAATGGGGACCCATTGAGATTTCCGCATTTGTCAATGGCGTACAGGGCTGACCATTGATCAGTGAATGGGTATCCATTGAACATCAAATGCGGATGAATCGAATGATCATCATTACTCAATGATGCTCATTGGAAAGCCAATGCGGATGAATCGAACGATCATCATTACTCAATGATGCTCATTGGAAAGCCAATGCGGACGAATCGAATGATCATCATTACTCAATGATGCTCATTGGAAAGCCAATGCGGATGTATCGAGCGATCAGCATTGCCCAATGGTGTCCATGAGATGGTAAATGCTGATGAACGAAGTGATCCGCTTTACCCAATGATGTCCATTGGAAAGTCAATGCGGATGAACTGAAAGATCAGCATTTCCCACAGATGTTCATTGGAACCCAAATGCGGCTAACGATGAAATGATCAGCATTTACCAAGGATACCCATTGAATAATAAGTAACTACGAATTATACAATGATCAACATTTATCAATAATGTAACTTCATTGATGACTGATCGAATGATGAGCAGCATTCGTTAACGATGTTGCAATCCATATTCGAGGTTCAATGCTGAACAATTGAACCCATCGATCGATGAGAATTTTTCCGAATGCGATATTTCTCAAACGGCGGTGAATTAATAAAGTCAAGTAAGAGTAGATGTCGCTGATTCTCATATATGAACCAAATATTTTCTTCAATTGTAATAAATGCTGATGATTATATCGATGGTCAATTAATATTCGCATAAGCTCGGAAATTATTCGAAAGTAATTTTAAAAAAATGTATTATAAACAGCTCATCAAGTACGCGTACGTTCGGGATAAATGATTTTTAAAACCGTTTATTTTTAACATATACACATAATTTTATCAGTCCTTCTCAACCCGATTTGTGAGAGGAGAAACGTATATACTTTCATTATCAATCGTCATCTGAATACACTTACAATCTATTTTCTCAATTCTGAGCTTCAATAATTTCTATTAAATGTAATAATATATATCGCGTTACAGCTGCCATAAGGGCGTATCACCTCTTTTACGCCCTTATGGCATCCGGGAGCCATAAGGGCGTATTGAAATTTTTTTTTTCAGGAATCGACGTAATTATGACCGAAAAGTATAGAACCGATGAAAAAAAAAAATTTTATAAGCTCTTGCTCAAGCCGCAATTCTATCTAGAAAATATTTTTGTTTTTCGGGCCTCATATCGATGTATTTTTGCCCCCTAAACACGAATCTATCAATAGTTTTTTCAAAAAATCAAAATTTTCATGAATTTCGACAAAAAACTGTTTTGCTCAATTTTGGGCCTATTTTTAAAAACCTGAAAATAGCGAAATTTCAAGTGCTCATAACTTCACTTTGGTTCAACTGATTTCAAAATTTGTTTTTCGTACGCAAAGCTTGTGACCAAACTTAGAGAATGCCGTTAAGTTCATCCCGATAACTAATTTTTTGTAGAAATGAGAGCAGTTTGAAAATCGCCGAAAAAAATGGAAAGGGGTATACCTTAAAAAATTTACAAAAATCTATTGTTGAACTTTAAAAATCGAAAAACGGTCGTAATGGGATGAACCAAACGGGATTTTGAAGCGTGAACGATTACGAAGAGAATGAGCTCATGCTCAAGCCGCAATTCTATCTAGAAAATAAATTGCAGCCATTTTAGTGAAGCGATTGAATTTTGGCCAAAATGCAAAAAAAAAAAAAATTATTTTTGTTTTTCGGGCCTCATATCGATGTATTTTTCCCCCCTTAACACGAATCTATCAATAGTTTTTTCAAAAAATCAAAATTTTCATGAATTTCGATAAAAAACTGTTTTGCTCAATTTTGGGCCTATTTTAGAAAACCTGAAAATAGCAAAATTTCAAGTGCTTATAACTTCACTTTGGTTCAACCGATTTCAAAATTTGTTTTTCGTACGCAAAGCTTGTGACCAAACTTAGAGAATGCCGTTAAGTTCATCCCGATAACTAATTTTTTGTAGAAATGAGAGCAGTTTGAAAATCGCCGAAAAAAATGGAAAGGGGTATACCTTAAAAAATTTACAAAAATCTATTGTTGAACTTTAAAAATCTGCCAAAAATCGAAAAACGGTCGTAATGGGATGAACCAAACGGGATTTTGAAGCGTGAACGATTACGAAGAGAATGAGCACATGCTCAAGCCGCAATTCTATCTAGAAAATAAATTGCAGCCATTTTAGTGAACCGATTGAATTATGGCCAAAATGCAAAAAAAAAAAAAAATTATTTTTGTTTTTCGGGCCTCATATCGATGTATTTTTGCCCCCTAAACACGAATCTATCAATAGTTTTTTCAAAAAATCAAAATTTTCATTAATTTCGATAAAAAACTGTTTTGCTCAATTTTGGGCCTATTTTAAAAAACCTGAAAATAGCGAAATTTCAAGTCAACGTAATTATGACCGAAACGTATAGAACCGATGAAAAAAAAATTTTTCCAATTTTTTTTGTTTTTTTATACGCCCTTATGGCTTTCCGAGTTGGTGTCGAAAGCCATAAGGGCGAATCGAATTTTTTTTTTTCAGCAATCGACGTAATTATGACCGAAAAGTATAGAACCGATGAAAAAAAAATTTTCCCAATTTTTTTTTTGTGGGCAATGGGGAATGAGGCGAACAGCAATGGAGATTCTTTCGTATAGTAAAAACTCCATTCATCGGCATTGAAAAATCCTCATTCATTCCCCATTGCCAAAATAACCAATGGGGATGAATGCCGAATTGCCTAAGGGGATTGTCTCCATTGAATCCCCATTAGATAATCCCCATTCCGTTTCAAATGGGGAATTCAATGGCGAAAATCCCCTTAGGCAATTCGGCATTCATCTCCATTGGTTATTTTGGCAATGGGGAATGAATGGGGATTTTTCAATGGCGACGAATGGAGTTTTTTACTACGGGCAGGCTTCTGCTTCCACCTCGATTTTGGGTTTGTATGAAGAAAACATAAAAATAAATAGATGCAGAAATTCACCAACGATTTTTGGAAATTGTTGATTAACGATAAAAATATTCAAGCCACTTTTCACGATAGATCAATTTCTGCATCTTTTTTTTTACGTTTTCTTCATAAAAACCTAAAATCGAGGTGGAAGGGAATCCTAGACCTCATGAATTTTGGGTGACAAATTTTCATCTTTGACACCGGATTTTTGAGAATTTTTTCAGATTTTTAAATTATGGCCCTCGAGTTTTTCGAAAAAAATGTTCAAAAAATCATACCGTACTCAAATTTGGTTTTAAAAAACTGAAAGAAATTCTGAATGCTATTTTGAGTTGGAAGAATCATATAAAAAATCGTAAACGAAATCAGCGAGGTCGAGGGTCACAACCAGGTCTAGTTGGTACGGAAATAAGCCCCATATATTAATCTACCTTAAAGTGCTTCAATATTTATAAGTATTTTATTCACATACAAGTGACGACCAGTATGGAACATTTCTTCAGTTTTTAAGGGTTTTTTTCCATCGGGTGTTTTTTTTTATCATGTATTTTTTCCAGAGTTATTTTTTCCTCGATTCTTTTCCAACTTTTTAGCATAATGAAAAATATATCAAAATGACGAGCTGAAACGATAATTGGCTTAAAATAAAATTGATGAGGATTTAACGCAGGAAAATAAATGTGACGGATGACTTTAACTTGATCGTCATAAAAGTCGGAAAACCGATATTGCTTGACAGAAAGTGGGAAAGAAGAAGAATAAAAAGAAAAAGAAAAAGAAAAAAAAGTCTCGTGAGGATGCACGACAATTCTTAGTTGTCGGTGGAAGCTAAGAGAAGAGGGATGAACTTTCTTAATCTTGTTTTCAGTTTTACTGAATATAGCTGAGAAAAGCTATCTGACGTTTTCTCCGTGAGTTGAATTGGCAGCAGATTCGCTACACTGTATTTATTGTTTGCAAAATTTGGAACACTTCCCGTAGTAAAAAACTCCATTCGTCGCCATTGAAAAATCCCCATTCATTCCCCATTGCCAAAATAACCAACGGAGATGAATGCCGAATTGCCTAAGGAGATTTTCGCCATTGAATTCCCCATTTGAAATCGAATGAGGATTTTCCAATGAGGATTGACTTCCCCATTCGAAACGGAATGGGGATTATCCTATGGGGATTCAATGAAGAAAATCCCCATAGGCAATTCGGCATTCATCTCCATTGGTTTGTGTAGGCAATGGGGAATGAATGACGATAATCAATGGAGATTCTTTCATATAGTAAAAAACTCCATTCGTCACCATTGAAAAATCGCTATTCATTCCCCATTGCCAAAATAACCAATGGAGATGAATGCCGAATTGCCCAAGGACATTTTCGCCATTGAATTCCCCATTTGAAATCGAATAGGGATTTTTCAATGAGGATTGACTTCCCCATTCCAAACGGAATAGGGATTATCCCCATGGGCATCAGTCGGCAAGAACTCCTTGCATGGATTTTCTGGACACCGACTTCTGCTAATATTCCGTGCTCACACTCGTCTAGATAAGCATACTCTTCGCATAATCCGTATGGGAGTTCAGCGGGTTGCCGTCCTGCGACATCTCGCGCCAAGTCTCGGAACTAACGCGACGCGGTTTCCAATGGACATTTTTGGGTAATGCTGATCATTCAGTGCATCCGCATTTACTTCCCAATGGACATCATTGGGTAAAGCTGATCATTTCGTTCATCAGCATTTGCCTTCCAACGGACACCATTGGGCAATGCTGATGGCTCGGTCCATCAGCATTTGCTTTCCAATGGGCATCATTGAGTAATGGTGATCATTCGGTTCATCCGCATTTGCTGTCCAATGGACGTCATTGGGCAATGGTGACTTTTCAAGGGATATCCATTCACTGATCAATGGTCGTTCCTATACGCCATTGACAAATGCGGAAATCTCAATGGGTCCCCATTCATTGTCCAATGGAGTCGTATGAGGACCATTGGTTGCCATTGGTGATTCAATGGAGTTTTTTACTTCGGGATTGTATTCCGTTTCGAAGGTTGGATTAATCAATATAGTAAAATTCTAAAGAGAGCTCACAAGTCACCAAAACTCTTGAAATTCATGACGAATGTACAGCTACATTTCAACAACGAACAACATAAGAAACATTCAAAATAAGAAATTATAAAAAAAAATTAAAATACAAAAAAAAAATAGTAATTATTTTTGGCCCTTTATCGCAAACTATGAGGAAAATATCTGTTTTAGGTCCTAGTTTCTGTGAGATGAATTTCATTGATTTACGAAAGGCCCCTCTTTATGTTTCCCTCGATTTAATGATTTTTTAGATCGGGCAACCCTTAAAAATGAAATAAAAATTTCTAAACTTTTGAGGCCATATTTTGGGCCAAACGAAACCCACAATTCATTGGACATCAAAATCCGAGGGGGTCAGGTCGATGACTGCGTGATTTGACGTGGAATGCCCCATATATATATATATATATATATATATATATATATATATATATATATATATATATTTAGTTTTTCTGTGGACTATAGATGTACGAGATGTCAGATAACCGTGCGGGAATAAACTTCCGTTTTCTTCCTCTTCCACGACAAAAGCAAAAAAAAATGAACCCCGAAGATCTCGCAGGGGACCTTCCGCCTTACTTCTGTGAAACTTGTCAAAACCTTCGGGAGACTGTTACACAAGGCGATCGCTATTCTCCCGCACTATTTCCTGCCAGGATACGACCTTTTCCTCGAATTGGATCCAGTGCGAAATAGTAGGGAAGACCGAGGAGGGTTGTGCACCCACAGAAAAGATTCATTTGAAACAAATAAAATTTGCTTGAAACAATTAAAATTTCTTATTTAAATATGGGACTAATACGGTTTTATTAGTATCGAATATTTAGATTTATTTAAACTCAAGTTCACTATTTCTCAGCATCTTTTATTTGGCCCTAATGAAATATTTATTTGCCTGCGATAAATAAGTTATTTGTTTCAAACAAAAATTTATTTGATAGTAATAAAAAATTTATTTAAAAATGCTCTTATAGAATTTATATTAGTTGCCACTAATAATTTTTTATTTGTTACAAATGAAGAATTCATTTGGTCATGACCATCTGTTCCATGACCATCCATAACCTCAAAATTTGGGACTCACGATTAATATGCGAATATGGAAGTAATATGGGAAATTAGGGAATTTTGATTAATATGGGAATATACGAGATCATCCTATTTTTGGGTGTGAATAACTTTTTTGGCCAATCAGTCTTGGAATTTATTTGATTCTAATAAATTTTTTCTTAAAAACCTTAAAAATTACCGACCGTTAAAAATTGGAAACGTCGCTAATTTATTGATTTGTCAAACCTCCATTAAATATAATTCACGCCGTTGGTCCACCGGAAGCGGTTGTGTTTTTACGTCATCTGCATAAAAAAAAATGGCCGAAAGTAAGTTGTTGACCAATTTTACGATATGACATTACTCGATGAGTATTACGTTAGAGTTATTGCGATATTTTTTTCCAATGTGCACTCTTCAAGTTTCAAGGCATGATTTTGTTTTTTTTCTGGTTTCATCACGTATTTTAAGCTTGGGAATTATTATTCGAAACGAAGCACGATTTTTTTGGACCTAGGAGAGTTGTGACAGCTTATCACAACTCTCCTATTTCGATTTTTTCTTTGCAATGATAGTTTTGTAGTGTGACTTTGCATGTTGATTGGTTATTGATTATTTTCAGAACTTGCAGAATTTTTCAGAATTTTCAGAATTTTTAAAAATTCAGAATTGAAGGTTATTAGAATTTGCGGTTGCAAAGTAAATAGTTGTGTAAGACTTTTTTGACTAGATATAAGGTAAATGTCCCAATTATTGAACAGGTCCCAATTATTAAACACTAACTTGTATTTGTATTATTTCTCATTCACCTGCATGCATTTATTTATTTATAAAAATTTCATTGCATATATGGAACTTTTAGCTATTGAAATGTTACCTTACTTGTGCAAAAAAAGCTTTAATTAATAGAGAAAAAATTATTTAATTAGCAACGGTGACGCAATTTGACGTCTCGTGGTAACTGCTTTCGTTTTTGCTGAGACGCGCCGCTTCACGCGAAAGGGCATTAAAAAATTCAAAAACTGTCGCACCTCAAAAAGTAAAGGCGTTTCAGGTTCCTCAGAAAATTTCTTACAAATAACAATCATAAAAAAAAAATTAAATTAATTATTTGTTAAAAAAATACGGTGTTCGATCATTGGGACATAGAAAATGCAATGTGTCCCAATTATTGAACACTCGAATTCTCCAAGATGGCGTCATTACACCCATCAAAACATCGAGACAGTTAACGCGTGACGGATCGTGTGAATCGGATTTATTCAAACAAAAACTGTAAGTTCCTGAATAAACTTACCTTTATTCTTTTGAAATAACTAAGATCGTCAAATATATTTTTTATTTGTATTTTCGTGCAATATACATAAAAAGAAAAGTAAAAAGAGAATATAACCTAAATGTAACCTAAAAATACGAATGTAATGTTCAATATTTTTTGCTCTCCGATATTTCAGTCGAAAAACAAGAAAGCTGCGACTGAATCAAACAAAAACGGAACATAAAAACAAGAAAGCTGAAAATAAAAATAAAATAAAGTTCGAGTTGAAAAGCAAAAATAGACCAAATGCGAATGAACCAAAAACCTGTCAAATAGACTTAATATACATTTTTGTATTTTTACATGATTATTAAAAGATTATTCGAGTGTTTGATTTTGCTTTTATTTCTTAATATTGTACCCAAAATAATATTTTCAGAGCGGAAAAAGAATTCTCGAGAGTGTTCGATAACTGGGACATGCCTGTTCAATATATTAGGTACATAGCCACTTCCACTGTTCAATAATTGGGACATTTGCATGCTTTACATTGTTATTCTTTTTTTTCATTTGAAATCACTTAAAAATAATTTAAAGGGTGATTTTTCGAAAGTAAAAATATCAAAGTATCATTTGAACATGAAAGCGATGGTTTTTTTCTTGATTTTATATTTTTTTCTCACCGAATTCAATCCCCAGATCCTTAGCTGTTCACACCCAGAAAAAAGATCTAGTCGTAGGTACTATAATCGTTTATTTGATAATTTTTTAGTTACTTTAAAGAAAATTCTCTTTCCATCCAATTTTGGCCGATATTTACTTTTACTATATTTATTTATTTGATTTCCCCGTCATCGAGAAACAGGCGTTGAAGAAAAATTCTATTCGTTGTTACTAAATACCTATTTACCCGTAATCTCATCCGATCATATCTGCAGATTTGTCAGTACCCCAAAAATCCGCCAGGTGGCTACCTCTCGCACAAGCGAACCTGCCTCTCGACGCCTATATCCTTTCCAAGCTCGTCTATGTTTGATATCCTTATTTTTCAGTATCGATATCTAATACATTGAACATTGCGGCAAAACGCAAGATGGTCGAATCCCCGAAAAGGATTCCCATAAAAAAGGGTTTTTTTTCTTTTCCCTTCTGTTAAAGAAAAGACGAAGCTTTACGAAATTGTAGACTTCATATGTGTATAGCTATATATTCAAGGATTGAAATGTTGAAAAAAAAATTGTGTAAATATTTAAAAAAAATTATTTCATTTAAATACATATTTGTTCATTTTGAAATAATATTGATTAATATTACATAAAAATTTATTAGATGGCAATATATTTTCCTAGTGGGTCACCCAAAAAAAAATTTCGTTGACATGAATAGAGTTGTATTAGGCTGGCCTACAACTAAAAAAATTTATTTGGCTTGACTAAGATTTAGTTGAATGTACTAGATCTTTTTCTGGGTGCAATAATTGGGACATTTGCCTTACTCGTTAAAGTAAAAAATTGTCACAACCTCGGAGAGGTATAGCTTTGTTTTTGTGAAAAAATGGTTTTCGACATTTTAATGTCAGTCTGTTCAAACGTTCAAAAACGACGAGTAATGACATTTAAAAAAGTATGTGCGTGCTTAATACATTTAAAATCTACTTTTTTTTTCACAAACGGAAAACGGAAGCCAGCATTTATCCAACCTTGAACATCTATTTATATCTACCAGCATTTTTTTTGTACATGTAATAAAACAGAGGAAATCAATCATACATTTATCTAATTACATTTATTTCTTTCCCCCGTATACCTTCGATTTTTTTCCCCAAAGTAAAAAATGGAATTTGCCCACATTTGCTTTTGGGCGAACTGTTTGCGTTTCCCGCTGGTTCTCGATCTCGTTCAATTCTGTTTGACATTCGCGTTTTACCGAAGAAAGGACAGAAAATATACCCTCCATCCATTTACACAACCGCACATATATGCGCCGGAGAGTTCCCAAGCGATGGGGAGAATTTCCATCAAAGTTTGTCAACAGATGTTACTCACGTTAACTTGCTCGATATTCACGGAGTTCTTGCCCCAAACATTGGCAAATGTTTCTCCATATCGCCAGAGTTAGAGAGCCCGTGTGACCGGTTTTCAAAAGCGCCTTATTGGGATTCGCGATTGTACCTTAAATTCGAACAGTACGTAAACATTGTATTTTGCTTTAAGAGGAGGCTAAATACCATTTTTATTCAATCCCTACATTATCGACGTATCATCGTCGTCCAGTCTTTCTCCGACAACCGTGGATGAAAATCAATTACATTTTGACAATTAAGAGGGGGATAAATTAATTAACAATTAATTGTCAATTGAGAGGCTAAAATGCGTTACAGCTAATGCCAACGCCCGTAGTAAAAAACTCCATCGAATCGCCAACGGCAACCAATGGTCCTCATACGACTCCATTGGACAATGAATTGGGACCCATTGAGATTTCCGCATTTTTCAATGGCGTATAGGAACGACCATTAATCAGTGAATGGATATCCATTGAAAAGTCACCATTGCCCAATGACGTCCATTGGACAGCAAATGCGGATGAACCGAATGATCACCATTACTCAATGATGCCCATTGGAAATCAAATGCTGATGGACCGAGCCATCAGCATTGCCCAATGGTGTCCATTGGAAGGCAAATGCTGATGAACGAAATGATCAGCTTTACCCAATGATGTCCATTGGGAAGTAAATGCGGATGAACTGAATGATCAGCATTACCCAAAGATGTCCATTGGAAACCGCGTCGCGTTAGTTCCGAGACTTGGCGCGAGATGTCGCAGGACGGCAACCCGCTAAACTCCCATACGGATTATGCGAAGAGTATGCTTATCTAAACGTTTGTGAGCACGGAATATTAGCAGAAGTCGGTGTCCAAAAAATCCATGCAAGGGGTTCTTGCCGACTGATGCCCATGGGACAATCCCTATTCCGTTTGAAATGGGGAAGTCAATCCTCATTGGAAAATCTCTATTCGATTTCAAATGGGGAATTCAATGGCGAAAATGTCCTTGGGCAGTTCGGCATTCATCTCCATTGGTTATTTTGGCAATGGGGAATGAATGACGATTTTTCAATGGTGACGAATGGAGTTTTATACTATATGAAAGAATCTCAATTGATTATCGCCATTCATTCCCCATTGCCTACAAAAACCAATGGAGATGAATGCTGAATTGCCTATGGGGATTTTCTTCATTGAATCCCCATAGGATAATCCCCATTCCGTTTCAAATGGGGAAGTCAATCCTCATTGGAAAATCCTCATTCGATTTCAAATGGGGAATTCAATGGCGAAAATCCCCTTAGGCAATTCGGCATTCATCTCCGTTGGTTATTTTGGCAATGGGGAATGAATGGGGATTTTTCAATGGCGACGAATGGAGTTTTTTACTACGGGCGAACTCATTCGAGCCCCCTAAATATCATAGGTTACTCGTCAGAATCCATGGTGCTGCCCTCACTCGCACGTCTGTGAACTACGTTTCGCCATTTCGTTTTTCAATAAAACTACAATTTATCGATATTTATCTCTTGATGCGCCATCCAAACTTACGGCCTGTCATTTTGATAAAATAATGTCGAAAACGTCTCGATATTTGTATCGTGGCGTTCTTCATGGAGCCTCACTCGTGGTTTTACCCGAAATGCAGTAAAAGTTTAATAATTTAAGTTTTTCAATTACAGTTTCTTGGTGGTAAATGAATCTGTAATTTTTTTTTTGTTTTTCGAATTTTTTTTAGCGAGGCTCCATTCCCGCCATTGTTCTGATGATGTTGTTCAAATTTTATTCAATTCCATCCATTTGTATAAGAGCAAGTTCGGATGGGAATTTCGAGGTGTTAGTGTCGGTATTTAGCCTCCTCTTAAGGGTTCTAACTAGCGTCAAAAATTTCTTCATTTGATACGTCAAATGAAATGATGAAATGATGAAATGATACGTCAAATATTCAACGAACATTTATATTTATTTTCAAAAATCAGCGTTTTGACGCTGACTCGGTCTTCTTGAAAGACAATTAATTTATCTCATAAACAATATCTGTGGCTTAAATAAATATATTCATCACGACGACAACTTTCCGGTGGTAAATTGCCAGCTTGAAAAATAAAAATCCCTGACGAGTTTAACGATTCTGTGGATAACAATTTCGCGAGAGGAAAAATGTTGACATCTTAACGAGACAAGAGCGTCAAGAGTGCATCCAGAATCCAAGTTTAATCCTTGCGCGTCTAAATGAAATTACTTTCTTCTCACGTCACTTTATTCCTCGTCTTGTCATTCCAATATAGCTTTGCCCTTACACACACACACATATATGAGGCATTCCACGTCAAGTCAGCCACCCCATTTTTTGAAATCGTAAAAAATCACATACACATTTTTAGAAAGCAGTTCTAACTATCAAGAAAATTTGTGATTTTTTTCAGATTTTAAAATTACATTTTTTAGCTCCAAAAAAATACAAAAAATTTGTTTGTCCCAGTTTGTAACTCGAAAATTATTCATCGTACGAAAAAAAAAGTATAACATAAAATTTAAGAATTTCAACGTGCTTTTCACTGAATTTTTTTACAAACTCCTCCGAAAGCTCTATATGCCATTTTTGGAGCAAATAATGTTTTGATATTTTTTTTTCTCAGAATTGACATCTTCGATTTGTCTGTAGTTTCAACAGTTTTTTACTTGATATATTTACAGACTATAAAAAAATTGGCGTAATCCATTATTTCAAATGCATTTTTATTGATACAATTTATCATTATAGAGTAATTTAACGGAATAGTGTAGATATTGATATTTTATCATTATTAATCGTAGACAGGGAAAAATAATAAAGTAATCTCGTTTTGATACTGCGAAGATCATTCCAGGAACAAAGCTGCTTCATTCCCAAAAATCATGCCCAAATCGTACTAAAAAAGTACTCATTGGCCATAGAAACGTCGGCGTATGCAAAGAGACTCAAATTTGACGGACAAATCGAAGATGTCAATTCTGAGAAAAAAAATATCAAAACATTATTTGCTCCGAAAATGGCATATAGAGCTTTCGGAGGAGTTCGTAAAAAAATTTCAGTGAAAAGTACGTTGAAAATCCTAAATTTCATGTTGTACTTTTTTTTCGTACGATGAATAATTTTTGAGTTACGAAATGGAACAAGAAAATTTTTTGTAATTTTTTTTCGGCTAAAATATATAATATAAGAATCTTAAAAAAATCACGAATTTTCTTGACAGTTAGAACTGCTTTATAAAAATTTGTATGCGATTTTTGGTGATTTCAAAAAATGGAGTGGCCGACTTGACGTGGAATGCCTCATATATTAGACTGCCTAAAAAAACCTCTATTCCTTTTTCAACTTCCTACTTCATGAAATCATAGTTTATAACATAATATTGAACGTCGTGAAAGGAAACCGCCGTGCGATTTTTTTAAGCGGTGACGCATTAAGTTTTTGTATTCGTCATTCGATTAACACGTAAGAAATCCAGTTCTATTTGGATAAGTCGATTTTTGAAAAAGTTATAGATACTTGAAAAATAAAAAGCCAATTTTTTGAAAAAATCATAACTTTTTTTGGGTTGAGTAAAAAAAATTTGAAAAGATTCTGAAAAACATTTTTGATAGGGTAGAAAATAATAAAAAAGTTTCAGCCAAATCGAAATCGGTCGGGGATAAAAGTGGTCGAATTGGGGTGGAATGCCCCATATATACTTTATTTATGTCAGCATTTCACCCAGAGCTTTTCGCAAACTTCCATTAAGCCACAGGATATTTACGGGTCTAATAATCCTCCCTTAAAAGTTTTAGTTCCGCTCAGGTTTACTTGACGAAATTTTCCAATCTCATAGTTGTAACTAATAAATGAAGGGATTCAATTTCACCAATGCTTCAAAAAAATAAAAATCCACAATGATTCCTCAATTTCTCTTGATTAAGTCTAACATTTGATTGAACCCGTAGTAAAAAACTCCATTGAATCGCCAATGGCAACCAATGGTCCTCATACGACTCCATTGGACAATGAATGGGGACCCATTGAGATTTCCGCATTTTTCAATGGCGTATAGGAACGACCATTGATCAGTGAATGGATATCCATTGAAAAGTCACCATTGCCCAATGACGTCCATTGGACAGGAAATGCGGATGAACCGAATGATCACCATTACTCAATGATGCCCATTGGAAAGCAAATGCTGATGGACCGAGCCATCAGCATTGCCCAATGGTGTCCATTGGAAGGCAAATGCTGATGAACGAAATGATCAGCTTTACCCAATGATGTCCATTGGGAAGTAAATGCGGATGCACTGAATGATCAGCATTACCCAAAGATGTCCATTGGAAACCGCGTCGCGTTAGTTCCGAGACTTGGCGCGAGATGTCGCAGGACGGCAACCCACTGAACTCCCATACGGAATATGCGAAGAGTATGCTTATCAAGACGAGTGTGAGCACGGAATATTAGCGGAAGTCGGTGTCCAGAAAATCCATGCAAGGAGTTCTTGCCGACTGATGCCCATGGGATAATCCCTATTCCGTTTGAAATAGGGAAGTCAATCCTCATTGGAAAATCCCTATTCGATTTCAAATGGGGAATTCAATGGCGAAAATGTCCTTGGGCAATTGGGCATTCATCTCCATTGGTTATTTTGGCGATGGTCAATAAATGGCGATTTTTCAATGGTGACGAATGGAGTTTTTTACTATATGAAAGAATCTCTATTGATTATCGCCATTCATTCCCCATTGCCTACAAAAACCAATGGAGATGAATGCCGAATTGCCTATGGGGATTTTATTCATTGAATCCCCATAGGATAATCCCCATTCCGTTTCAAATGGGGAAGTCAATCCTCATTGGAAAATCCTCATTCGATTTCAAATGGGGAATTCAATGGCGAAAATCCCCTTAGGCAATTCGGAATTCATCTCCGTTGGTTATTTTGGCAATGGGGAATGAATGGGGATTTTTCAATGGCGACGAATGGAGTTTTTTACTACGGGAAACCGCGTTGAGCCCTCAAAATAATTTATTTTTGTACGAAAGAGACACTTATTCCTTTTTAGTGCGAAAAAAATCATTGCCAATTAAATGCAAAATCCCCTACAGCACATAACACTGCTGCAACGTTGCAGCAATTTTTTCATATTGCACGTGCAATGATATATTGCAGATATGTTGTGGCAACATTGCTACGCAACATTGCACTAAAACTTCTCAGCAATGTTTCGGGAATGTTCCTAAGCAACATATCTGCAATATTTTGTTGACACGTTGCGAGTAAATTGCAGCAATATTGGTGAGATCGAACTTCAAATTTTACAACTACACGAGCGTAATAAATATGAAAAAAGATAAATTGAAAAAGATCTATTCATTTATTCCTCATAAAATATCAATAACGATTGATTTCGAGTCATTTTCTTTTTCTTTTTTCATATTTATTTTCAAAATTTTGTTGTGCTTTTGACATTAATAAGACATGTGATATTAATAATATTAAGACATTATGATATTCGTATTGAAGAAATGTTTAATATAAAAAAAGCTATAAAACCAAAATGGATTTTGTTTCTGAATGATTCTTATTCGTAAAATATGACTATATACTGTAACGGGACGACCTGAGGCCTGCCACGATCTCGGCACTTCGCCTGAGATCCGTTAGGGGGCGGCGGTCGGTGGACGTTCTCGCGCTGGCGAGAGAGCGACCGAGCACCGATAAAGGTCCGGTGTATTATCAGCATCGGGGTCCTCAATTAACAATCAATTGTTGAAATATTTACCCGCGTGCTGTGATCGCGCAATTCTATGGACTTAAAACTAGATATTTTATTTTATGTAATAATTCAAATGATAAAGTTTCCATTGCAGGTAATATTCCTGAAATATTGAATATGTAATAGGACTTACATTGCTGGAATATTGCATATTGATTGGATGCAATAAATAAATTGATTGGATGGAAATAAAATATATCGGCAAATATTACGGAAAATATATTTTTTGATATATTAAGTATATTTTGTCCGAAAATGTATGTATTACAAATATGATTTAAGGTATATTTTTAATCTATTTAAAAATATTACAATATAAATATAAAAAATGTATTGAAGATATATACTAAATATATCAAACATATATATTGAGTGCATGTTCTATATATTTTAGATACACTTTTAATTGGTGTTTAAATATACACAATATATATATGTAAAAAATATATTTAAGATATATACTAAATGCATCAAACATATATATTGAGTGTACGTTTTATATATTTTCGATATAATTTTAATATATGTTTGCAGATACACAATATATGTTTTTACATATATCAAAAAATATATTTTTATGCACAATAATCATACATCCAAAATATATTTAATATATATTTCAAAGAAATATTTTCTGCCGAAAATGTACTTATCACGAATATATTTTTGAGTATATTTCTTATATGGAATATACATATTATATATTTAATATATATCTGATATATATTTTAGATACATCTAAAATGTTATTAGAATATATAATGTACACTTCAAATATATTTTAAATATATTTTTACGTATATCGAAAAATATATTTTCCGGTATATTATATTTCCGTGTGGGGACATAGCAAGATTGCAGCAATGTTTTTTGCAATATTACAATGTTGTCGTGCAACATTCCAGCAACATTGCAGGAATATTGTGTGCTGTAGGGGATAGAATAATCGAGCCATGAAAAAGTTCGTTAAAAAATAATCTTATTTCTCGCACGACTAAAGCTTCTTTGAAATCCACAGGTTTTTTATCCTGTACGACAAATGAGTCTGCGGAAAATCTCAGAATTAAGTGGATTTTCTTTCGCGTAGCCGAATCATTGTGAGATGAAAATAATGGAAAAACGTGAGAAGGAAAAGAAATGAAAAGAAGAAAAAGCTGAGAAACGTTTAATTAAGGCGTGATAATTGTCGACCTTCTTTCCCTCTTTTAGTGGTTTGTTCGTAGAACGGCGCCAATTCTGGTTGGTTATCCAGTCATTCCGGAGGCGACGACGTTAACCCCTTCTTTCCTCCTCATATTACCTTTTCTACTCTTAATCGTGAAATCTTCGTTCTTCATAAAATTTTCTCACACCTCTAACGCTTTATTATTATAATCAAATGCTTCCTGGTACATGCAATTTAAATGAAAAACGGATTGAAAATATTAAATTGACAATGGAATAAAGGATAATTATTCTTCACCACAAAATTTTTGCGAATTCGTTAAAAACATTATAAAAATACGACCTGAAGTAAAGGAGAATGCTGTGCACTACAAAATAATATACGATGGATTAGGGTGATTTTTTTCGACTTTTTTTTCACTCCCCACCTAAAATTTTGTTGGATATGTTTGAAAAAAAATTCCTTGAAAGTGCAGCCCTTAAAATTAATATTAACTTTCCCATAACGTGAAAAGATTTTCCATCTAAAATATACGTAAATCAATTTGAGTTAATTTTTACCCAAAATTCTCGTTTTTTTTGCTGTTATCTCCGAAACGATTAATTTGAGCGAAGAAATGTAAGAGTAAATTACGTTAGAAATTCAATTTCCTACAAAAAAAGTCCTTTAGACCTAATTGCTAAAATTAATATTTCTTGAGTTATAAACAATTTAAAACGTTTGGTTCGATAAATCATAAAAATTTTATACCCAAAATAAGTTAAGGCTCCATATCTCAAGAAATATTAATTTGAGCAACTAGATCTAGAGGACCTTTTTTGTAGGAAATTAAATTTCCAACAAAATTTTTCTTTACATTTTTTCGGTAAAGTTAATCATTTCGGAGATAACAGCACAAAAACGAGATTTTTTGTTAAAAATCAACTTTAGTGACTCGTACCATTTCACCAGTGTAAGTTACACTTACGCTGTTGAGGACACTTTTGAAGATTGTTTAATTTTGCGTAATTTGCGACCAAGAACAATATGATAGCATAAAATGCCGCTGAGTTAAAGAATTTTGAAAAAAAAATTGATTAACGTGTATTTTAGATGGAAAATCTTTTCACGCTATGCGAAAGTAATTAATATTAATATTAAGGACTGTACCTTTCAGGGAATTTTTTTCAGACATACCCAATAAAATTTTAGGTGGGGAGTGAAAAAAAAATCGAAAAAAAATCACCCTAACAATGGATCTTCCTGCATAATGTAATCTACGGACTGCAATCGAATATTGTCTGCATCGACACTCCATCTCTTATCTCATATTTACGTTTTCCCTCCTTGAACGATATCGCCCTGTATGGGAAATCGATTCCAGCCTCGCAAAGCCATTTTTTGTGACGAATAGCCAGCCTATTTTCCATTTGCATTTGCTTGCAGTGGTTTTGATTGCGTGGGGGAGCAATCGGAAAGTGTCGCTGTTTTATAAGGTATTGTAGAAATTTTCGTTCGAATTTTATAGTAAAATATATTGGCTTGCAAAATTTGCTGCCTCGTAGAAAAGACAATGTGTCTGGTCTGATAATTCATTTTATACACGTTGAATTTATCTCTATGCTTTTTCCGATCGTGAGAACAAAATATAAAATCAAGAAAAAAAACCATCGCTTTCATGTTCAAATGATACTTTGATATTTTTACTTTCGAAAAATCGCCGTTTAAATTATTTTTAAATGATTTCGAATGAAAAAAAAATGTGAAGCATGCAAATGTCCCAATTATTGAACACTGGAAGTGCCTATGTCCCTAATATTGAACAGGCATGTCCTAGTTATCGAACACTCTCGAGAATTCTTTTTCCGCTCTGAAAATATTATTTTGGGTACAATATTAAGAAATAAAAGCAAAATCAAACACTTGAATAATCTTTTATTAATCATGTAAAAATACAAAAATATATATTTAGTTTCTTTTGACAGTTTTTTTGTTCATTCGCATTTGGTTTATTTTTGCTTTTCAACTCGAACTTTATTTTATTTTTATTTTCAGCTTCCTCGTTTTTATGTTCTGTTTTTGTTTGATTCTGTCGCAGCTTTTTTGTTTTTCGACTGAAATATCGGAGAGAAAAAAATATTGAACATTACATTCGTATTTTTAGGTTACATTTAGGTTATAATCTCTTTTTACTTTTCTTTTTATGTTTATTGCACGAAAATACAAATAAAAAATACATTTGACGATCTTAGTTATTTTAAAAGAATAAGGGTAAGTTTATTCAGGAACTTACAGTTTTTGTTTGAATAAATCTGATTCACACGATCTGTCACGCGTTAACTGTCTCGATGTTTTGATGGGTTTAATGACGCCATCTTGGAGAATTCGAGTGTTCAATAACTGGGACATACTACATTTTCTATGTCCCAATGATCGAACACCGTATTTTTTAACAAATAACTAATTGAATTTTTTTTTTAAATTGTTATTTGTAAGAAATTTTCTGAGGAACCTGAAACGCCTTTACTTTTTGAGGTGCGATAGTTTTTGAATTTTTTATGCCCTTACGCGTGAAGCGGCGCGTCTTAGCAAAAACGATAAGCAGTTACCACGAGACGTCAAATTGCGTCACCGTTGCTAATTAAATAATTTTTTCTCTATTAATTAAAGCTTTTTTTGCACAAGTAAGGTAACATTTCGATAGCTAAAAGTTCCATATATGTAATGAAATTTTTATCAATATGTAAATACATGCGGTGAATGAGAAATAATAAAAATACAAGATAGTGTTCAATAATTGGGACCTGTTCAATAATTGGGACATTTACCTCATAAAATAGAATACGACTTCCATCAACGGGGTAAGGGTTCAATTTATAATTAATTTCAAAAATTAATTCCAATCAGTGTTATATTTTTCTTGTGGCAAATTCGCCGGAAAATCGTCGATACTGAGTTAAGGGGGGAAAAGGGTCTGGGATACAAAAAAAGCATATTTTTGTGATTTTTTTTCAGAGTACCTTATTTATTAATATTTTTTTAAAAATTTCTACATTTTTAAGCATCATTCTAGGAATATTCTGCTAAATTTTCATAAAAAAATATTGAAAAATAAGCCAGTGGTAGTGGTGAAAACCGAGTCCCGTAGTAAAAAACTCCATTGAATCGCCAATGGCAACCAATGGCCCTCATACGACTCCATTGGACAATGAATGGGGACCCATTGAGATTTCCGCATTTGTCAATGGCGTATAGGAACGACCATTGATCAGTGAATGGATATCCATTGAAAAGTCACCATTGCCCAATGACGTCCATTGGACAGCAAATGCGGATGAACCGAATGATCACCATTACTCAATGATGCCCATTGGAAAGCAAATGCTGATGGACCGAGCCATCAGCATTGCCCAATGGCGTCCGTTGGAAGGCAAATGCTGATGAACGAAATGATCAGCTTTACCCAATGATGTCCATTGGGAAGTAAATGCGGATGCACTGAATGATCAGCATTACCCAAAAATGTCCATTGGAAACCGCGTCGCGTTAGTTCCGAGACTTGGCGCGAGATGTCGCAGGACGGCAACCCGCTGAACTCCCATACGGATTATGCAAAGAGTATGCTTATCTAGACGAGTGTGAGCACGGAATATTAGCAGAAGTCGGTGTCCAGAAAATCCATGCAAGGAGTTCTTGCCGACTGATGCCCATGGAGATAATCCCTATTCCGTTTGGAATGGGGAAGTCAATCCTCATTGGAAAATCCCTATTCGATTTCAAATGGGGAATTCAATGGCGAAAATGTCCTTGGGCAATTGGGCATTCATCTCCATTGGTTATTTTGACAATGGGGAATGAATGGCGATTTTTCAATGGTGACGAATGAAGTTTTTTACTATATGAAAGAGTCTCCATTGATTATCGCCATTCATTCCCCATTACCTACAAAAACCAATGGAGATGAATGCCGAATTGCCTATGGGGATTTTCTTCATTGAATCCCCATAGGATAATCCCCATTCCGTTTCAAATGGGGAAGTCAATCCTCATTGGAAAATCCTCATTCGATTTCAAACGGGGAATTCAATGGCGAAAATCCCCTTAGGCAATTCGGCATTCATCTCCGTTGGTTATTTTGGCAATGGGGAATGAATGGGGATTTTTCAATGGCGACGAATGGAGTTTTTTACTACGGGGTGATATTCATAACTTGTATTTTTTATCTATCTACAAAAAAATAAAAAAATTTCAACCAAATTAAACATGGTCGGAGTCACTGATTCGTCGGGTTGGTATGGAATGCCCCATATATATGCGTATGCGTATAGGCATCGAAACTATTCCTTCATGTATCACTATTTCACTGCTCGAATATCTCCTTCAATCTCCCTCAGGTTTCTCACTCAATTATTTCCGTGCCATCGATCAAGGGTCTGTATCCCTCAATCCTCTCTCCGTCGCCATTGATGACATCGTATTATTCAAAATTATACGCCAAATACTACCCGAATTACCATGACAATTGCATATTGAGAACACGCGAAAATTCTCTTCCTCCCTTACGGCTTCGTGATTCGTGACTTCGTGAATGCAAATTGCAAAATTGCATTTTGGAAAAAAATTAATCTGTCCACTAAAATAGGTGTATTTAATTTTCTACTCCAAATTTTAGCCCCAGACTCCGCTCATTCTCTTTGTAATCGTTGAAGCTTCAAAACGCCGTTTTGTTCACCAGATTCTGATGATTTTTCGATTATTTGCAGATTTTTAAAGTTCGACCATCGTTTTTTGAATTTTTTTAAAGCATACTCAAAATTTTGGCTCTGGACTGAGCTCATTCTCTTCGTAATCGTTGAAGGTTCAAAACCCCGCTTTGTTCGTCATGATTTCTCGAAATTTGTCACCTATACGCCTCTTGAATAACTCTAGTGGCGCGGCGTTGTGGCAGATTCAGGCAACACGCGGACGTTAGAGTGCGGTCAGCTGTACGGTTCACGTTATTAATTCAGTTAAAAACGTTAAAAAGTGAGTTGTCAGATATTTTTAGAATATATAAAAGTGCTTATATATCGTGATATATTTCAAATATATCATAATCCACTTTTACAACGGAGATAAACGTTTCGAAAAATAATAAAAATGTGTGATTGAAATTTTCAATAAAGTCGATCAAAACTCATCGATATTTTATTTTTATACACCTGGAGAGACTTGAAAGTATGTCTGCAAAATTTAGAGATCATTCCGTGAACTTGAGGCATAAATATTTTGATATATTCAATTATATATTTGTTCATATATGATAAAAACAATCTCACGGAAAAATAATAAATGTCGATGTATATAGAAAATATATCTCGAATATATTGAATATATTTTGTTGTAGAAATGAGATATTCTTGTGAAATATACGTCAAATATATGTGAGAAATATATCCACATTGGATATGTGGAATTGATAGCGACTTGAGACAAGTACATTTACCTAACCTCACTGTCTCGAGGAGTCGCCGAGCAGCTGACTCTATACAGGCAGGACCTTGCTTATACATGGAAGTATATCTATATAAAAAAAATCAATTTCTCAATATTTTCAATAAAATATACAGTTTTAAAAAATTTTAAGACATACGTATTGTTTATTATTTTGTTCTCTTTCCATTTATCCCAGAATGAACGCTGTAGCTGTCAAAATGCGGACGATATCGAATTTAAACTGTTATTTTCATATGTTTACTGTATGAGAAGAACGACCTTGAGTTGCCGCCGTTAACCGACAGTTGGCGTTGCCGTAGCATCGGCGCGATATCCAAGAGGCGTATTCTAACCAGCACCTCTATTCTAACCACTTCTGAGCTCTGAAAAAGTGACAATAGTGACAAAATTTCGAAAATAATGAGAAAAGTGACACGATTTTAAAATAGTGACCAGTAGTGACTCACTAGCAACCCTGATGATTCCGGATCGGATAAAATTCAGATCAGAGCTGGGCAGTACTTGAAAGTACTCGTTACTTGGAGGTACTTGAAGTACGGTACTTGCAAGTACAAAGTACTTAAAAAGTATTTCAAGTATTGTACTTGAATTTTTCAAGTTCTTCCTGTACTTGAATATTTCAAGTACTTTTCTGTACTTGAAGTACTTTTTTCAAGTACAAGTATCAAGTACTTTTAAATTTGTCTTGCTGATGGTTGCATGTGCAAAGCCTTTGAATATGGGTCATTCCATGTCAAATCGACCAATATTTGGAATCGACCCCTTTCAATTTCAATGAAATTTGGTCAGAAGTTTTCTTTTATCATAAAACAAAGTTCTAACAAAGGAACAAAATTAAATTTTTTTTCCGAAAATTCAAAATTTCTCCATTTTTTCAAGTTTATTTTTTAAATATTTCGAAAACTCTTACAGTTACGAAAAAATCGTTCTGGGTTCGTCTTAAAGAGTATACTTAGGGCTACGAAAAAAAATATATTCCGAAACAAATTTTTGAAATATGATGAATTAGAGAGTGCCGTTAAGTTCATCCCGATAACTAATTTTTTGTAGAAATGAGAGCAGTTTGAAAATCGCCGAAAAAAATGGAAAGGGGTATACCTTAAAAAATTTACAAAAATCTATTGTTGAACTTTAAAAATCTGCCAAAAATCGAAAAACGATCGTAATGGGATGAACCAAACGGGATTTTGAAGCGTGAACGCTTACGAAGAGAATGAGCTCATGCTCAAGCCGCAATTCTATCTAGAAAATAAATTGCAGCCATTTTAGTGAACCGATTGAATTTTGGCCAAAATGCAAAAAAAAAAATTATTTTTGTTTTTCGGGCCTCATATCGATGTATTTTTGCCCCCTAAACACGAATCTATCAATAGTTTTTTCAAAAAATCAAATTTTTCATGAATTTCGATAAAAAACTGTTTTGCTCAGTTTTGGGCCTTTTTTCAAAAACCTGAAAATAGCGAAATTTCAAGTGCTCATAACTTCACTTTGGTTCAACCGATTTCAAAATTTGTTTTTCGTACGCAAAGCTTGTGACCAAACTTAGAGAATGCCGTTAAGTTCATCCCGATAACTAATTTTTTGTAGAAATGAGAGCAGTTTGAAAATCGCCGAAAAAATGGAAAGGGGTATACCTTAAAAAATTTACAAAAATCTATTGTTGAACTTTAAAAATCTGCCAAAAATCGAAAAACGATCGTAATGGGATGAACCAAACGGGATTTTGAAGCGTGAACGATTACGAAGAGAATGAGCTCATGCTCAAGCCGCAATTCTATCTAGAAAATAAATTGCAGCCATTTTAGTGAACCGGTTGAATTTTGGCCAAAATGCAAAAAAAAAAAAATTATTTTTGTTTTTCGGGCCTCATATCGATGTATTTTTGCCCCCTAAACACGAATCTATCAATAGTTTTTTCAAAAAATCAAAATTTTCATTAATTTCGATAAAAAACTGTTTTGCTCAATTTTGGGCCTATTTTCAAAAACCTGAAAATAGCGAAATTTCAAGTCAACGTAATTATGACCGAAACGTATAGAACCGATGAAAAAAAAAATTTCCCAATTTTTTTTTTCATCGGTTCTATACTTTTTGGTCATAATTACGTCGATTCCTGAAAAAAAAAATTTCGATACGCCCTTATGGCATTCCAGCCCTACCTTTGGCTGGCATACGCCCTTATGGCAGCTGTAACGCGATATAATGCGTATATAATTATTGGTCGTTATACTAATATTAGCATTATGATGAACCGTACTTATTGATAACTCACATCATTTGATTATTTAATGCGTAATTCCATGCATATATAGCAATCATATGAAAGAATCTCCATTGATGATCCCATTTATTCCCCATTGCCCACAAAAACCAATGGAGGTGAATGGCGAATTAACTAGGAAAATTGTCTCCATTGAATCCCCATGGGATAATCCCCATTCCGTTTCAAATGGGGAATTCAATGGCGAAAATGTCCTTAGAAAATTCGGCATTCATATCCATTGGTTTTGTGGGCAATGGGGAATGAGTGGCGAACAGCAATGGAGATTCTTTTGTATAGTAAAAACTCCATTCATCGCCATTGAAAAATCCTCATTCATTCCCCATTGCCAAAATAACCAATGGGGATGAATGCCGAATTGCCTAAGGGGATTGTCTCCATTGAATCCCCATTAGATAATCCCCATTCCGTTTCAAATGGGGAATTCAATGGCGAAAATCCCCTTAGGCAATTCGGCATTCATCTCCATTGGTTATTTTGACAATGGGGAATGAATGGGGATTTTTCAATGGCGACGAATGGAGTTTTTTACTACGGGTCAGATCGAAATAGAAAAAGTTGTTCGGGGAGTTTATTAATCGGAACATTTATTCTGTGTAAGGTAAGTTGCATTTTCAAACATTATTTGAGCTTCAAAATTTCATGTAATTAGACTAGTAAAATTTTGGACAGAATACGTACAAATAAACATACATTCATAAATTTATGACATTAAAAAAAAACTATTATGTTTATATAGAACACATCATATGAAATCAGGTTCACTCCTTAAATATTTCAACGATCAGCAATTCGGGCAATCATCGTTTTTTCTATAATATAATGTGAGACATTAATGTCCCACATTTTCTCATGAATCCTAATGGCCGTTTGCAAAATATATAAACTTTTTCTCTGTATCTGTGTTCTTTTGCGATTGTACCCCCTTCAAACCCCACTTTGATAGCGTAGCACTTTATTTTACGGCAGTCCGACCCCCGGTGTTTCGAACGGAATGTACCGGAAGCTTTCTGCGCGAAACGCGTATATGGGGCATTCCATCCCAAATCGGACAGTTTGAAAAACTTTTTTTTTTATTTCCTCAATTTTTGTATATTTTTGAGTACCCATCAAAAGACCCTTCCTGTTGAATTTTGAGATTTATTTGATTACCCGTTCAAAAGATATTAAATTAATAAAAAAACCGCTCTTTTTTGGTATTTTGGTCATAACTTCTTTAATAATGGTCCAAATTAAAAGTTTTTCTTTTCAAATTTTTTGTTTTTTATGGCCCTTTCAGAAAAAAATACAACAAAAATATTCGACGTGTTTTTGAATGAGTTTTTTGAGTTTTAAACGTAAAGTTGCGTTTTTAAAAGTGAATGTTGTTTTTGATTTTTTTTTTAAATTTTTTGTTTCAAACATCTATCTATTCAACAATTTTTAAGACTAGTCCGATCGTGGGATCTCAATGACTTTTATAAATTATTATGAATACCAATTTTTGTTACTGTATAGTATTTTTTTCAATATTTAGAATTTATTTTGACACTTTTTTATGGTTAACAGGTTCTTAAAATTAATAATTAATCGTTAAGTATGTTTATGAACAATAATAACAACAGTTTTTATTTATTCACATATTTTTTTGAAAACCTTTCATATACGATTATTTCCTGAATTAGAATATTCCTTTGCCAATACATTTCCGTTGCTCATTGGAATAATTGAATGAAATTTTTGTGTTCCCCTGTGATTGACTTCGCAGTATTTTATCGCAAATAAAATCTTTCTTTTGCATCTGAATAATGTTTCTCATGTGAAAATTTGACAGCAATATTCGGTAGACTATTTAGGTTCAATGCCCACTCATACGATTCTTGAACTGTTCTTATTTGCTCATCGATTAATTATTAATTTTAAAAATCTGTCAACAATGAAAAAGTGTCCAAATTAATTCAAAATGATAAAAAAATACTATACAGTAACAAAAATTGGTATTCATAATAATTTATTTAAAAAATTTTTTTTTTTAATTTTCAAAAATCGAAAAAAATAGTATTCATTGAGATCCCACGATCGGACTAGTCTTAAAAATTGTTGAATATATAGATGTTTGAAACAAAAAATTAAAAAAAAAAATCAAAAATGACTTTCACTTGAAAAAACTCGATTTAACGTTTAAAACTCAAAAAACTCATTAAAAAACACGTCGAATTCTTTTGTTGTATTTTTTTCTGAAAAGGCTATAAAAAACAAAAATTTTGAAAAAAAATACTTTTAATTTGGACCATTATTAAAGAAGTTATGTCCAAAATACCAAAAAAAGCTGTTTTTTTTGTTAATTTAATATCTTTTGGACGGGTAATCAAAAAAATCTCAAAACTTAACAGGAAGGGTCTTTTGATGGGTACTCAAAAATATAAAAAAATTGAGGAAAAAAAAAAGTTTTTCAAACTGTCCGATTTGGGATGGAATGCCTCTTATATATGTTATAGACGTGACATTCATCGGTATGTCGGGGGCTGCAATCGTCAGCTCGTAAGGGAGGATGCATGCAGGGGGTAAAAGAGAGAGAGAGAGAGAGAGAGAGAGAGAGAGAGAGAGAGAGAGCTGGTGTGTATGGCGCCGTGGTTTCGTTTCTCCAACTTCCGGTTCCATATATATGGGGCATTCCACGTCAAATCACGCAGTCATCAGCCTGACTACCCCGGATTTTTATGTCCAATGAATTGTGGGTTTACTTCGGCCCAAAATATGACCTCAAATTTTGGGCCAAACGAAACCCACAATTCATTGGACATCAAAACCCGAGGGGGTCAAGCCGATGATTGCGTGATTTGACGTGGAATGCCCCATATACCGGGTGTCCCATTTTAATCTTACAGTTGATTTATTTCGAAAAATATTGCTCCGATCAAAATTTTTTTTTTTGTTTTGGTCCAAAATTAAAAATGGCGGCGTTAAGATGGCTGACATGTTTTTTTAAAATGGAAACATGATTTTTTTTCACCAAAATTTTTTTCAGATTAAATCTAACATCTTTTGTAGGAACATTTTTTTGATACAGCCCATAATAGAGGGTGTCCCATTTTAATCTTACAGCTGAATTATCTTGAAAATTACTGCTCCGATAAAAAATTGAGTGGGATGAAACTTTTAGGGTTCAGAGGGGGACGTTCAAAAAATTTTTTTGTTTTGGTCCAAAATTCAAAACGGCGCCGTTAAGATGGCTGACATGTTTTTTTTAATGGAAACATGATTTTTTTTTTGACCAAAAAATTTTTCAGATCAAATCTAACATCTTCTGTAAGAATATTTTTTTTATAGCCCGGATATTTTAGACTAGATCACCATTTACGACTATTTTAGCGTTATGCAGCATAATGACGAAGCCGAGGAGGTCTTCTAAATCCTCCTCGTGAGTATTTTCTGAAATCTTCTTAAAGGTGTTCAAAGATTTCACCATTCCACCATTCCACTATTCCACCATCATGGTTATCCCGGATAATACTAAAATAGTAAAAAATGGTGATCTCTTATGGACTGAATAAAAAAAATGTTCCAACAAAAGTTGTTAGTTTTGACTTGACACATTTTTTGGCGAAAAAAAAATAATGTTTTCATCGTTTGAAAAACCTTTCGGTCATCTTAACACCGCCCCTTTAAATTTTGGACCAAAACAAAAAAAAATTTTGAACGACCCCCTTTGAACCCTAAAAGTTTTATCCCACTCAATTTTTTATCGGAGCAGTATTTTTCAAGATAATTCAGCTGTAAGATTAAAATGGGATACCCTCTATTATGGGCTGTATCAAAAAAATGTTCCTACAAAAGATGTTAGATTTAATCTGAAACAAATTTTGGTGAAAAAAAAGAATCATGTTTCCATTTAAAAAAAACATGTCAGCCATCTTAACGCCGCCATTTTTAATTTTGGACCAAAACAAAAAAAAAATTTACACTTCCCCCTCTGAACCCTGAAAGTTTCATCCTACTCAATTTTTGATCGCAGCAATATTTTTCGAAATAAATCAACTGTAAAATTAAAATGGGACACCCGGTATATGTCTATACATATAGGCGGTCCTCGTAAACAGAGACTTTCCACGATGCGAGAATCTCGTTAAAAACGATCGTTCCTTTCGTTTCACGGTGGACTTCCTCTATTCGTCGTCGCCTCGCATTTTCCGAGAGACTCCTCTCTTCCTCTCTCTCTCTCTCTCTTTCTCTCTGCCGCGTCCTATTTCTATTTATCTATCGTATAGCATTACAAGGATTCGCTCTGCCATGTGTCACAGCCTCGCTTGTGTAGATTTTCTCTCCCCCGAATCCAATATCTATTGATACCAAACATTGGTAGACACAACGCGGCCGAACAGTCCTAATTCCAATTGAATTCATTACAAAGGACAAGAGGGACATCGAAATTTGAAAAATCATGGAAATTAGAAATTTGCTCATAGCTTCCTAATTTTTTTCCAGCGTTCGTCGAGCCTCCTTTATGAGGACCTCCTTGACCATCTTTATGACATTTAGAGGAGCGTGTGGCTAGTTGTAACAGTTTTTGGAAAAAGGCCTGTAACACCTAAAATATGTATGCTTTTAATATTGTGAGTAAGAGGGTTTGTAAAAGCAGGGATGGGCGGACTCGAATCAAAAAGTATTTAAATACATGCTTTAAATGATAAATCATTTTTGACTCGTGATTTAAACGGGCTCGGAGTATCAAGTACTTTCGGACTTGTGATTTAAACGGGCTTGGAGTATCAAGCCTTTTTTGACTTGGGATTTAAACGGGCTCGGAGTATCAAGTCTTTTTTGATTCGTGATTTGAACGGGCTCGGAGTATCAAGTACTTTTGGACTTGTAATTTAAACGGGCTTGGAGTATCAAGCCTTTTTTGACTTGGGATTTAAACGGGCTCGGAGTATCAAGTCTTTTTTGATTCGTGATTTGAACGGGCTCGGAGTATCAAGTACTTTTGGACCTGTGATTTAAACGGGCTTGGAGTATCAAGCCTTTTTTGATGTGGGATTTAAACGGGCTCGGAGTATCAAGTCTTTTTTGATTCGTGATTTGAACGGGCTCGGAGTATCAAGTACTTTTTTACTCGTCACTCCTTTCGATTAAGAGTGACAAATTCTTTTTAATTCTGAGTATATTCAAGCTTTAAATTCATTTTAATTCCTTTTTCAATCGAATTAAACGACGAAATTCATATTAATTCCTGAATATTTTTTAATTGTACCATGGTCAAATCGATCCCGGTACAACAAATTATAACTCCGCATACGGAGAATAATAATTAGTGACAAATAAATAAATAAATAGATAAATAAATGAATAGATAGATAAATAAATAAATAAATAAATAAATAAATAAATAAATAAATAAATAAATAAATAAATAAATAAATAAATAAATAAATAAATAAATAAATAAATAAATAAATAAATAATTAAATAAATAAATAAATAAATAAATAAATAAATAATTTTTTTTTTTTTTTTTTTTTTTTTTTTTTTTTTTTTAATACGGGCCAGTATGCTCGCGCGTAGACTCAACCAAACTTTGGTTGAGTCTACGCGCGAGCATACTGGCCCGTATTAAAAAAAAAAAAAAAAAAAAAAAAAAAAAATTATTATTTATTTATTTATTTATTTATTTATTTATTTATCTATCTATTTATTTATTTATTTATTTATTTAATTATTTATTTATTTATTTATTTATTTATTTATTTATTTATCTATCTATTCATTTATTTATCTATTTATTTATCTATTTATTTATTTATTTATTTATGTATTTATTTATTTATTCATTTATTTATTTGTCACTAATTATTATTCTCCGTATGCGGAGTTATAATTTGTTGTACCGGGATCGATTTGACCATGGTACAATTAAAAAATATTCAGGAATTAATATGAATTTCGTCGTTTAATTCGATTAAATAAGGAATTAAAATGAATTTAAAGCTTGAATATACTCAGAATTAAAAAGAATTTGTCACTCTTAATCGAAAGGAGTGACGAGTAAAAAAGTACTTGATACTCCGAGCCCGTTCAAATCACGAATCAAAAAAGACTTGATACTCCGAGCCCGTTTAAATCCCACATCAGAAAAGGCTTGATACTCCAAGCCCGTTTAAATCACAGGTCCAAAAGTACTTGATACTCCGAGCCCGTTCAAATCACGAATCAAAAAAGACTTGATACTCCGAGCCCGTTTAAATCCCAAGTCAAAAAAGGCTTGATACTCCAAGCCCGTTTAAATCACAAGTCCAAAAGTACTTGATACTCCGAGCCCGTTCAAATCACCAATCAAAAAAGACTTGATACTCCGAGCCCGTTTAAATCCCAAGTCAAAAAAGGCTTGATACTCCAAGCCCGTTTAAATCACAAGTCCGAAAGTACTTGATACTCCGAGCCCGTTTAAATCACGAGTCAAAAATGATTTATCACTTATTTTTTTTTTAAGTTCTTTATGCCCATCCCTGTGTAAAAGTATATATCTGAGCACTAATTCCAATTGAAAAATAATTTTAAATCTTTACCCATCTTTTACACCAGACGTTTTTTGAAAAAATGGGAGCTGTTACAACTTACCCCACGTCTGGGGCTAGTTGTAACAGGCTCGGGGCAAGTTCCCCTACAGCACATAACATTGCTGCAACGTTGCAGCAATGTTGCCACATTGCACGTGCAATGAAATATTGCAGATATGTTGTGGCAACATTGCGTATACGCAACATTGCACTGAAACTTCTCTGCAATGTTTCGGAAATGTTCCTAAGCAACATTTCTGCAATATTTTGTCGAAACGTTGCTGCAATGTTGTCATATTGCATGTGCAATGATATATTGCACAAAATATTGCAGGAATGTTTCCTGAAATATTTTGTTGAAACGTTGCGAGTAAATTGCAGCGATATTAATGAGATGGAACTTCAAATTTTACAACTACACAAGCGTAATAAATATGAAAAAGATCTATTCATTTATTCCTCATAAAACATCAATAACGATTAATTTCACGTCATTTTCTTTTTCTTTTTTCATATTCCTTTTTAAAATGTTGTTGTGCTTTTGACATTAATAAGACATGTGATATTGCAGCGATATAATATAATTAAGACGTGATATTCGTATTGAAAAAATGTTCAATAACAGAAAAGCTATAAAACCAAAATGTTTTTTGTTTCTGAATGATTCTTATTCGCAAAATATGACTATATAATGTAACGGGATGACCTGGGGCCTGCCACGATCTCGGCACTTCGCCTGAGATCCGGTAGGTGGCGGCGGTCGGTGCGCGCTCTCGCGCTGGTGAGAGCGTCATCGAGCACCCATACAGGTCCGGTATCGGAGTCTTAATTAACAATCAATTGTTGGAACATTTACCCGCCCCCTGTGATAGCGCAGTTCGATGGACTGAAGACTACATATTTTTATTTTATGCAATAATTCAAATGATAAAGTTTCCATTGCACGTAATATTACTGCAATATTGCATATTAATTGCATGCAATATTTCTGCTATATTGCATATTGATTGCATGCAATATTTCTGCAATATTGCGGAATATTGCAGCAATAATTCAATCGGCGGACATAGCAACATTGCAGCAAGGTTGCTGCAATGTTACATGCAATATTACAATGTTGTTGTGCAACATTTCAGCAACATTGTTGCAATATTGTGCGCTGTAGGGGTTGTAACAATGAAAAGACCGGCAACGATTATAAGAAAGAACACGTTTTTATTGGTTCACAGTCTTGTATTATTCATCGTGGTTCATTCTTGTGATGATTATAATCTTTGGTAGTCTCTCATGCTAAAAAAAATACAATACAATAACTTAGCATATTTTTCTGGGCAATATTAGAGTAAAGAGGAGTAAAAGAATGCACAAAAAGCCGCAAATAATTTGTAATACTATGTAATCACTATACTACAAGTTGTAATAATATTATTTATACAAATACATGTAGAGAGCAGAAAAAAATACACGCGCATGGGGCAAGTTCTAACATGTTGCAGCTTGCCCCGTGGGCTCATTATGATATGTAAATGAAAAAATGTACATAATACAATTTTCTGCAAGCAATAGATATTTTAAAAAAACCGTATGAAAATTACAATAATACCTCACATCCCGACGGTCATATGAGCTTCATATGAGCGCAACCAATTTCACCACAGTATGACGTCAATATGATCTTCATATGAACACCACAATTTCGTCACACCGTGACTGCCATATGAGCTCCATATGATGTGTTATTGTCAATCATCATATGATGCAAATATGACTTCCAGGTGAGCACTCATAACATAAGCGGCACACAGCTATGAGTGTTCCTATGCGTCATAGATGTATGCAATATGATGCCAATATGAGCTGCATTTGTCTATCTGGGTGTCTACTTAATGAAATATCTCAAAAACTATCTTTCGAATAATTAAAAAAAAAAAAGAAAATGAAAGCCAGTTAAATTTACGATGTAACAAGGAAAAAACAATAAACAATAAATTTAATTTTAATAGTCAAAATCAAAATTTTCGTAACTTTTTTTTAATAAAACCTGGCCGAAATAGAGCTCGTGCACATTCGGCAAAAAAATTAAATCAATTTTTTTAAATCCCCGGTCAAAATTGAGTGTTACAACTTACCCCTGTTACAACTAGCCCCACGCTCCCCTATGTCTATTATCATGGCTTCCTCATAAAGGAAGCTTCACGAACGACGGAAACAAATGAAGAAGCTTTGTGCACATTTCTAATTTACATTATTTTTTAGCAATTCCGTTCCATTACATTATTCATTGTTTTTGTCATCTAGTATATTTTGGTGCTCAAAAAGTGAACTCGATAGCTGCTAAATTGAGAAACTTAGTGCTCACAAGTATTTTTCGAAATTTTCAAACATTTTTTGAGAACGAACCTCTCAAGCGTTTTTCGAATGCTTCCTTTATGAGGAAGCAAAATCAGCAATTTGTAACGTTTATTAATCTCGAGAACAATTTTATTGCACTCCGTGCGCAAAGTGCCACTTTGCGCACGCTGCGCGTGCTCAAACTGGCACTTTGCGCACTCGTACAATAAAATTTCGTATGATACTCGTGCGAGAAACTTTTTCTCAACTCGTGTGATTGCAACATTCGCCTTCGGCTCATGCTGCAAACTCACACTCGTCAGAAAAAGTTTCATCGCACTAGTATCGTAATATACTATTTTAAAACGAAAATACTCTCTTAAAGCAGCAAAAGTCAGTAACGAAGGATTAAAGTTAGATTTCTGGATTTAAATAAATGAAATGGCATGAATTTCAAAACATTTTTCATATACGGTTTTTTGACACCCGCCAACTGTAAGCCTGGGTCGTTCGTGTCCGGCCGTTTCTTTGTGGGGCCACTGAACTCGGAAAAATTTAATAAAATTTAATTTTGTGTTCGAAACCTTCAATTTGATATACCAACCATAAAATTTGTGAAAAGTTTGCTTTTACAATATTTTTTATTTTAAAAAATGGAGCAACTCCGTAAAGAATTAGTAGTTCGCTTAAAAAATCATAACTTTTCGAAAAATTGAGATATCTTAATGCACTTTACGGCAAATTATAGCTGAATCATACACCTTTAAGGAAAAAAAATATTAGAATTTATTGATGTAATATCAAATGCTTAAGTTCGGTGGGTAAAATGGGCAATAAATCATGTATTGATATGAACGCATTTTATCATCGGAAACATTTTTTTTCTTATAAACTATATCATTTTCAACTTATAATTGTTAATTCTACCGTTATAAACAAAATTGTACGTTCTTATATGAAATTATATTATTCCCGTACACGGACGACCCTCTCAGCTGACGATGTTCCATTTTGTACTGACACTAAGAAAAATATACGTAATTTAGAAAGAATTTTTTTTTCTAATTCTGTAACTTCATTATGCGGAAAAAACACGTTTAAATAAAAAACATTTCCGCTTACCTGCGATTTTTGGCAAACGCCGTCTGTAAACGTGGGTCATTTATGCCTAACCCAAATTTTGTCCACTCTTTGTGAAGGTTCAAGGACAGCTGAGACCTTGCATTTTGGGGGTCAAGTCCCTCTCTTGTGTAATTTTTTTTAGGAGTGGTCCCCACCGCTACCACCGCAATTTTGGATAGGACAAAAATGACCCAGGTTTACAGAATAGCCAGGCAATACTGAAAAGGCTAGAAATTAATATTAATTCAGACGTCCGCTCATGACAACTCACTAAAATCCGTTCTGGAGTGTCTTGAGAATTTTCGAGTCTCCGCTTGGAGTCAGACAATGGAGGCAAACACACCGACGGTTTTTGGATAAACTATCAACCGATGCTGGAGTCATGAGAGAGTCTGTACATACGCGACAAACAATGGAATCTTAGAATTTCGAGGGCGGTAAATTCCTTTCATCGTGGAAGCAAACCCCCCTAACTGGAGCCGTACTGTCGTCGTACACACTCCAAGGGGGTGTATTCATACATTTACTCGAGGGATGCGGCGATCCCTCAGGGTCTTCGGTTCTTGCATACGAGAGCAAGTATGCATTCCTGCCCCTCATCCCTTTGCTTCCCTCCGGTGAAATGCACACTGTGTTATTTCTTGGCTTGCACACGACCTACATAGGCCAGATTACTGTTGCAGCCTCCAGTGTGCTCTCATATTATGCCCATTGTTGTTCCATGAAGATATCGACGGCAGTATGGAAGAACGTGCTATCTCAAATTGTGCTAGAAGAACGTGCTATCTCAAATTGTGCTAGAAGAACATGCTATCTCAATTTTTGCTAGAAGAACGTGCTATCTCAAATTATGAGCGAAGAAGGTGGTATCTCCAATTGTGATCAATTGGAGATACCACCTTCTTCTTTAATAATTTCAGATAGCACGTTCGTCTAGCACAATTTGAGATAGCACGTTCTTCTAGCACAATTTGAGATAGCACGTTCTTCTAGCAAAAATTGAGATAGCACGTTCTTCTAGCGCAATTTGAGATAGCATGTTTTTCTATCACAATTTGAAATAGCACGTTCTTCTAGCACAATTTGAGATAGCACGTTCTTCCATACTGCCATCGATATATACGAAAAATCGAACGCTATCGGTAAGTCACCCTCCGGTAGAAGTTTTTTTTAAAACTTATCTTTAAAAATAATTACGAAATGCCAGTTAAATTTTTGTTTTATTTTCGATTCAATTTTTATTCACTTCACTATTCCCGTAGTAAAAAACTCCATTGAATCGCCAATGGCAACCAATGATCCTCATACGACTCCATTGGACAATGAATGGGGACCCATTGAGATTTCCGCATTTGTCAATGGCGTATAGGAACGACCATTGATCAGTGAATGGATATCCATTGAAAAGTCACCATTGCCCAATGACGTCCATTGGACAGCAAATGCGGATGAACCGAATGATCACCATTACTCAATGATGCCCATTGGAAAGCAAATGCTAATGGACCGAGCCATCAGCATTGCCCAATGGTGTCCGTTGGAAGGCAAATGCTGATGAACGAAATGATCAGCTTTACCCAATGATGTCCATTGGGAAGTAAATGCGGATGCACTGAATGATCAGCATTACCCAAAAATGTCCATTGGAAACCGCGTCGCGTTAGTTCCGAGACTTGGCGCGAGATGTCGCAGGACGGCAACCCGCTGAACTCCCATACGGATTATGCGAAGAGTATGCTTATCTAGACGAGTGTGAGCACGGAATATTAGCAGAAGTCGGTGTCCGGAAAATCCATGCAAGGAGTTCTTGCCGACTGATGCCCATAGGATAATCTCTATTCCGTTTGAAATGGGGAAGTCAATCCTCATTGGAAAATCCCTATTCGATTTCAAATGGGGAATGCAATGGCAAAAATGTCCTTGGGCAATTGGGCATTCATCTCCATTGGTTATTTTGGCAATGGGGAATGAATGGCGATTTTTCAATGGTGACGAATGGAGTTTTTTACTGTATGCAAGAATCTCCATTGATTATCGTCATTCATTCCCCATTGCCTACAAAAACCAATGGAGATGAATGCCGAATTGCCTATGGGGATTTTCTTCATTGAATCCCCATAGGATAATCCCCATTCCGTTTCAAATGGGGAAGTCAATCCTCATTGGAAAATCCTCATTCGATTTGAAATGGGGAATTCAATGGCGAAAATCCCCTTAGGCAATTCGGAATTCATCTCCGTTGATTATTTTGGCAATGGGGAATGAATGGGGATTTTTCAATGGCGACGAATGGAGTTTTTTACTACGGGATTCCAATCCATTCCACGAAAAAGTTTTTTTCGTCATTTCAAAATTTGAAACCTGGGTTTTAAATCGAAAAATTCCATTCCATTCCATTCCAAGAAAAAGTTTTTTCCGTCGTTTCAAGGTTTGAAGCCTGCGTTTTGAATCGAAAATTCTATTCTATTCCAATCTATTCCATTCCATTCCACAAAAAAGTTTTTTCTCGTCGTTTCAAGATTTGAAGTGTTTTGAATCGAGAATTCCATTTCATTCCATTCCATTCAATCCAATGGAATGGAAATCGTCGTTTTAAATCTTGAAACGACGAAAAAAAAAACTTTTTCGTGGAATGGAGTGGAATGGATTGGAATAGAATAGAATTTTCTATTCAAAACACAGGCTTCAAATCTTGAAACGACGAGAAAACACTTTTTCATGGAATAGAATGGAATGTATTGGAATAGGATGGAATTTTCTATTCAAAACACAGGCTTTGAAAAAGTTTGTTTTCGTCGTTTCAAGGTTTGAACCCTGTGTTTTTAATCGAAAATTCCATTTCAATCCATTCTTTGAAATTTTTTTTTTCGTCTTTTTCGGACTGCTCAAGTTCGGCACATTTTTTGTTTTAATTTAACGTTTCAATTGCTCAATTAATTTAATTTAATTCAATTGTTCAATTTAATTTTTTTAATTCAATTAATTTAATTTAAGTCAATTGTTCAATTCAACCAAAATTTATATTTATGTTCTAAAATCGGCGTTTTGCCGTTGACTCGATCCCCTTAAATTACAAATACGACTAGACAATAATTTTAAAGTAACGTTTTCTTAAAAACAATCCTAGTTCAATAATTTTACAGTAATTCGTTCGAAACATTTATTATAAACAAAATATATCTATTGCAAAATACATTGATGTGCATAATTAGTCAGTTTTTTAGCTCTTCGAAAAGGTCCATAAAAAGAAAAAAAAGTATGCAATAAATAAATAAATAAATAAATAAATAAATCAATAAATAAATAAAATAATGCGACTAAAATTGGATATTTATACCTTGATTAGTAATTGTATAATCGATTATTCCATGAATTTACGCTGCCGAGCTCAACGATTTTCCTCTAAAGTTCTTCTGGTGAGTTAGATATTTCGCACGAGCGATTTTCGCTATCGAAAACACAAGGTCAAAGTGCACTCGCTCGGCAGATCTTTCCATCTCGAATTATCGACACGGGTCGACGAATCCCCGTTTGTCGTGGAAAAAAAACCAACATTTGTGACTGAGAGGTCACAGGGATCATTTACAGTTTCTGAGCACGTTTCATCTTATTGAGAGGGTGAGCATATTTTTATCCTCCCTTGTTTTCAGTCTCGAGCGCTAGTCCGAAACAACATCGAGACACGTACAATTGTATACCGAAACCTTCGCACGGACGAGGAGGGAATATAGAGCCCACGGGAGTTTTTCTTTCCGCTTGGACACTCTTTCACGTTTGCAAGTTCCGAAAGAGAAAAAAAAACACACTTTTCCTTTCACGCTGGTATAACATTTCTAACGAACAAGACGCTTTTTTCCACATTTTTTTTTTCTTCTACTATATTTCCTAACGGACCCTCTGACTTTTCAATCTTCTCGCTGCTCTTTTCAATCTTAAATCGTTTGATTTTTTTTTCGACTTCGTTCCATTTATTTATTTATCTCCGTGCTTCGAAGAGCCAGTTTTTATTTTTTGCTCTCTTACACTTCGATCTTGGTTCTTGTTTCACGGGCTACGGGGCAATTCCAGGAGAGATGGATAAAAGGCAAGAGAAGGCAGTTCAGTAGATATCTCTTTGACAAATCTTAATATTTAAATGTTCAAAGGAGATGCATTTCGTAGAAATATTTTTCGAATGAAACAAATAAGACACGAATGCTATATAAATTGTTAGTATTTTATAATTTACATTTTATACCCAGTGAACACGGTAATGTCGCAGCAATGTAACGGCAATGTTACTGATTGTGACATGTAATATTACATAGATGTTACATATGTAATATTACATAGACGTTACATGTAATATTACATAGACGTTACATGTAATATTACATAGACGTTACATGTAATATTACATAGAGGTTACGTGTAATATTACATAGACGTTACATGTGATATTAAATAGACGTTACATGTAATATTACATAGACGTTACGTGTAATATTACATAAACGTTACGTATAATATCACATAGACGTTACATGTAATATTACATAGACGTTACATGTAATATTACATAGACGTTACGTGTAATATTACATAGACGTTACATGTGATATTACATAGACGTTACATGTAATATTACATAGACGTTACATGTAATATTACATAGACGTTACGTGTAATATTACATAGACGTTACATGTGATATTACATAGACGTTACATGTAATATTACATAGACGTTACATGGAAGTTACAATTTTCTACTCAGCAATGTAACATTGTTATATAACATGTTATATACCCAGTATATAACAGTTATATTGCAAGGTAATGTAAGATTGCAAGGTAATAGAACAGTTATGTAACTGCAATATTGGAATGTAACGTTGCATTAATGCATCTGTTACATTGCATTTATATAACAGCAATATTGCATTGATATTATTGTAATATTTTAGTTATATTACTGCAACATTGCAGTGACATCACTTTAATATTGCAGTTATACAAATGAAATATTGAAATTATATTACTGCAATATCATTATTATATTACCACAATACTGCGGCTATTAATTTATCGTGGATCCTTAATTTAAGGACAAATAACGACAAATCACTTCGTTACACTCCATTAATCTTACATAAATAGAACCAAAGTTACACTTACATCGTTACAAGTATGTTACGGAACGGCTACAAACATTTTTTACATTACTGTAATGTAAGGACGTTATATACCAGTTATGTAACCTGCATATAAAAAATGGGACATAACATGTTACTTCCACGTTATATACCAGTTATGTATCACAAGAATAACATTGTAACATTACATGTAACTTCCATATTATATGGCCGCAATATAACATACATGTTACATTACTGTAATGTTACTTCGTCATAAGCATGTTACGTAACGGCTACAAAACTTTTTTACATTACTGTAATGTAACAAAGTTATATACCAGTTATGTAACCTGCATGTAACAAATGTTACATAACACGTTACTTGCACGTTATATAACAACTATGTTACACAGGAATAACATTGTAACATTACATGTAACTTTCATGTTATATTGCTGCAATGTAACGTGTTCACTGGGAAGAAAATCATATATTCTAAAAACTATTTATCTCGGTAAAAAGAGTTTGACGATTTAAAAAAATGCGTAAGTCGGTATATATTTAGTTCGATCATGCATCAAAAGTTAAAAAATCAATTTAGAATAAAAAAAAAATGTATTCGATTTTAAAAAAAATAAGAGTATATCCCATCTCTTCTAAAATAAATCTTTGGACCTGTATATTTATATTTTTCCTACTTTTATTCCATTTTTATATTTTATTTTTTTTCACACGAGACGCAAAAGTCAATATCCAGTGAACTGGCGAACGTCTCTTGGCAATCTCCTCTCGCGTGAGAGAACATTTTTTGCATCGACTATGATCGTAAAAAAAATTGAGAAAAAACGTACTTCGACGATCAAACGATGTTGGCGTTAATTCACGAGGCGTCATATTTGAGTGCTCTGAAACACTTTTTGATCTTCTTGATTCTCACAAATGAACATTCTTCGTTTCTCCGAACGATCTTTTTTGTGTCAATTTCCGTCTATTTTAGTTTTTACTTTCATTGGCGAAACTCTTTTTCATTCAGTAGAGTGCCATGTCGATCGATCGCTCTCTCAACAGTTGCATTTGCGTATTAAGGCTCGACGGTCACGCGCGGATATCAAACTCGACATTCGAGAGATCGTTCGAGGGATATGCAATTGCGTGCTGCAAGTTCACAAATGAACCGTATATGGGGCATTCCACACCGATTTGACCTGGGCCTGAGCCTTAACCTCTCCGATTTTGTCCGCCATTTTTTGTGCTTTTGTAGTACCTCTGATAAGCACTCAGGATTTTTTTCAGATTTTTGTAGAGCGATTTGACTTCTCTATAATTTTTTTTCGAAAAAGCTTGTTAGCCCCGACCACTTTCGCTCAACGCTTGAAATTTTTCATATAAAAAACGGGATTTCGGTGATTTTTGTCAAATTTTTAAATTTAGGCTCAAAGTAAATTACATTAAGTAAATTAAATTTAGCTAAAAGTTTCCTTCTGTTTATAACAAGCTTTTTCGAGAAAAAAATTTGTTAAACGGAAGGAGAACCCTGAATTGCGTCAGCTCCTATCCAAACATTTTTGTATGAATTGAAGTTGTTTAAAAAAATGTTTGCATAACGGCCCACTCGACTCAGGTTATTCGTGCTTCCATTTTAAACAATTTTTTTTTTCGAAAAAGCTTGTTATAAAAAGAAGGGAACCCTTGCCCAGTTTTGCTCAATGCTTGAAATCTTTCATATAAAAAACGGGATTTTTGTGATTTTGTTCAGGTTTTTAAATATAGGCTAAAAGTAATTTGTTTATAAAATTATAATTTTTCTAACAAATTACTTTTAGCCCAAATTTAAAAATCTGAAAAAATCACGAAAATCCCGTTTTTTGTATGACAAATTTCAAGCATTGAGCGAAAGTGGGCAGGGGTTTCCTTCTGTCTAGCTTTTTCGAGAAAAAAAACTTAACTTTAAGCCTTATAGTTAAGTTTTTATTAGTTAAGTCGAATAACTCCAAAAAAAAATCTGAAAAAGTCCTGAGTGCTTTTCAGAGGAACTACAAAAGCATAAAAAATTGTGGACAAAATCTGAGAGGTGAAGGGTCAGACCCAGGTCGAATCGGTGTGGAATGCCTCATATATTCGTGTGTTCTTTGTGTGTGAATAGAACCAGCGAGGTGCCAGTCACGAGAATTCGGACGTAGAAAAATTTGCGACAAACTTTCGTGTTTCGGCGCGGCGTTTCGAAAATTCCCCATATTTTGCAACGATCTTTTCGACTTTTTTTTTTTGAAATACCACTCTTGACTCGGATCAATCTCGACAAAGAAAATTTAATTCCTTTTTACTTAATTGAAGTGTAACAAATATTTGGTGTAAAAAAAATTACTATTCTCAGGAAAGGCCTTCGTGACATTTTGTCTCACGAAAATTCGATACTGCAACAAAATATTTTTTTATTGCATGTGTACAAAATTGAAAAATATGTCATTACGGTAGATTGGGAACTAAAAAAATGCTCAATAATATAAAAAATATCATCATAAAGGCACACTTATATCCTAGTAAAAATTCGTCTTACCTAAAAGTAAAAGAAAGTTCATCTCTTTGAAAATAAATTTTATATCACTCAATACAATAATGGACGCTTTTGCGTCCGCAAGCGGACGTGAAAACGTCCATATTGCACCTCGTGATATAAAATATCGTACATCACTCGGCGTAAAAACATTTTCTGACGAGTGTGAGTTTGCAGGACGAGCCGAAGGCGTCACTCGTCAGAAAATGTTTTTACGTCCTCGTGATGTAATGTACCATTATATCACTCAGTTCAATAATGGACGCTTTTATGTCCGCAAGCGGACGTGAAAACGTCCATTATTGTACTGAGTGATATAAAATATCGTACATCACTCGGCGTAAAAACATTTTCTGATTTTTACGTCCTCGTGATGTAATGTACTATTATCCAATTCTTCAGCGATGTTCAATTATTTCATTTGCTTCCACTTTCGCCCGATTCAAATAAATTTGAATATAAATTTATTCCAAAATTCACTCCAAAAATCATGCGTTTTAGTTCCTTCCTCAACTTTCCGTTATTCCAAATCGAATTTAGTGCACATTTTGCCAACAACAAAGTTCGACCTTCATTCCGCACTGTTTTCGTCACTTAGACTCCAAAATCCTTGCGCACACATCACGCAATTGCGGCATCACAATCGTCGAATCTTCGTACTCGTCGTCGACAGACCAAACTTCCTTTCGCCAATTCATCCTGAATGTCACCGAAGCTTTTGCTCTTTGTTTCGGGCACGAAGAGTAGAACAAAGACAGAAGCGAGTGCGCAACACGCGGCAAAGAAAAAGTAATTCGTGTAACTGTTCTTCGCGGCATCGTTGATGACCTGATACATTTTTGAAACGGCAAAACCGAGAATACCATCGGAAACGGTGATCGCAGCCCCCGCGATGCCTTTAGCACTTGTTGGAAACAGTTCACCGATGAGAGCATTCGGCAACGTACCAAGACCTATTTGATAAGCTATTTGGAAGAGTATGACGGCGATTATTGGCAAAGCATTGATCGACGACAGATCGTGATACTGTGAATCGATCAATATATAGACAGCCAAAATTCCAAGTGTCAGAGCCGAGCCGATGGTCGATATGACCAGGAGAAGTCTTCGGCCTGCATTTTCAACGAGTCCCGTTGACATAGCACCCGAAACAAGTGCTACAGCCAGAACTATAATCGCAGCTATATCCGGATCAATGGCTATATTCGTGCTGCTGAACAATCCATGCATGTACTGCATAGTGCTGAAATTACCGCTCAATTGTTGAGCGACGATGAGTCCAAGAACAATGACGAATGCTCGTCTATTGTTGACGGAGAATAATCTGCGTAGCTTGTCCCGCAACTTTTCGTCCTCCTCGACGTTCTCGTTGACATTCTTCGTTATCAGGTCAAGCTCGGTCCTCGCATCCTCCTGATCATCGATGCCCTTGAAGAAAATTATGGACCTGAGGGCCTCGTCATTGCGACCCTTTGTCACGAGATAGTAGGGACTCTCCGGAAACCATATGAACGTAGCAACGAAGATAATTGGCACTGTCAGCAAAGTAATGCCTAGATTCGTCATCGTTACCCAAGGTCCAACGCTGCAAGCCAACAACGAACCCGTAAAGACATTAACGGCTATCAATGTACTGAGTGCACCTCGTATATTCGTATCGGCGACTTCCGATACGTAAATCGGATTCGCAGTGTACGAAATGCCAACCCCGATGCCCAATACTATTCTCGATATGTAGAGAGTCGTGACGTCACTCGCTAGAATGATCATGATCCAGCCGACGATGTAGAAAATACTGCTAATTAGTAGACAAAATTTACGCCCGTATCGCGTTGCCAACCATGCACCGATGAACGGACCTATCATCGAGCCTATCACCGTCAGTGAAACTATCCAAGAACCCTCGTCGTCTGTTATACGAAATGGGACGTTTTTGCCATCGATCATGCGCGACAATATCGTCGTTGTCCAACCGTAGACCGTACCCACTGCAATCATCGACAGGGTGGCTGAAAAAGTAAACAAAAATTACTCTATTTCGTTTCTGGAGAAGTCGCATTACACTGAGAGAAAAAATTACTAGAACCAACGAAATAAAGTTTTGAAGGCAAAAAATCATTTTTTTCATTATTTGCCAAAACACATTAGATTGGTTCGATTATATAATTACTTGGTTCATTTTTTTCAGTCAATTCCATAAATTTCTGTTTCAATAAACGAATTAACTTGAATTTAACAATATGTTGTCAGTTATATGTAATATGTTGTTTGAATCAAGAACACATTTTATCATTCAAAACATGCATGTCTTTTAATACAGGAAGCACTGAAAAAAATATTTGTTGAATCAACAAATCAATTAGTCCGATCAACAGGAAATATGATTGATTCAATCAAATGCGTGTTTATTAATAGTTGCTAAACATTTTATAAAAAATATATAACCCTTGCCAAATAATTTACTATGCATAGTTTAGTGATAAACTAAAAAGAGATAAATATTTAAAAAAAGACAAATCTGCGCCAATTCTTCGATCTAATTCTCTGTCCGACCGAGATTCGAACCCTCGACCCTACCTACCATCATACCTATCCTACCTAACTACCTAACACGCTACCTACTACGCTATCGACTCCTACTATGCACGTGAAAAAACTTGGGAGTTATGAAGATTCGAATATAAGAAAACATTGAAAAAAACCAGTTTTTTAATTTTTAACAACTTATGTATACTATTAAAGTATACTATAGAAATGACAGTTCTTTGCTTGAAGGAAATAAAAATTTCATCATTCCAAACAAATATTCTATTGGAATAAAATAATGTGTTATTTATTTTACTACAGCTGCTTTTCAAATAATCACAATCAATTTTATAACTAATAAATATTGAAAATACTACAGAAATATTTTTAGAAGTAAAATAATGATGAATTTATTGCAAAGAAATAATTTTGTTCGAAAAAAATAATTTAATATTGACGTCGTTTTTCAGATCTAAATAATCTCATGTTTATGATGCAATAAATCTAATGAATCGAATGAATGCAAATTTATTAAAATCTATTTTAATAAAGACATTTTTAGAAGTAAAATAATAATGACTTTATTGCAAGGAAATAATTTTTTCGAAAAAAATAATTTTGTATTGAATTCGTTTTTTAGATTCAAATACTCTCATGTTTATGATGCGATCAATGTGATTAATCCAATCAATACAAATTTAATTTTTTAAATGAAGAGTAATTTTCTCGGTTCAACAAATAAATAATCGAATTAATACTTTTATTTAATAAATAAATTCATGTTCTCAAATTCAGTAATTTTTTCTCTCAGTGTATCAATGCACCAGTCTTGATAAAAACAGATCATTGCGCCCAGTGAACACGTTATGTTGCCGCAATGTAACATTAAATGTAATGTTACAATGTTATCTCTATGTAACGTTGCTGTTATATAACGTGCGAGTGACAATGTTATGTAACATTTGTTACAGGGAGGTTACATAACTGCAACATAACTTTGTTACATTACAGCAACGTAACATATGTTATATTGCGGCAATATTACTTTGTTACATTACAGTAATGTAACATATGTTATATTGCGGTAATACACGGAGAAAACTGCGATCTCGCAATATGTAATGAATACTATGTTACTGTAAAATATACTATTTATTATGTAATGAATACTATGCCACTGTAAAATATACTAATAATTTATACCGGGATAAGTATTAAATGGAAGATAGTGATTACAATATGGTATAGTAATAAGTCTGAGAATTCCGGACTGGGAGTAAATTACTATACTTTCTAGTTGTGCATATTAGAATTCACGGCATTTTTCGCCGTGTATAACATGGAAGTTACATGTAGGTTACATAACTGTTATATAACTTTGTTACATTACAGTAATGTAACATATGTTATATTACCGCAAAAAAAGATATGAAATTTCATGGTTCATTCATTTCATGGTTTATTGCTCATTCAAATGCATATACTATTATTATTATTATTATTATTATTATTATTATTATTATTATTATTATTATTATTATTATTATTATTATTATTTTACTATCATTATTTTGTCGGCACTCCAGCATTCATATATTATTCACGTAGAGGGACTTCATAAGTAGTCGATAGCGTAATAGGTAGAGTGTTAGGTAGCTATGTAGGATGGTAGGTAGGGTTGAGGGTTCGAATCCTAGTCTCAGAGAGAAATACGATCGGGCAATTCGTGCAGATTTTTGTTTTTTTTTCTATGAATCTCTTTTTGGGGCCGGTAAACTATGCATATTAAATTATTTTGCAAGAGCTATATATTTTTTATAACATGTTCAACAACAATTAATTCTAGTTACGGTAACGTAATGCAGTTACATATCTGTTATATAACAATGTTATATTGCTGAGTAGCAAATTGTAACTTTCATGTAATGTCCATGCAATATTACATGTTACAAACCGTAACATTGCCGTTACATTGCTGCAACATTACTGTGTTCACTGGGTACTGTTTAACTTTAAATATTTGGAGAAATCGATGTGCACAGGAAAAAAAATTGTCGGTTGGGACAACCAACTAATTATCAGTTGGGTATATTTCGGTTATCGTAACCATCTGCTTCGTTACGATAACTACCTAGCATTAATTCCGTCTACTATTCATAGTTAGTTTACCCCGAGTCGAAATTTTTGACCTCCTTTCAACACCCGAGGCTTCGTCACAAGATTAGGGGAATATCGGGCATCGAAGCGAGGGTACAGCGTATAGAAGAGGGATATGTCAGGGCCTCGGTAAAGCCTCAAAAAGTCTCGAAAGTAGACTTTTTCCCCAAAGGAGGCCCATGAGGGTACGAATAGAACCTCCGAAACCTCGCTTGGGCCTATTTTAGCCCTGCCGCAAGGCCTCCGGAACCTCGCTTGAGCCTCTTCCAGCTCTCCCTCAAAACCTCCTAGGCCTCCTTTAGGCCTATTCCAGCTCTCACCCAAAACCTCCTGGGCCTCCTTTAGGCCTATTGGAGCTCTCTCGCAAATCCTCCTAGCCCTCCTTTCGGCCTGCTGCGAATGTACCGTAGACCCTCCAGGGCCTCAGACCCTCTGACCAATGGTACACGGAGTAGGAATAAGTAACGGGAATATATATATGAATGTTTCACATATGTACGGATAGTATCATTTATTTATATTATATCACGTTGAACATTATTACAAATTAAACTTACTGAAAATGAACAGAAAGAAAACCAAATTTTTTTTTTCGTATCAACTATAATTAATGCGATAAGGCTTACTAGGAATTTCAATTTATAATATCTCTTAAATATATATTTGAACGTAACAACATATTAATTTTTTTTTAAATAGATTTTTTCTTTTCTACCTCGCCAGGTGTACACTTGCCTCCTCTTCTCGCACTAGTGTCGAACGGTTGTTGAACGGGGAAGTATGCATCAGAAAATTGCACGTCTTCCCATACCCGACGATCCTTTGAAGTTTCCTCTGCAAGTACCATCCACGCAGCAATACAAGCCACTTTTTCGGCTTTTTGCACACCTTCCATATTTTTTTTCATTGATGATTGCAGTGGTGAAAATTTTCGATTGCGGACCCGCTATCTCGCCCGTAGACGCATTGGCGGGAGATATTTTTCACAGCTCGTCACGATTATCTGAAATATATAATCCACCACGTGTTCACAAGGGTTCAGTTTGCTAGATTTACTTAAGTTGACTACCGGCGTTTCGACTTTTTTCTTACCAATTATTGAACAATGACGTAGTAGCAGGAACGCTTGTTCGTCTACGAGTCCACCCACGTGATTCTCGTTCGATCACAGACAACGCAATGATTTTTCGGAATTTGAATAAGTTCCAAAGCGTCATACAAGTTTTCGAGTCTCGACCACCTTTTTTCTTTGGATCTTTTTCTGGGTTTTGATAAACCACAAGGGCGCACAAGTCTCTTCACTTTCGTGCTCATCGTCGAATTGTTATTTCTTATTATCAACGATTAATTATCCTCAACTATAAAATATCCAATCGAACATGAAAAAATATGAAAAACTATACGTGCGCTCGAGACAAGAGACTACACGAGACTGGTGCCAGGATGGCGGGAAGTCGTAACGTGCTCAAGCAAGCAGAGACGCGCACTCACACAGAAAGAAAAGGGCACAGGCACATACACACAGACACAGAATTCGCACGCTAGTGAACGACGCACAACATCACTTTGTCGCCTTTGCGGCAATGCCACAAAAACACTACGAGCATCAACACACAATGGGTTACCGATGAGGCCTCTGAGGGTGAACCGAGGGTTTTGGGCCAAAAAACGATGGAGACAACGACTTGGAATCGAAAGGAGGTTACGGAGGCCTGTATCACTGATACGTTAGATCGAAAAGAGGCCTAGGAGGCCTACCCGAGGTTGAGTGGAATCGAACGGAGGCCTCTCGGAGGCACCGGATTCGACAAATGGGGTTCCGTAGGTCCAACGGAGACCGGCGGCTTGTGCATTACAAAGGAAATGAGACCTACGGGCATTCAAGGGAGGCTAAAAATTTCGACTCGGGACGCGACTAGTCAACACAACTGACTTGATTAGTCAGTCTAACTAATAAAATAATATTCAAGAAGGTAAAGGATGGACAACGAATTTTATAGGCACTGTAGTTAATTATATAATCATATCTGCAGATTCGTCAGTACCCCAAAAATCCGCCAGATGGCTTCCTTTCGCCCAAACGAACTTTCCCCGCAGCGCTTATAACCTTTCCGAGTTCGTCTCTGTTAGATATCCTTATTTTTTAGTATGGATAAAATATACATCGATAAAAGGTTTTAAAAAAAAATTGAAAAAATAGTTCTTTCGCATTTTAGCCAAAATTGCATCTGTTCACTAAAATTGCTGTAGCTTTTTTTTTAGATGGAATTCCGGTTCCGACTTGATCTCATTCTTTTCAGAATCGTTGAAGCTTCAAAATCCTGCTTGGTTCATGCGTTTTGGATAATGTTTCGATATTTTGCAGATTTTTAAAGTTGAACTATCGATTTTTGCAAATTTTTGCAAATACCCGTTTTTATTTTTTTCGCCGATTTTCAAAGTGCCCTCATTTCTACAAAAATTAAGTTATGAGAATGAACCAAACACCATTCTCTAAGTTTAGTGACAACGTTTGAGCAGCACGAAAAAGAAGTTTTAGAATTGGTTAAACCGAAGTAAAGTTGTGAGAAATTTCGGTTTGGGTACTGAAAATTCTTAAACTTTTTTCAGCGAAAACGATCAAAGCGCAGTTTTTTGAGCCTCTTGTTGAAAAAAGTTGTATTGTAGAAGCTCACCTGATATCGTGGCCAACCATTGTTTCCATTGAGTTCGACCACGCTTCCTCTCCATAATAAGAACTTGAACTTTTGGCTCGTCCTCCGGACTGTCCATCTTAAAAATAAAAAACATTCGTCAATATAATTTTCCGAGCATTAAATTCCATCTATTCGAGATAAACTATGAAACTTTTATCATCTGAATAAAAGTCAATAATAAATTAAAATTTGACATCATACGATTATGTAAGTTTAATAAAAAAAAAAAACAATTGACAATGTCTGATTTTTTAATTCATGTGTCGCATCAAGTTTCGATCGATCGTTGAATGAATATTCCCCCCAAATATAAATATTTTTAATTTTCCCAGCCAAAAATTGGATCTGATTGAAATTTCCGTACTTCGTGATACAATAAGATTCTGAAAAAATTCAGCAACATTTGGCATGCCATAAACAACAATTATCAATAATAATATTGCCCAAAAGTTATTAATAAAGTGTTCAAACAAATAATTATTGAATGATTGATTAAGAATGAATGATGAAAATGCTCAATGAAAATGCACAATGCAAATGCCAGACACAAATCAACGTTTTCGTTAATTGCCACTGACTTTTTAGATAGTTTGAATAGAAGATGAGAATAATATTTATTTTATAAGAATTCCATACGGGGCTGCCCTCTTTCGGATTTCTGTGAACTTGATTTCGCCATTTTGTTTTTCGATAAAACACTAAATTTATCAACATTTATCTCGTGATTTGGATTCCAAACTTACGTCGCGGTTTTTTCATAAAATAATGTCGAAGACGCATCGATATTCGTACTTTGGTTTTCGTCGTAGAGCCCCACTCTTAGTTTTAGCCGAAATACCGTAGAAACATTATAATTTAATATTTTCAATTACAGATTCCTGATGATAATCGAATCTGTAATTCTTTGTTTTGTTTTTCGAAAAAATTTCGGTGGGGCTCCACTTGTGCCATAATTCTGATGATACTGTCAAAATTTTATTGATTTCCAACGATTCGTGCCAGAGCAAGTTTGGATTCAAATTTCGAGGTGCTAATGTCGGTACGAACATACGCGTGTATACCGACCGAGGACGGCTGAGAGAGGCGCCAGCGTCGACTTGAAAACCACGTTTTTTCCACATAACCTCTGAAGCGCAGTATTATACACTTAATCTTGAAAACACCCGAGATGACAATCATTATAAATGCCTATGTGAAAACAAATGTTTAATCGCCTGAGGGCGATTAAAGGGGGAGGGGGAGATCGAGCGATTCAAGTCACGTGGGCTGCGAGATAACAGCTGGAATGTTTTATATTACAAAATTTATGATTTCATTCTACCTCTCATATTTCATAATATATTCCTCACCAGAGCGTCCATGGCGGCAGTCATGATGCAATTTATGTCGATGCCACAATCGTACCACAAAATCACAGAAACCGGAAATATAGATATAAAAAAAATATGGATCAACACGATTGATAGATCTACATTATTATTATTAAGGTATAGTATATTCGCAAATATCGACCATATTCGATCACGACGACAACGACTGATGCGAAGGAGAAAGAAATTTCATTTGTTTTTCCTTCTCAGTCGCCAAGTTGCGGGACTCAAAGTCTACTTATATATCTTGTGTAAATATATATATATATATATATATATATATATATATATATAAGGAATGTGCTACTAATATATATGTATACGAATAGATACACAAGTAGCGAGAGCGCCGGCGCGATATCCAGCTATCTATAAAACGTTTCGCGTAAATTTATAATCTCGTGCGTACTACTAGCGATTACATTAAATAGATATTAAGGGGGTCGAGTCAGCATCGAAACGAGGATTTTTAATAATAATTTATAATTTTTATAGATCCTACAAATATGATGTATCGTCCACCATTTGAAGTACCAAATGAACAATTTTTTGGGACTACTTAGAACCCTTAAGAGGAGGCTAAATACCGACACTAACACCTCGAAATTGCCATCCAAACTTGCTCTTATAGAAATGGATGGAATTGAATAAAATTTTAACAACATCATCGGAACAATGGCAGGAATGGAGCCTCACTAAAAAAATTTCGAAAAACAAAAAAAAAATTTACAGATTCATTTATCACCAAGAAACTGTAATTGAAAAACTGAAATTATTAAACTTTTACTGCATTTCGGGTAAAACCAAGAGTGAGGCTCCATGAAGAAGGCCACGATACAAATATCGAGACGTTTTCGACATTATTTTATCAAAATGACCCGCCGTAAGTTTGGATGGCGCATCAAGAGATAAATATCGATAAATTGTTGTTTTATTGAAAAACGAAATGGCGAAATGTAGTTCACAGACGTGCGAGTGAGGGCAGCACCATGGATTCTGACGAGTAACCTATGATATTTAGGGGGCTCGAATGAGTTCGTTGGCATTAGCTGTAACGCATTTTAGCCTCTCAATTGACAATTAATTGTTAATTAATTTATCCCCCTCTTAATTGTCAAAATGTAATTAATTTTCATCCACGGTTGTCGGAGAAAGACTGGACGACGATGATACGTCGATAATGTAGGCATTGAATAAAAATGGTATTTAGCCTCCTCTTGAGGTGCACCGGTTTCCTGAAAAACTTAGTTTTGAGTTTTTACACTCTACGCGTGATTCAGAATAAACCGCTCGAAGGATTTTACTCTACGACGTCTCATTTTCTTAGTGACACTTTTCCCCATAGGATGGACGTGGCAAATTTTTTTTTAGCCCTTTATTTCAGAGTTGCAGGCCTGTTTTGAAATTGTTAGCCTATTTTGAACTTTCCAGGCATTGTACTGGTTACAATTTTGACTTTAAGCAAAATGTGCCGCGTTCATCCCGTGGGAAAAAGCGTTACGAAGAAAATGAGACGTTGTAGAACAAAATCCGTCCAGCGGTTATTTCTGAATCACGCGCAGAGTGTAAAAACTCAAAACTAGGTTTTTTAGAAAATCGGTGCACCTTAAGGGTTCTAACTAGTGCCAAAAAATTGTTCATTTGATACCTCAAATGGTGGACGATACGTCATATTTGTAGGCATTCTACAAAAATTATAAGGTACAATTAAAAATCGCCGTTTTGACGCTGACTCGACCCCCTTAAGGTACTACTACATTGAGGGCCAAGGAAAGGAAATGTTTAAGATTTTTTTTCTCAGCTACTCCGTCAGATATGGATATAAACTGTTTTTACAACATATTGTTTCATCCTTCGAAAATACAAAAAAAAAATTTTTTATTTTGATTCTTTGAATAATTTATAGGAGGCGCTAAAGTCGAAAATGTGTGGTCCCATGGCCGACAATTAATCTCAGGATTAGCAAGTCTGAAACAAAAAAATAAAAAAGCATTTTAAAGAGGAAGATTTCTTACACAACAATTTACCAACGTTAATGAAAAATCGATTTAAAAAATGGCGGATGTTTGAAATTAAAATAAAAAATTGAATTTGTCACAATTTAGTTCAAACATCCGCCATTTTTTTTTAAATCGAATTTCCATTAACAGTGGTACATTGTTGTGTGAGAAACCTTTTTTATTTTTTTTGTTTGAGATTTGCCAACTCTGAGATTAACTGTCGACCATGAGACAAGACCCATTCGACTTTGGCGCCTTCTATAAATTATTCAAAACATCAAAATTGAAAATATATTTTTTTTCAATATTTTCGAAAGATGAAACAATGTTGTAAAAACAGTTTTATCGCCATATCTGATAAAGGAGCTGAGAAAAAAATCTTAAAAATTTGCTTTTTTGCCTTCTAAAGTAGACTAGTATCAAGGCGATTTAAAAAAAAGTCTTTTCCTAAATTGCGCTCTTTTTTGTATTATACACTGAGAAAAAAGTTCAGTTAAAACAACTAAATCCATTTAGTTGAAAAAAATTTAGTTGATTCAATATTAATTCGTTTGAAATAATGAAACTATAATTAAGTCAACAAATGGATTTGGCTAACCATAAGATATGAGGGGAACGAAATTATTTGGTTAATTTCCAGATACAGTTTAGTTCAATTCACACGTTACTGAGTTGCTGTACAGAAATATTTCGTTGATATCTAGTATATTTTAACTTGATAAATTTAGCTGTAACAAAAAAACAATTCGTATTTTCAATCACACAATTTATTTGGTAAAAAGATATTTATTTGATTGAACTGAAACTTTGCCCATTCAAGCAACGATTTAACCGATTTAACTAAAACTTCCACTGTATCTTTGTTGAATTACCAAAATGATCTCGTTGAATGTCCGGAAACATATATTTGGTGGAGTCAAACAAATTTTTGCATTTTCAACACAAACATTTTCTCAGTGTATGTACTTACTTCTCGCAGTAAAAATTACGGTCACTGGACGGAAAAAAAACCTTAGCTGGTGCTAACAAAAAAATTAGTTGACTGAGCGCCAGATGAGAAATTGGTTGAGTATAAGTAGTTAGTTAGTTAGTTAGTTAGTTAGTTAACTGTGAGTGGTTAATTAGTTAGTTAGTTAGTTAATACTATTTTATTAGTTAGACTGACTAATCAAGTTATAGTTATGTTGACTAGTCGCGTCAACTAACTATGAATAGTAGATGAAACTAATGCTAGGTGGTTATTGTAACGAAGCCGATAATTACGTTACCGAAATAATCTGTTGGTTGTCCCAAACAACCATTTTGTTCCGTGTGGTGAAAATTACTGGAGTGACACAATAGTTATCACTATCCAGTCCATTTTCAACAACTTTTTTTTGTCAGTGTATTATATTATAATTATAATTATAATTATATTATAATTTTATGGCTTTTCCCGTAGTAAAAAACTCCATTCGTCGCCATTGAAAAATCCCCATTCATTCCCCATTACCAAAATAACCAATGGAGATGAATGCCGAATTGCCTAAGGGGATTTTCGCCATTGAATTCCCCATTTGAAACGGAATGGGGATTATCTAATGGGGATTCAATGGAGACAATCCCCTTAGGCAATTCGGCATTCATCCCCATTGGTTATTTTGGCAATGGGGAATGAATGGGGATTTTTCAATGGCGATGAATGGAGTTTTTACTATACGAAAGAATCTCCATTGCTGTTCGCCACTTATTCCCCATTGCCCACAAAACCAATGGATATGAATGCCGAATTTTCTAAGGACATTTTCGCCATTGAATTCCCCATTTGAAACGGAATGGGGATTATCCCATGAGGATTCAATGGAGACAATCTCCCTAGGTAATTCGCCATTCACCTGCATTGGTTTTTGTGGGCAATGGGGAATAAATGGGATCATCAATGGAGATTCTTTCATATGATTGCTATATATACATGGAATTACGCATTAAATAATCAAATGATGTAAGTTATCAGTAAGTAAGGTTAATCATAATGCTAATATTAGCATAACGACCAATAATTATATACGCATTATATATACATATATATATTATTACATTTAATAGAAATGATTGAAGCTCATATATGCAATTTCCGAGAAAAAATAATGAGCGTATAGAATCAGTTGCATATATATATTTTATTTACTTATCATTATTAATTCATACACTCTTTTTAAGAATCTATCGACTGATTATTTTGATCATTTCATCGTTAGCCGCATTTGGGTTCCAATGAACATCTGTAGGAAATGCTAATCTTTCAGTTCATCCGCATTGACTTTCCAATGGACATCATTGGGTAAGGCGGATCATTTCGTTCATCAGCATTTACCTCCCCATGGACACCATTGGGCAATGCTGATCGCTCGATACATCCGCATTGGCTTTCCAATGAGCATCATTGAGCAATGATGATCATTCGATTCATCCGCATTGGCTTTCCAATGAGCATCATTGAGTAATAATGATCGTTCGATTCATCCGCATTGGCTTTCCAATGAGCATCATTAAGTAATGATGATCATTCGATTCATCCGCATTGGCTTTCCAATGAGCATCATTGAGTAATGATGATCATTCGATTAATCCGCATTTGATGTTCAATGGATACCCATTCACTGATCAATGGTCAGCCCTGTACACCATTGACAAATGCGGAAATCTCAATGGGTCCCCATTCATTGTCCAATGGAGTCGTATGAGGACCATTGGTTGCCATTGGCGATTCAATGGAGTTTTTTACTACGGGTTCCCTAACAGACAGATTTTACAGCAGTAGAAGAACGATTTTTTTTACTATTACCTCATCAAGATTAACATTTGGTCAAAAACCCGTTTTTCTAAATCATAAAATGTAACGAATGTCTTCAGTGTGTGGGATATTTATTATAACACAAAATTTTTCCTCAAACCTGAATCTCATTAAAAAAAATTTCGAACGTGTATTAAAATCTCGAAAATTTTCGAAATCTCGTTTTATGATCGAATTTGAAATTTTTTTGAATAATTTTGTGATATCTAAATTTTGAAATGAAAAACTAAAACTTTTTTCAGAATAAATTTGTGGAGATTAACCCTCCGTGGCCACATTTACCTGGGTCGATTTGACCTTGTCCATTTTTGAATTGTGACCGAACTATCGGTCAGAAAAATCTCAAAAAATTACAAGACATTCTTCAAACATTTTAGTTGATGTATTAAAAATTAGTTTATCAAAAATCAAATGACTATACATTCGAAAAAATTCATGAAGAAGAAAAAAGAAAAGTTGCCGTGGGGTCGTTTTGACCCAGTGTGAGCACAAAAGGTTAAGATGCGAAATTCTCGATAAGGAGCGGAACTGAAAACAATTTTTTTTTTCACATCACTCTAAAATATGTATGCATGTAATGTACGGCGACGAAACCAGATGTGATATCTTTAACACTCCGTTGGCCTCGGATAAAAGTCGTGGTTCGTGCACAAGAGATTCTCTTGTAGACGCGTTATGTTTTATTTTCAGTCTCATGCCTCACGCTCAACCTTTTTTCCTACATTTTCATTCCCATTTAACGGACGTGTCGCAAGAGCTCAGTTGACAAAGTAGAAAATGAACAAAAATTACGAGAGTCCGAAGAATTAAGAATTAAAAAAAATTATTTTAATGCTATATGCTTTTGGTATTAAATAATTGCTAAGTATAGATGCTGGTGAATTTTGAATATTTCAAAAGCAAAAACTACGTACGATATGTTTGTTTGAGGGATGAACCCAAAAAAAAGATTTTATTGATACCGAATAATTACTATATTTACCCGTAGTAAAAAACTCCATTCATCGCCATTGAAAAATCCCCATTCATTCCCCATTGTCAAAATAACCAATGGAGATGAATGCCGAATTGCCTGAGGGGATTTTCGCCATTGAATTCCCCATTTGAAACGGAATGGGGATTATCTAATGGGGATTCAATGGAGACAATCCCCTTAGGCAATTCGGCATTCATCCCCATTGGTTATTTTGGCAATGGGGAATGAATGGGGATTTTTCAATGGCGATGAATGGAGTTTTTACTATACGAAAGAATCTCCATTGCTGTTCGCCACTCATTCCCCATTGCCCACAAAACCAATGGATATGAATGCCGAATTTTCTAAGGACATTTTCGCCATTAAATTCCCCATTTGAAACGGAATGGGGATTATCCCATGGGGATTCAATGGAGACAATCTCCCTAGTGAATTCGCCATATTCACCTCTATTGGTTTTTGTGGGCAATGGGGAATAAATGGGATCATCAATGGAGATTCTTTCATATGATTGCTATATATACATGGAATTACGCATTAAATAATCAAGTAAGTTATCAGTAAGTAAGGTTAATCATAATGCTAATATTAGCATAACGACCAATAATTATATCATATATCATATATAGCAATCATATAGCAATCATATATATATATGTATATATATATATTACATTTAATAGAAATTATTGAAGCTCAGAATTGAGAAAATAGATTGTAAGTGTATTCAGATAACGATTGATAATGAAAGTATATACGTTTCTCCTCTCACAAATCGAGTTGAGAGGGACTGATAAAACTATGTGTATATGTTAAAAATAAACGGTTTTAAAAATCATTTATCCCAAACGTACGCGCACTTGATGAGCAGTATATAATATATATTTTTTAAATATATTATATTATATTTTATCTTAAACTATTATATTATATTTTAAACTGATTGACCGTCGATATAATCATCAGCATTTATTACAATTGAAGAAAATATTTGGTTCATATATGAGAATCAGCGACATCTACTCTTACTTAATTTTATTAATTCACCGCCGTTTGAGAAATATCGCATTCGGAAAAATTCTCATCGATCGATGGGTTCAATTGTTCTGCATTGAACCTCGAATATGGATTGCAACATCGTTAACGAATGCTGCTCATCATTCGATCAGTCGTCAATGAAGTGACATTATTGATAAATGTTGATCATTGTATAATTCGTAGTTACTTATTATTCAATGGGTATCCTTGGTAAATGCTGATCATTTCATCGTTAGCCGCATTTGGTTCCAATGAACATCTGTGGGGAATGCTGATCTTTCAGTTCATCCGCATTGACTTTCCAATGGACATCATTGGGTAAAGCGGATCATTCGATTCATCCGCATTGGCTTTCCAATGAGCATCATTGAGTAATGATGATCATTCGATTCATCCGCATTTGATGTTCAATGGATACCCATTCACTGATCAATGGTCAGCCCTGTACACCATTGACAAATGCGGAAATCTCAATGGGTCCCCATTCATTGTCCAATGGAGTCGTATGAGGACCATTGGTTGCCATTGGCGATTCAATGGAGTTTTTTACTACGGGTAAAATGGATCATTTAAATAGCGATTTAGTTACTAGTAACTATTATTATTAGTAACTATTTTTTTTTGTTGATGGCGATAATGAACGATGAGGAATAAAAAAATCTGAACTTCTTCGCATTTTAATGTTTGTTAACAAACATTTCCGTCCGATGTAACTGTAATTTCTGCCCCAATTTTTATGAATAAAATATTTGAATATACCAATATCCATTCTTATTTTGATTATTTTAACCAGAAAAAAAATGTTTGTCATTACTGTCCGATGTAACTACCCAGTAAACGCGATATGTTGCCGCAATGTAACATGGAAGTTATACATGTAATGTTACAATGTTATCCCTATGTAACGTTGCTGTTATATAACGCGCAAGTAACAATGTTATGTAGCATTTGTTACATGTAGGTTACATTACTTTAATATAACTTTGTTACACTACAGCAATGTAACATATGTTATATTGTGACAATATATAACTTTGTTACATTCCAGTAATGTAACATATTTTATATTGCGGCAATATAACATGGAAGTTACACAATGTAAAAAAAGATATGAAATTTCAAAAATTTTTACTACAAGGGGTCTGGGTTCGCGAAATTAAGTTATGAGGGATAACTTAAGTTATGAGGGGTCAGGTATTCTGGAATACAATTTCGAGAGTTCACATAACTTATGAGGAGTCAGGAGCTCTGAAATTAAGTTATGAGGGGACACTTATCTTGTGAGGGGTCAGGAATCCAGGAATTGAGTTTCGCGGCTTTACAAAACTTACAAGGGGTCAGGGGTCACGAAATTAAGTTGTGAGGGGTCAGGTATTTTGGGATAAAGTTTTGAGAGTTCACATAACTTATGAGGGGTCAAGAGCCCCGAAATTAAGTTATGACAGGTCACTTAACTTATGAGAGATCACGGTTTTTTCAAACATGTTTTGCGGGTTCACATAACTTATGAGAGGTTAGGGGCTCCAAAAATTAAGTTATGAGAAGTCGGTAAACTTATGAGAGGTCACGGTTTTATTCAAACCAGTTTTGAGGGTTTCCATAACTTGCGAGGGGTCAGAAGCTCTGAAATTAAGTTATGAGGGGTAACGTAATTTCTGAGGGGTCACTCAAGTTATGAGGGTTCAGGTATTCTGGAATAAAGTTTACATAACTTATGAGGAGCCAGGGAATTCTAATTCGCAAATAAAATAACCAACTTTCATGGTTTATTCAAATGCATATCCTATTATATCATTATCATCATCATCATTATTATTATTATTATTATTATTATTATTATTATTATTATTATTATTATTATTATTATTATTATTATTATTATTATCATTATTATTATTATTATTATTATTATTATTATTATTATTATTATTATTATTATTATTATTATTATTATATCATTATTATACCACTATTATTTTTTCGGCACTCCAGCATTCATATATTATACAAGTAGAGGGAATTCATAAGTAGTCGATAGCGCAATCGGTAGCGTGTTAGGTAAATAGGTAGGATGGTAGGTAGGGTCAAGGGTTCGATTCCTCGGTCTCTGAAACAAATTAGATCGGACAATTCGTGCAGATTTTTTTTTCCCTGTGAATCTCTTTTTGGGGCCGGTAAACTATCCATATTAAATTATTTTGCAACAGCTGTATATTTTTTATAACATGTTTAACAACAATTAATTCTAGTTACTGTAACTTAATACAGTTACATAACTGTAATATAATTGTTACATTTCGGTTACGTAACTGTTATATGACAATGTTATATTGCTGAGTAGGAAATTGTAACTTACATGTAACGTCCATGTAATGTTACATGTTACAAATGGTAACATTGCCGTTGCATTGCTGCAACATTACTGTGTCCACTGGGTAATTTCTTCCCCAGTTTTTATGAATAAAAAATTTGAATACCAACATCCATCCTTATTTTATTGGTTTAACAAACAAAAAAATGTTGGATGGTAAATGAATGAAATTTTGATTTCGCGCGTTGAATTTTTTACTCTTCTCACATAGAGTTCCTTTTTATTTCTTAATTTTGCTCACTCTAGAATAGGAATCACTTTCACCCGAATCGTTTCATCGAGTATACGATGCGCGATTTTGTAACTACACCGATAACGAGTTTTCGAGGCAGTAATCTTATTCGCAAGTAACTACCGATGTCGTACTACACGAGAGGATCTTTGGAGAAAATCGTTTCGAGCCAAAGTATTACACGGCCGAAAGGATCGTATAATAGCAAAAGGGCTTTTCCGACACGCGACCTCCACGGTGTAATATAATCGTTGCACGATTCTACGTACCTATATGAGGGTGTTTTCAAATTGCAGTGCACATTTTGATTTTGCTGCCCATTGGGATTTACATACCTCGTAAAAATAAAAGACTTCCCGTGAAGAAAGAGGCCCGAAAAGATTATTCTTACTACAGCCTCAATAATATTGTAGAGTTTCCTAAAATCGCAGTGGACACAGTAATGTTACGGCAATGTAACCGCAATATTACGGAATGTAACATGTAATATTACATGGACGTTACATGTAAGTTACATGTAAGTTAAAATTTTCTACTCAGCGATATAACTTTGTTATATAACATGTTATATACTCGATATGTAATATTACATGGATGTTACATGTAAGTTACATGTAAGTTAAAATTTCCTACTCAGCAATATAATATTGTTATATTACATGTTACCCAGTGAACACGTTATGTTGCCGCAATGTAACATGGAAGTTACATGTAATGTTACAATGTTATCCCTATGTAACGTTGCTGTTATATAACATGCAAGTAACAATGTTATGTAACATTTGTTACATGTAGGTTACATAACTGCAATATAACTTTGTTACATTAAAGCAATGTAACATATGTTATATTGCGGCAATATAAATTTGTTACATTACAGTAACGTAGCAAATGTTATATTGCGGCAATATAACATGGAAGTTACATGTAATGTTACAATGTTATTCCTATGTAACGTTGCTGTTATATAACGTGCAAGTAACATGTTATGTAACATTTGTTACATGTAGGTTACATAACTGCTATATAACCTTGTTACATTACAGTAATGTAACATATGTTCTATTGCGGCAATATACCATAGAAGTTACACACTGTAAACATTTTTACTACGAGGGGTCAGGGGTCGCGAAATCAAGTTATGAGGGATGGCGTAAGTTATGAGGGGTCAGGTATTTTGGAATGAAGTTTTGAGAGTTCACATGACACTAGGGGTCGGAGGCCCCCAAATTAAGTTATGAGAGGTCACTTAACTTATGAGAGGTCACAGCTCTTTCAAACATGTTTTGAGGGCTTACATAATTTATGAGAGGTTAGAAACTCTGAAATTAAGTTATGAAGGGTAACGTAAGTTATGAGGGTTCAGGTATTCTGGAATAAAGTTTACATAACTTATGAGGGATCAGGGGATTGGAATTCGCAAATAAAAAAACGAACTTTCATGGTTTATTGCTCATTCAAATGCATATACTATTATTATTATTATTATTATTATTTTACTACTATTATTATACTACTATTATTTGTTCGGCACTCCAGCATTCATATATTATACAAGGAGAGAGAATTCATAAGTAGTCGGTAGCGTAATCGGTAGCGTGTTAGGTAGATAGGTAGGATGGTAGGTAGGGTCGAGGGTTCGATTCCCAGTCTCTGAGAAAAGTTAGATCAGGCAATTCGTGCAGATTTTTTTTTTCTATGAATCTCTTTCGGGCCGGTAAACTATGCTTATTAAATTATTTTGCGAGAGCTATATATTTTTTATAACATGTTTAAGAACAATTAATTCTAGTTACAGTAACGTAACACAATTACATAACTGTTACGTAACTGTTACATAACTGTTACATAACTGTTACATAACTGTTACGTAACTGTTACATAACTGTTACGTAACTGTTACATAACGTTACATAACTGTTATGTAACAATGTTACATTGCTGAGTAGGAAATTGTAACTTACATGTAACTTACATGTAACGTCCATGTAATGTTACATGTTACAAACGGTAACATTGCCGTTACATTGCTGCAACATTACTGTGTCCACTGGGTATACACTCGATATATAACAGTTATGTAACTGCAGTATTGTATTTCAGTTATATTATAGTTATATCATTGTAATATTGCAGTTATACAACTGAAATATTGAAATTACATTACTGCAATATTATTATTACATTACCGCAATACTGCATCTATTAATTTACTGCGAGTCCTTAAGGAAAAACAACGACAAATCCCTTCGTTACACCCCATTAACCTTCCATGAATGTAACCAAGTTACACTCAACACGTCGTTACAGGCATGTTACGGAACGGCTACAAAAATTTTTTACATTACTGTAATGTAAAAACGTTGTATACCAGTTATTTAACCTGCATGTAACAAATGGTACATAACATGTTACTTCCACGTAATATACCAGTTATGTATCACAAGAATAACATTGTAACATTACATGTAACTTCCATGTTATATTGCTGCAATATAACATATGTTACATTACTGTAATGTCACTTCGTTACAAGTATTTTACGTAATGGCTACAAAACTTTTTTACATTACTGTAATGTAACAAAGTTATATACCAGTTATGTAACCTGCATATAACAAATGTTACATAATACGTTACTTGCACGTTATATAACAGCTATGATACACAGGAATAACATTGTAACATTACATGTAACTTCCATGTTATATTGCCGCAATATAACATATATTACATTACTGTAATGTCACTTCGTTACAAGCATGTTACGTAACGGCTACTGAACTTTTTTACATTACTGTAATGTAACAAAGTTATATACCAGTTATGTAACCTGTATATAACAAATGTCACATAACACGTTACTTACGCGTTATATAACAACTATGTTACACAGGAATAACATTGTAACATTACATGTAACTTCCATATTATATTGCTGCAATATAACATGGTCACTGGGATTGCTTTCTGCGCATCGCGAATCATGAAATTAATTAAAAAGAATATTTCGTGAAAAGTTGTGGAATAATTAAATGTAGATGAAACAACGGATCAAAATCAAATAAATATATTTTGAAAAATTAAATCCAAATGTTAAAGTGCAGCACTTTAAAATTCGCAAAAAATAAAAATTTCTCACTAAGAGAGTGGTAAAAAAATTCCTACTTCGATCAATCCGCGAGCAAATATTATTTATTCTCACATAGTTTATGAATCTCGCTGAGTAATAAGATCAAAAAATAAATTGCAATTATGATTCACACTCTATTATAAATTTCCGTGTGTGCATTTTACTCTCGGAGACATCTTTTAGAACCGGCGTCTTTTGGAAACGCTCATGGTGAAAGTTATTCGCGTTTACGATTATGACCTTGAAACGATTACGGCGATAGAAGACACCTCCCGGAGAATTTCGCGTTCGTTCCCTTGAAGCATTATTATCTCGAATCTCATCTCTTTGGAAAACAGAAAGGAGGAAGGCAGAGAAAGAGAGAACGAGAGAGAGAGAGAGAGAGAGAGAGAGAGAGAGAGAGAGGGAGAGAGAGAGAGAGAGAGAGAGGGAGAGAGAGATGTCGAAGTTTCACTTCGGAGCATCTCGGCACGTGAACTTGTACGCGAAGAACGGTTTAACTATCACGGTTAATGTTTCTGCAATCCTGTTATCTCTACTTTGAACAAGTCTCTATTCCGCTACTATCGTCAACGATCGCATTCAACGCGTAATCCTGACGGTGAAGATGCTCCAACGATATTGAGTGGAATGAAAATAAACAAACTTTACATTTTAACAAATTGAATCCTGATCGTTTTGCCCTTTTTTTCGACCAATCGGACGAAACTTTTGAATAAATTATTGGGAATATTATCTTTTCATCGATTTTCATTTTGACACGCGAATATAAATTCAAAATTTGTCAATAAAATGAATTTGAACAGAAGGTGACAATTTTTTCGATTAATTAATTATGATTTCATCAATTATTTATTTAACATTTATGTCGAGACGACACTTGAAATGTTTAAGAAGTTTTGATCATTCGAAAATTTTTATATATTAATACATTACATTTATCATATATGGGGCATTCCATCCCAAATAGGACAGTTTGAAACACTTTTTTTTATGTCCACAAATTTTTTGTTTTTTAGCACCCATCAAAAGAACCTTGCTGGTAAATTTGGAGATTTTTTTGATTACCCGTTCAAAAGTTAAAAAAAAAAACCTCTTTTTCGGTATTTTGGTCATAACTTCCTTAATAATGGTCCACATTAAAAGTTTTTTTTTAATTTTTGTTTTTTTATGGCCTTTTCAGAAAAAAATACAACAAGAATATTCGTCGTATTTTTAAATGAGTTTTTTGCGTTTCAAACTTTACATCGCGTTTTTAAAAGTGAGTGTATATTTTGATTTTTTTTAAATGTTTTGTTTTAAACATTTATCTATTCAACAACTTTTAAGACTAGTCCGATCGTGGGATTTCTATAACTACTATTTTTTTCGATTTTTGATAATTAAATTTTGTTTTAAATTAATATTTTAACTTGCAAATTTTTTTAGAACTTCTTAAGAGGTTACTTTCTAAAGTTATACAAGATTTATAGTAAAATCTCAAAGTTAAATATGATTTAAAATATTTTATTTCCAAAAAAACTGAAAAAATGACAACTTTTACGAAAAAAATCGTAACTTTTTCATTTTTGAACAAAAATGCCAAGAAATTTAACTGAGTTAGCTTAATATATAGCAATACAAGAAAAAAAATAGTAGTAGTAAAATAATACGCTAGTGGAAAAAATTAAAGGATCAACAAAATTTCCCAAATTTTCAGTGGTTTTTGACAATGCTGTATCGCAGTGAAAAATGCTCGTATCGGAGTCTTAAAAAACATTTTGAAGCTGGAAGTTTCTAGTTTCAGGCAATAAACATGATCCTTTAATTTTTTTCAAAAACTTGATTGCTTGAAACAAAAAAACCGTTCGATAGATCAAATTGAAACTTTACAGGGATTTTGTGTGTATCTTGAGCTGTAAAAGTCACGCTGAACATTGGTCGTTTTGTCAATATTTTTAATTTGGCCGTTAATTTTCTAAAAAACGATAAATAGCCCTTTTTCTCCTGTTTTTTCAAATTCATGGCAAGGATGGAAAATTTTTTTTTTCAAAAAACCATCATCCATCTTTGCAGAGCATTAATTCAAGTTTGTAAAAGGCCCCTTCTGATTTCTGTGCGATCATTGGTTGCTAAGATATCAATGGTCAAACACAAAAGGATCTTTTTTCATTAAAAGTCCGATATTTCAGCGAAAAATGGTCGCAGCGAGGTCTCAAAAAAAGCAAATTGTAGCTAAATAAACAAACTATCCGGTCCATGTAATGGTTCAGCTGGAATTTTTTTTCCCAGAAATTACAGCAAAAAAAAAAGTGATGCAAATTTGCGACATTTTTTTTTCTTGATATTTCTTAGAATTGCGTGAAACCTGTAGCTTAGAAAATTTGTTTGCTGAAAGATATGAAAACTAGAAACTTCAAGCTTCAAAATGCTTTTTTTAAGACCTCGATACGACAATTTTTCACTCAGATACAGCATTGGTAAAAACCACTAAAAATTTGGGAAATTTTGTTGATCCTTCAATTTTTTCCACTAGTGTATTACCGGAAAAAAGTTCGGACAAAATGTTCGCACTCGACCTTACTAATGACCGATGTCACTATAGGTCCAATTTTGTAAAATTAAGGCACTTAAAATTAAGGAAATTCAGGCCTGGGGTGTTTTGTGCCCCAGTGTGTCAAGTAAGGGTTGATATATATTAGGGTGATAGTTATTTGAGCTTTTGCGAAAAAAGTTCGACGCTACCCCAAAAACATAATCAAAGTGTATCAAAAAAAATCTGTGTAAAGTTTGGAGGCGCTCGGAAAATTTGAACACGCGCCACCCAGCGATTGAAATTTTAAATGTAAAATACATGTATTTATCCCACGCATCAATGATTCTTTTTTTTACGACGATAATATTAATGAGAAAAATTTGAAACTTGGTACATTTATTGTGCATAGTGTGGAGTACAAAATGAAATTTTTTCAATTTTTTTCGTTCATAATTTCGTTAGTGACAAGCTCTGTAGAGATGCCCAAAAAACATTTAAATTTTCAATCGCTCGGTGGCGGGTTTTCCAATTTTCCGAGCGCCTCCAAACCTTACAAAAATGTTTTTTGATACACCTTGATTATGTTTTTGGGGTGGCACCGAACTTATTTCGCTAAAGCCCAAATAACTGTCACCCTAATATATATGAATATATTTTTATATATTTTATATAATTATGTTTATGCATCTTACTTCAATTTTTTGACGTCTTTTCTATTAATTTTTCTCGCGATTCTCCGTCTCACGATAATTTGTAAAACTGACGCTCATTACAGCCTTTTCCGTTGCACAAAACACTTAAAAACGGTCATCACGAGTTCGCGAGCGGTGAGAATTATGCTTGTGATTGTCGTCGAACGTTGGTCGCTCCTATTTATCCAACATCACTAATCCTATTCGTATGAAAAACGGCACAATCGTGGGCCCATATATAGATATACACATATTTATGCAAGACCTGTACAGCTCTTCTTCTTCTTCTTCTTCATCTTCTTCGCGACTCGTTCAATTGACCTTAATCTTATTATTGGTAATTATAATTGCATAGTCGATCGCCAACCGCACGAGCGAGTTTCCAATCCGAGAACGTTAATTGCGAATAGGTAACTGTCATATTTTATGGATTAGAAGAGACACGGATGTTCGATGTGACTCACGTAGCGTAAAAAAAAAATAAACTTCACATCGTTACAGAAGAGACAAAAATTTTAGTCAACAATATTTGGGTGGGGGTCGAAGAGTCGACTAACCAATATTTCGAACGGCCGAAATCCCGAATTTTACGATTACGAGCGTCAGAATAACGAAGCGCCGAAATCCCGATCGCCAGAAAAGAGAAAGTCGAGAGAGCCGCCCCATGCGTAAGAGAGAGAGGAGGCGCATCTCTCTCTCTCTTACGCATGGGGAGGCTCTCTCCGCTTTCGCTTTTCTGGCGTTCGGGATTCCGGCGCTTCGTTATTCGAACGCTTGTAATCGTGAAATGCGGGATTTCGGCCGTTCGAAATATTGGTTAGTCGACTCTTCGATCCCCACCCCAATATTTTACTTTTTCCTGCTAAAAATAAAATTTAACCACGTTCTTAAAGATGTGGAATTATTAAAGTAAAAGACCTTCAAAGCAAATTTTACGTTAAGGGGACCGAGTCAGTGTCGAAACGCCGATTTTTTAACATAAATATAAATGTTCGTTGAATACGTGTAATCCTGACCAATGATCCATTATTTGACGTAAATCAATTTTTGAAGATCATGATATTCAAAAATTGATTTGTAAATCTGCAAATCTCTGTAGAAAATGTAAATCTCTGTAAATCTCTCGAAGAAATGAAGAGAGCTTCGACTTCCAAGAAACGAAAGGATTGCTCTATGTACCAGACATAGCTGATCAATGTAAGTATTATTTTTTTATCCAAAATCTGTTTTCAAAACTTTAAACGCGTTTTTCTCGAAACTATACGTTTTCGAAACTTCGGGGAAACACTGACTAAAAACTATTCAACCGATTTGGGTAAAAATTTTACCCGTTATTTTAGACCCACATAGCGAAACACCTAACCTCAAAAACATTAAATTTTTTAATAATAAATGAATTTTTTTAAACAATTTATCAAAAAAAAAATCGATTTCAAAGATTTGTTCACAAGTCCATCATTTCGGTTTTTGTTTTTTTTAAATATGCATATCATAGGTTATAGACCTAGAATTAAGCCTACAAAACAATAATCTCTTTGGATTTTTTATTTCAGATGACTACGGAAAGCTCTGTGCTTCTCCGAAACAAGTTACCTTTTTTCGAGAACTCCACCTTGACTTACAAAATCATAAACAAATTCATGTAAAATTAAGTAAGCAAATTTTTTTTGTCCCCTTCATGATACAAATAACAACATGTAAAAATTTCAAAACGATCGCATTTTATTTTTTTTATTTAAAAAAATTAATGAAAAAACGTCAAAATTTTGGTCGTCACAATGGACTACCCACACGGAAATATAATATACCGGAAAATATATTTTTCGATATACGTAAAAATATATTTAAAATATATTTGAAGTGTACATTATATATTCTAAATACATTTTAGATGTATCTAAAATATATATCAGATATATATTAAATATATAATATGTATATTCCATATAAGAAATATACTAAAAAATATATTCGTGATAAGTACATTTTCGGCAGAAAATATTTCTTTGAAATATATATTAAATATATTTTAGATATACGATTATTGTGCATAAAAATATATTTTTTGATATATGTAAAAACATATATTCTGTATATGTAAACATATATTAAAATTATATCGAAAATATGTAAAACGTATACTCAATATATATGTTTGATGCATTTAGTATACATCTTAAATATATTTTTTATATATATATTGTGTATATTTAAACACCAATTAAAAATGTATCTAAAATATATAGAACATGCACTCAATATATATGTTTGATATATTTAGTATATATCTTCAATACATTTTTTGTATTTATTTTGTAATATTTTTAAATAGATTAAAAATATACCTAAAATCATATTTGTAATACATACATTTTCGGACAAAATGTACTTGATATATCCAAAAATATATTTTCCGTAATATTTGCCGATATATTTTATTTCCATGTGGGTACTACTTTAAGGGTTCTAACTAGCGTCAAAAATTTCTTCATTTGATACGTCAAATGATGGACCATTGATCAGCTTTACACGTATTCAACGAACATTTATATTTATGTTTAAAAATCGACATTTTGCCGCTGACTCGGTCCCCTTAATCTGCTCAAAATAAAATTCAATTATATTAACAAAGAAGTAAGATCAAATGATCTAAACAAAATTAATATCAATTTCGATATTAATCCTATTTGATATCCTGCTTCTTTGTCAATATAATTGACGTTATATTTATTATTTATTAAACTTATTTATTATTCATTAAATTTATTTATTATTTATTAAATTTGTTTATTATTTATTAAATTTATTTACGTGTTTAAAAACTCTTATTCAGACCTTTTTATTAATCATTAATTATATTCTTTTTTTTTTAACTCTGTGACTTTATAACAAATTCGATGAGATATCACTGACATCGAAAGAGACTTGTCACAACCGTTATCCCAGATGAACTGCAATTTTTCCGGAATATCATTTTTTCTCATCCACTCTCTTTATCGTCAGTGTCAACAATCCGAGCATTGACGGATTGCCCGCGAGATTAAAGATAAGAAAGATAAAAACGATCGGTAAATTTCATTCTAAAGTGGAAGTCACTTCCTGAATGTGAAAAATAGTATCGATCGAGTAGATATACACAGATGTTGGAATAGCCGAACACCAATAATAATAATAATAATAATAATAATAATAATAATAAGAAGAAGAAGAAGAAGAAGAAGAAGAAGAAGAAGAAGAAGAAGATGAATAAAAGTGTTGAGCAGAATCAACGACGTGGTAGAAATTAGAAAATATCAGATCACCCGTAGTAAAAAACTCCATTGAATCGCCAATGGCAACCAATGGTCCTCATACGACTCCATTGGACAATGAATGGGGATCCATTGAGATTTCCGCATTTTTCAATGGCGTATAGGAACGACCATTGATCAGTGAATGGATATCCATTGAAGAGTCACCATTGCCCAATGACGTCGATTGGACAGCAAATGCGGATGAACCGAATGATCACCATTACTCAATGATGCCCATTGGAAAGCAAATGCTGATGGACCGAGCCATCAGCATTGCCCAATGGTGTCCATTGGAAGGCAAATGCTGATGAACGAAATGATCAGCTTTACCCAATGATGTCCATTGGGAAGTAAATGCGGATGAACTGAATGATCAGCATTACCCAAAGATGTCCATTGGAAACCGCGTCGCGTTAGTTCCGAGACTTGGCGCGAGATGTCGCAGGACGGCAACCCGCTGAACTCCCATACGGATTATGCGAAGAGTATGCTTATCTAGACGATTGTGAGCACGGAATATTAGCAGAAGTCGGTGTCCAAAAAATCCATGCAAGGAGTTCTTGCCGACTGATGCCTATGGGATAATCCCTATTCCGTTTGAAATGGGGAAGTCAATCCTCATTGGAAAATCCCTATTCGATTTCAAATGGGGAATTCAATGGCGAAAATGTCTTTGGGGCAATTCGGCATTCATCTCCATTGGTTATTTTGGCAATGGGGAATGAATGGCGATTTTTCAATGGTGACGAATGGAGTTTTTTACTATATGAAAGAATCTCAATTGATTATCGCCATTCATTCCCCATTGCCTACAAAAACCAATGGAGATGAATGCCGAATTGCCTATGGGGATTTTCTTCATTGAATTCCTATAGGATAATCCCCATTCCGTTTCAAATGGGGAAGTCAATCCTCATTGGAAAATCCTCATTCGATTTCAAATGGGGAATTCAATGGCGAAAATCCCCTTAGGCAATTCGGCATTCATCTCCGTTGGTTATTTTGGCAATGGGGAATGAATGGAGATTTTTCAATGGCGACGAATGGAGTTTTTTACTACGGGCATCTTGATTGGGTGGATTTGGAGTTGGCTTTCTGATGCAAAAACCATCAGCGTCAAGCAATTGACGATTGAGCTGAAAAAGGCGGGAAATCTAGAAGTAGAAAGGAAATCTAAAATTTCTATTAACCATTAACGTTTAATGGTCAATGCTTAATGGAAATTATTCCCATTAACCATTAACATTTAATGGTTAATGGAAATAATTTACATCAACCATTAACATTTAAAGGTTAATGGTTAAATTTTTAATAAAAAAGTAATGCATTAATCATTACTTTTTTAATGGCTAATGAAAATAATTTCTATTAATCATTAACGTTTAATGGTTAATAGTTAATGGAAATTATTCGCATTAACCATTAAATGTTAATGGATAATGAAAATAATTTCCATTAACCATTACCATTTAATGGTTAATGGAAATAATTTACATCAACCATTAACATTTAATAGTTAATGGAAATAATTTACATCAACCATTAACATTAACGATTAACATTTAATGGTTAATGAAAATAATTTCCATTAACGATTAAACGTTAATGGTTACTGGAAATAAATTCCACTAATCAATACGTGTTAATAGTTATTTAAACTGTAAGTGCATCAAAAAAAGTAATGCATTATTTGCAACTCTGGAGGAAACATACTTAATGTACTTTGACGTTAATAATTTATACCTCGGAGTTATATCACAATCTCACTCTTACAAATGGATAAATAACCGCGCTTTCATTTTTTTCTTTTATAGTCCCGAAAGGGTGAGAATTTACAATTTGATACAAACGCCTATTTTGGTTTGTATAATATATTCACGATAATTTTCAAGGCACTGATTGCAAAAGAATGTTGATTGAAACGAACTCCGAGAATATCTTCAGCACACTTGTTATAAATTAAAAATAGTAGCTAAAAAAATGTCCGGACAATTATTCGTAGTTGCTAAATTTTTAGGTAAAATCTACAATAGTGTTCCCTTTTTTCAACTTACCGTTTCATTTGCTCAACGATGCGAATCACTATCTCATGTCGAATTATCCCACTGATAAACCGAATCGATATGCATCCATTGAGCACTATTGGGTCGATTATTATACGGGTGTAATTATTATCGTCGGATGCTAATTATTTCTCCCCCCAGAATACAAATCCAATTTCACGATACGACGAATATAACGTTGTCCGACGAAATATATATGGCAGTCTACCCTCTGTATATCCCCCATTATTTCCACGGTGCATCGATTACGATTATTTTAATTTAATTTTCCAACCAACCAATAGAATCGCGTTTATTGCGCGCCAAAAGTTTTTATTACACTCTTTATCGTATAGAAACCCAATAATTCGTGGTTTAACGCTGCGCGGGTAATTTTCATTTCTCTCACTCAGCTTCGACATTAACGTCTCCATATAAAAATAAATTAATAATTTATTACTATTTTTAAAAAATTACCCAAATGTGTTTATTTATTTTTTTGAAAGTTGTTTGTACGTAATTCCCCACACTGAGAAAACAATGTACCGTGATTTGTTAATTGTTAACAAGTTGAATATGGCGTAATATATTATTTTTTAACAGTAAATAAATTAAATAAATATTTTTAACAGTTAATAAATTATTTTTACACAAATAAAATATTTCTCAAAGACTGACAAATTTTGTAACAGTTAAGGAAAATTTAAGTAAAAGTGCCAATTGAATGTATTTCTTTACTACAAATAAACTGTTTTCTCAGTGCAAATCCAAACCTAGTTTTTCAATAGAGATTAGGGGGAAACCCCCCAGTACCGGACACTTAAGGTTATTCATTAATAACACTATTATATACATAAGAACTTTGATTTTTTAATTTTTTTTCACAAACTTTGAAGTATTCTTTGATGTGTTAATGATAGTACAGATTTAAAAGAAACGTAAAACTAAAAAAAATATATTTTCGAATTTTATAGTTAAAATGGTCGAGTCCGAAAAGTGGCACCTAGTACCAGAAACTATGAATATTATTTGAAAAAATGGATTAAAAATGGTTAAATTTTGCAATTATCGCAAATATGTTCATCGAAACACTCCGAAATATCTGCGCGCGCCTTATGAGCCCATTGCTTAAAATTGCCGAACTGGATCCAGTCATTATTGTCATCGAGGCTTTTTTCATATTTTCCTCGGGCCATTTTCCTTTCGTCATTATTTTTAACTGATTTGTCATGGTGAAATACCACCACAATAAAAACAACATGTTTTACATAAATATTCCAATAACGAAAAAAAAAAATGGCGTCCGGTACTGAAAAAAAATCGAGTGTCCGGTACCAAGGACTCAACATGCAAGTTTAAATAACAATAAAATGCGTTGCCATTTCACAAACATTTTGAAATTTAACCTTCATTATTCGAAAGAATACTTACCAAAAAGCATCCCAAGCTAAAAAAACGGAGCCGCGAAACCACTATTTTTTAAACAATGAATGTGTGAAAATTACGGCTGACACGAAATATTAATCGGCTCCAACGAAAATCAACTCTAGACAACGCGCGCATGCGCAATGCGGCTAGCTCTCTAGCGCCACCGTTACCACTGTGGCCACAGTTCGAATTACGAAAATTTCGTTAAAATTGTTCGCATCATTGATAAAATAAGTTTTTTTTTTTCAACTGCGATCGCTAATCGAACTTTCATTGATGTATCAAATATTCAATAAATTATCATTAGATTTTCTCCACAATTGACAATGTTTCCCGAAGTAAAAAACTCCATTGAATCGCCAATGGGAACCAATGGTCCTCATACGACTCCATTGGACAATGAATGGGGACCCATTGAGATTTCCGCATTTGTCAATGGCGTATAGGAACGACCATTGATCAGTGAATGGATATCCATTGAAAAGTCACCATTGCCCAATGACGTCCATTGGACAGCAAATGCGGATGAACCGAATGATCACCATTACTCAATGATGCCCATTGGAAAGCAAATGCTGATGGACCGAGCCATCAGCATTGCCCAATGGCGTCCGTTGGAAGGCAAATGCTGATGAACGAAATGATCAGCTTTACCCAATGATGTCCATTGGGAAGTAAATGCGGATGCACTGAATGATCAGCATTATCCAAAAATGTCCATTGGAAACCGCGTCGCGTTAGTTCCGAGACTTGGCGCGAGATGTCGCAGGACGGCAACCCGCTGAACTCCCATACGGATTATGCGAAGAGTATGTTTATCTAGACGAGTGTGAGCACGGAATATTAGCACAAATCGGTGTCCAGAAAATCCATGCAAGGAGTTCTTGCCGACTGATGCCCATGGCATCAGTTCCAGGCAATCCCTATTCCGTTTGGAATGGGGAAGTCAATCCTCATTGGAAAATCCCTATTCGATTTCAAATGGGGAATTCAATGGCGAAAATGTCCTTGGGCAATTGGGCATTCATCTCCATTGGTTATTTTGGCAATGGGGAATGAATAGCGATTTTTCAATGGTGACGAATGGAGTTTTTTACTATATGAAAGAATCTCCATTGATTATCGTCATTCATTCCCCATTGCCTACAAAAACCAATGGAGATGAATGCCGAATTGCCTATGGGGATTTTCTTCATTGAATCCCCATAGGATAACCCCCATTCCGTTTCAAATGGGGAAGTCAATCCTCATTGGAAAATCCTCTTTCGATTTGAAATGGGGAATTCAATGGCGAAAATCCCCTAAGGCAATTCGGCATTCATCTCCGTTGATTATTTTGGCAATGGGGAATGAATGGGGATTTTTCAATGGCGACGAATGGAGTTTTTTACTACGGGTTTTGTCGATGTCTCAAATATTTTATTCGTTTCAATGAAATGGTAAAACAAATGGAAATTTTTTATGTTGAAAATTGTTCGAAGGATTCATGGAATCTTTTTTTTCCACTGATGATAATGACGATGAAAAATAATCGGCTTGGTACTTACGGATCAGCGAGAAAATCGACCAACGTTTGGAACTGGGTGTTAAAACCATATTACAGTGGTTTCGAATCGATGAGGCGTAACAATAAAGTATTGGAAATCTTTTTTTTTTTACGGGATGCTTATATTACCGAATCGATTTCGTTTCTATCCACTTGATATTCCCAATCTCTTCGCTTTTCAAAAAAAAAAAAAAAGATACAGTCACGAATGGAAACTGGAGAATCGTTGAATCCGTGTGCAATGGATAGTGAAGGACCATCATTTCACTTCGAAGGATCGGGTTTCCGATTAAAGTCAATTTAAAACAATTGCGAGGAGTGGATCAATGTTGCATTTCTGTTTCCTCGTTGTCTCGTACGTATCACTTGAACCGGCACATAAATGTCAACGGGAATGAAGTTAGATTTTTTTTTGGGTCACAGACTGAATTGTTCATTTTGTCGATAATTACGTCAGAAAGGAATTTCCGATACACGATCGTAGCTCGATGTGTCGGTACAATTTAAAAAAAACTGATAGGAATGCTTGTTAAAAAATTGTATCAAAATCGAATTATTTTTCTCCATTTTCTTAAAGCACATGGGTCATTCCATGTCAAAACGACCACTTTTGACCCCGACTCCTTTCGATTTGGCTGAAACTTTTTTATCTTTTTCTAATCTATCAAAAACATTTTTCAGATTTTTTTCAAATTTTTTTAACCAACCGATTAAGAGTTATAATTTTTCAAACCATTGGCTTCTTATTATTCAATTATCTATGACTTTTTCAGAAAGGGACTTATCGGAACGTTTTTGTCGCAAAAATTTTTGTTTATAAATGTGTTTTTCAGGAAAAAATAGAAAAAAATTATTCAGACCGATCTTCAACGTTTTTTTTTTTAATTTTCGGAAAAAAACGAAAATTTCTCGATAATTGCAATTTTTTCTTTTTGTTTTCTTTTTTTTATAGAAACTGACATTTTCTGCAAATTCTCTTATATTTCCAGAGCCGGGAGTTTTCGTTTTCTATTGTTTTCGTAATTGATTTTTTTTTTAACTCGAGAGAACCTCGAAGTAAAAAAAAATGATAATAATAATTAAAATTCAAACTGGTAATCATCGAAAAAATTGCCAAGTTTCTCAAAAAAGTAAGAAAAAAAATGGAAGATAGTTCTGAATAATTTTGTTATATATTTTTTTAAAAACTACATTTAAAAACAAAGAAAATGAAAAAAAAAATTTTATTTAGTTCATTTTTTGACAAACAACAGGTTTTAAAAAAATTTCAAGTGGTTAATTTGTGTTGGAATTATAGCTATTATATATAAAATTATTTAATAAACCATGGTTTTTGGGTAATTAAAAAAAAAAGCAAGGTGTTGAAAAAAAAACATGAAACGAATTCCATCACAAATTAACCATCATTTAAAAAAATTTTAAAGCCTATTGTTTGTCGAAAAATGAACTAAATAACGATTTTTTTCATTTTTTTTTGTCTTTAAATGTAGTTTTCAAGAAAAAATATGAAAAAATTATTCAGAATTATCTTCTATTTTTTTTCTTACTTTTTCGAAAAACATTGAAATTTTTTCGATCAATACCACTTTCAATTTCATTTATTTTTTTTATTTTTCAAACTTTGATGAGGTTCTTTCAACATCCTCAAAAATCCCCAGAATGGTATTATGAGAAATAAGCTGAGTTAAAAAAAAAATTCAATTGAAAAAAATCATAACTAATATCTTTAATAACTTTGCCAATTTTTAATATTTTTCAATAAAAATTTGTATGAATATAGTTGAATATATACTTAATAAATTACTTTTTGTCTGATCCTGAAATAATCATACCTACCTACAAAAAAAAATTACCGAAAATCGGCTGTTTTTAGCCCCGTCACAGTGGCGTTCCCCCTTAAAAAACTGACACTGATAAATAGTATTTCTTAATCATATTCGACAAACATTTCAAAAAAATACTTTATCCGAAGATTGTTATAAAAATCGTGAATCGACAGTAGCATAGTTTTTTCATAAGATTTTCAACGAATTCAATTTTTTTTTCTCATGTACACTGATTTATTTGATCGCCCAGTAAAATTTCATTAATTCTGATAAAACCAGGCGAACGTGCAACGTACATTATCGGAAGCTGTCGAAAACACTCGTTTGTTCGATGACCCTTCAGCCATTTCTATGCATACCCTTCGTGATGGGCTTTCTATCTCTTTCTCTCTCACGTTTTCCCAGATTAACGTTTATCGGTTTGCGGTTATCAGGCTTGGCAACGAAGTTCACAATGCATAGCAGCGAAATTTTACTGAAAAGCGGTTCTTGTCCGACAGATGAGCTTTTGTAACGTTTCGCGAATTTTCACTAAAAGCATTTGGCGTTTACTTTTAATAATTTTATCAAATTGCTCATTGTGTGTATAACGCAAATTGATTCAGTTACTATTTTTTTTCTTATTTAGTTTTTTTTTTTAGTGAAAATTGAGGTTCGAAAGTGTCAATTTTTGTCTAATCGAAAAGGCATAAATCGAAATGGTGCATTAAAAACCCAAATAAATAAATATTTCAATTGTCTAATTTTTCTCATCCAAATTAAAAATTACGTACAGATTTTTTTTCCAATGAAGAACATAATTTTTTTTTAATGTAATTTTTTGTATAATCGTGTGCATAATAATTTATTAATATATTAATATTACTTTTGTAGTAATTAGTGTAACCGCACAGAGTTAAAGAAGATTTTTGTTTTATTTTTTTGCAATCGTCGTAATTGACAATTGGCTGAATATGATTTGCAAACGATGGGAAGAATAGACCAGCTGTGGACAAATTTTTAATTTGGATGATTATTTTTATTTTTTAAATCCTTCAAAATTTTGCATGGACCGAACCCATTTCTCGACTATAGAGAAAAAAACTAAAAAAAGGCAGGTAGAAATTTTGAAAACGCCGAAAATGACGCCTGAAAGAAGTCTGTATGATCAAAAACACGGGAGTTATGGCTATTCAAAATTTATTTTCTGCGCACCCCCTTAAGGATTTAAAAAAAACTTAAAAAAAGAACACCTAGAGAATTTAAGTACGAAGAAAATGACGCCTGAAAGAAGTCTGTATGATCAAAACACGGGAGTTATGGCTGTTCAAAATTTATTTTCTGCGCACCCCCATAAGGATTTCGAAAAAAATAAAACTGAAAAAGAACATTTAGAGAATTTGAAAACGAAGAGAATGACGCCTGAAAGAAGTCTGTATGATCAAACACACGGAAGTTATGACTGTTCCAGAATTTATTCTCTTCGTACCCCCTTAAGGATTTCGAAAAAAATTAAACTAAAAAAGATAACCTGAGAATTTGAAAAATAAGAAAATGACGCCTGAAAGAAGTATGTATGATCAAGAACAGGAGAATTATGGCTGTTCCAAAATTGATTCTCTGCGTACCCCTTAAGAATTTCGAAAAAAATCAACTTGAAAATTTGGAAACAAAGAAAATGACGCCTGAAAGAAGTCTGTATGATCAAAAACAGGGGAGTTATAGCTGTTCCAAAATTTATTCTCTGCGTACCCCCTTAAGAATTTCGAAAAAAATAAAACTAACCAAAATCAACTTGAGAATTGGAAAATAAAGAAAATGACGCCTGAAAGAAGTCTGTATGATCAATAACAGGGGAGTTATACCTGTTCCAAAATTTATTCTCTGCGTACCCACTTAAGAATTTCGAAAAAAATAAAACTAGGTAAACAAAATTAACTTGAGAATTTGTAAACAAAGAAAATGACGCCTGAAAGAAGTCTGTATGATTAAAAACAGGGGAGTTATAGCTGTTCCAAAATTTATTCTCTGCGTACCCCCTTAAGAATTTCGAAAAAAATTAAACTAGGTAAAGAAAATTAACTTGAGAATTTGAAAACAAAGAAAATGACGCCTGAAAGAAGTCTGTACGATCAAAAACACGGAAATTATAGCTGTACATTATCTCATTCTTTTTTACCGCATTTGTCGCTCCCTTTTGAAGGAATTCCCCCGCGCAGTCAGTATATAGAATTTCTTGGAAGCTTCGTGGAATTTACGGAGGAATTTTTTCCGAGAATAATCGTGACCTAGTCTCGAGCGGCGCGGTCTGGTCTCGAGTGTTTTAAAACAGCTGCTGACGCACTGACCTATATACGAAAGTTCGGTCTCAGTCCGATAGAGTGCGCTGCGATGCAGTTTTTTGCTCCGTCCGTTGACTCGATCGTGCGCGTGCGCAGCTCTCACTGAACAGCTGACGCCGGCCGCGTTTAGCGTTATAGATAGTTATTGTGTAAATTCACGGGCCCATTTTCGACAAGTTTAATCGTGTTTTTCGACTCATTGTTTTCCGATATTACCTGTTTTTCAGTGCTCTAATTAACTATATTGCGACAATAAGAGACGCGTCTTTTCGAAAATTTTGCCTACAAAGTGAGGAAAACAAAGTGACGCCTTCGTGAATTTTTATTTCTCGCGAATAAAATATTTTAACAACTAAGAAAATGCAGCTCCAGTATTTATCCAGATACGCAATTGATTCCGTGAATATGGTAAAAGGTAAGAAGAAAAATGAAAGCTGTCAGTATTTTTCTCCGCGATGTTGAGAAAAAATATAACCTCGAAACGTGGTACAATGCCAATTTTTCCATCTCGATCGCTCGGTCCTTTTTTATTACTTTAGAATGCTTAAAAAAATGTTTATCCGCGAGAAAAACAATTAATAAAAATTTCTTACAAGCTAAAACGCCCTTTATACTTATGTCTCCTCGAAATATATTATCTAAAAAAATGTTAGAATCGATATAACGATATTAACGATACGAAGCGCAAAGTAATTTAAGAAATATTAATTTTAGCAATCGATGTAAGTTACACTTACGCTGTTCAGGACACTTTTGAAGATCGTTTAATTTGGCGAGATTGTGACCAAGAACAATGTGATAGTATAAAATGCCACAGTTATAGAATTAAAAAAAAAAAAATTTAATTTACGTGTATTTTAGATGGAAAATTTTTTCACGCTATGGGAAAGTAATTGATATTAATATTAAGGGTTGTAACTTTCAGGGCATTTTTTTTCAAACATATCCAACAAAATTTTTAGTGAAAAAAAAGTCGAAAAAAAATCACCCTAATATGTATGATAATGTGACGAACTCCTCTGACGAATTCTGTCGTTCTTCGACACGAGAACCAAGCTGTCGGCTCATATTTAACTTTTGCTCTTTCTCTCTCCCTACTTCTCACGATCTCGAAAAAGTTTTATCGTCCGGGGGAAAGGCAAAACTTTTGTCTCGTTGAAAGTTCGTTGCGCGCGGTAAATTGGTCGGCCCTGGGCAATAAAGTTATCCTCGCGTAGTGAGAAAACGTAAAACAGCCGAGGGTTAAAAGTTACGTTGGAATTAATTTCGAGAACATAATTTCGCACACCGGAACGGCGTCTGAGTTCAATTTCTTGTTTCAATTTGTCCGTACCTTGTTTCAATTGAAATTTCACCAAGTTCCGGGTTCTCCTCTTATTTTTTTCCCCGAAAAACATCGACCTACCAAAAATGTCGACAAATTTTGAAACAATTTGGCCATTTTTTTCCCAATATTTATCACAAGCGATCGCCACGAACGTTCAAACCCAATCTTTTGAGGCATCATTTTGGTTTAGATTTTTGTAAATTTTTCGAGGAATCTATTATTATAGATATTGATATAAAATTCTGAAAATTACAAACCAGAATGATGATTAATCTCGATATTACACGATAATAGTAATAAAAAATCTCGGTATAGGATAAATAGGCAACGGGAAGTGGTTCGGGAATAATTGGAGGATTTTCTTTCGCGCTCTGATAGTACAAAAAAAAAATGAGTCACATTAATTAAATAAGATCTGCATTTTACAAAGCAATAAGTTACATAGATTCCATACACGAAAATTAAAAACACTCGACGTGGATCGATAGCTCGAATCGGGATCGTCTTTTTATACAAATATCTCGACGACCGCAAAACGCGGAGCACGCAAAACGTCGATTACATAATCGTTGATTACACGTGCAAAAGCAACGTGTGATTGTATTATTATTTTCATGCATTATGTAATTTTCATCGTGTTTTCATATGTTTTGTGTTTAGTGTGTTGATTCGCTTGACCTACGATTTATCTAGATTTTTTTCGAGCATCGAAATATATTCTATCGTTATTTCTTAATTTTCTTTCATGATTTCTAAAGTTGTGTATATCGTTACAAAGACGTCGTTACGTTATAAAGATCAAATGTGACGTAAATTTTAGCGAAAAATACGGTTAACCCGCTTCAGAAATGCAATTGAATTTCTCTTATTTATTTTTATTCCTCTCGTTTGATCCGGGATTGTCCCTGGAAGACTTTTGGGACTGTCGATAAAATATAGCATCGTCCCTTGCTGAAAGAGAGAGAGAGAGAGAGAGAGAGAGAGAGAGAGAGAGAAATGGAAAAAAAAGTGACGGAGAGAACGGTTAGCAAAATAAACGGTGAACAATGCAAAGCGAAAACACTTAGGCATTAATTAAAGTGGAGGGAAAAAAATAGACAAAAAACATTGATTCTTCGTAAAGGCGAATTCCCGAGTACGAACGTTGTTAAAAATCCAGAATTCGCCTACGATTTTCACATCTCGTTTTTTTTTTATCTCTCTTTCTCTTCTCTCTCGCACTCACTCTTTCGGTGAATAACAAATACACGTTCAATTCTTTTTTTTTTATTAAGCAGTCTCGGTAGAAAAAAAAACTAGCACGATAAAAAGCACATTCCCTCGATAAATCGATGAGGGTTCGTGAGATTTTTTTTTTATGTTCTCTCGCGATTACAAAAAATGCCACTGGTTTCCTCGAGATTATGATAATTTATTCACTCTTTGTAATCGTATTCGCACATTCGTTTTTACGATTTGTTGTTTCTTCCACTTGCTTCTCGGCGTAAAAAATAAAACGTTTATCGTAAAGGGATTAAAAAGAAGAATAAAACATGATAATACGTGAAGGAAGCTCGGCGAGAGTGTCAATTTTCTCGCTCGAAACTCGCCCCCTCTTTTTCTCGATCTCACAATTCAAGTTTTCGGCAACGCGTTTTTTTTTTTAAATTTTTCATCGTTATAAACGTACGATGAAAAAGTAAATAAACAAACTCAAAGATTACGCCGCAATGATCTCGACTCTCGCGTCGAATTCATTCCGCCAAATCTCCGTGTGGAAAAATTGATCGTCGGCGCTCGCGTCAACGCTTCGTTGAATCGACAAGTCGATTTTAGTTCATCATTTTATTCCACTCGTGACTATGTATCGTTGACTTCTGGGCCGGTCTCCACCGGTGATATGGATCAATCACTGAAAAAATAAACGAGAAACATTAATAATTAATACTTGTAAGAAAATTGATATTTGTTAAAATTAGATAATAATAATATATATTATTAGGGTGATTGTTTGTCGTCTTATTTTTTTTTCTCACTCCCCACCTGAAATTTTGTTGGACATGTATGAAAATAAATTCCCTGAAAGTTACAGCCCTTAATATTAATTATAAGTACTTTCCCTTCGCGTGAAAAGATTTTCCGTCTAAAATACACGTAAATAAAAAAAAAAATTATTATTAATTCTATAACTCAGCGGCATTTTATACTATCACATTGTTCTTGGTCACGATTTACGCAGAATTGAACGATCTTCAAAACTGTCCCCAATAGCGTAAAGTCGATTTTTACCCAATATTCTTGTTTTTTGGCTGTTATCTCCGAAATGATTAACTTTACTGAAAAAATGGAAAGGAAAATTTTGCTGGAAATTTAATTTCCTACATAAAAACATCCTTCAGATCCAAATAAAATAAATAATAAATAAATAAAATAAAAATAAGTTAAAATTCAATATCTCAAAAAATATTAATTTTAGCAATCAGGTCTAAAGAACCTTTTTTGTAGGAAATTAAATTTCCAACAAAATATTCCTTTACATTTTTTCGGTAAACTTAAACGTTTCGGAGATAACAGCAAAAAAACGAGAATTTTGGATAAAAATCAACTTCAGTGACTCGTACCATTTCACCGGTGTAAGTTACACTTACGCTGTTTGGATCAATTTTGAAGATCGTTTAACTTTCCGTAAATTGCGACCAAGAACAATGTGATAGCATAAAATGCCTCTGAGTTATAGAATTTTGAACACAATCATTTTTTTTCACGTGCATTTCAAATAGAAAATTTTTAACGCGAAGGGAAAGCACTTAATATTAATATTAAGGGCTGTAACTTTCAGGGAATTTCTTTTCAGACATATCCAACAAAATTTCCGGTGGGGAGTGAGAAAAAAAAATAAGTCGAAAACAAAATCGCCCTAATATATTACAGAGTGGCAACTGTCAGGGAAAACCTGGAAATGTCAGGGGATTTTTTGAGTGTCAGGAAAATCAGAGAAATGTCAGGGAAATTAAATATTAGTCAGTGAATATACGAAATATCAAATTGAGAACAAAAAAGTGTATCGGTGAACATTTTTTTCTGCGCAGCTTTTGAAAAAAATTATGGGTGAACATTTTTTTCTGCCCCCCCCCCCCCCCCCCCCTGGAAAATGCAATGTTCCTACCTTGTCACTTTTTTCACAAATCCGTCAGGGAAATTTTCGAAAATGTCAGGGAAATTTCAGGGGAATGTCAGGGAATTTTTTTCGTTTAATTTATTGTAAGTTTGGCGATATTTTCGATCGCATAATTTCAATACAATTTATATTGATTTGTAACATTTATAGAGCAATGCTACGATCTTACTAAAAATATAGATTTTCATGGTGAATTAATTAAGGAAATTATATTTGTCTCGATGCATTATCTCTTCTCTATCATTGTATGTTTTCATATGCAAATTACTATATTTTCGTTCAATTTTTCTCAATTATTGCTTTGTTCTTTTTACTTTTTCACATGGACATAATTTTTTGGCGCAAAAATTATTTTTACCTATCACTATTATCGCTGGTAGCTTCCTCGCTGCAATCCAGATCGAGTTCTCCCTGTATGGCGCTTTGAAGATCGTCGATTCTCTGAAGCGCGAGTCTCAAATCGTCACGCGCGACTTTAGTCTCAGCCTCGGCGGCCTCAAGAGCTTTCTCGAGATCTCGTCGTGCTCGTGTTGACTCTTGTTCGCGTGCGGTTGCCGCACTCGCCTCATCTCGTACTTCGCGCAACGATCTCTGCAACCTTCTTGCCGCGTCCTGCGCCGTTTGTTCCTTTGTTCGCAACAAAGCAGTTTCCGTCTGCAGTTTGTCGACGGATTCTTTGAGCCTGGCAATCTGCGTCTGTTGAATCGAAGGAAATTATAGTCCTTGTTGCCATGAATTATTCTCGTCGTGATTAATTTCCGTAAATAACAATGGAACATTCTACCAGGGTTCCAAATAATGCATTACTTTTTTTTAGTGCATTTACATTTTCAATTATCATTAACTCTTATTGATTAATTGAAATAATTTCCATTAACCATCGAATGTTAATGGTTAATGGAAGTTATTCCCATTAATCATTTAATGTTATTGGTTAATGAAAATACTTTCCACTAACTAATAAAATTAAATGATCGATGGAAATAATTTCCATCAATCAATAAATGGTAATTTATGTGGACATTTTAATGGTTAATGAAAATAATTTCCATTCACCATTAAATTTTAATGGTTAATGAAAAACGTTTTCATTTACCATTAAATGTTAATGGTTAGTGAAAATAATTCCCATTGAACATTAACATTTAATGGTTAATGGAAATTATTTTCATTAGCCACTAACATTAAATGATTAATGGAAATTGTTTTCATTAACCATTAACTCTTATTGATAATTGAAAGTAACTTCCATTAACCATTAACATTTATTGGTTAGTGGAAAGTATTTTCATTTAACCATTAACATTTAATGGTTAATGGAAATCATTTCCATTAGTCATTAAATTTTAATGGTTAATGGAAATTATTTCCATTAGCCTCTAACATTAAATGATTAATTGAAATTATTTTCATTAACCATCAACGCGTAATGGTTAATGGAGATAATTTTCATTAACCATTAACTCTTATTGATCATTGAAAATAACTTTCATTAACCATTAACATTTATTGATTAATGGAAATTATTTCCATGAATCATTTAATGTTACTGGCTAGTGGTAATTTTAATGGTTAATGAAAAACATTTTCATTTACCATTAAATGTTAATGGTTAATGAAAATTATTTCCATTAGCCACTAACATTCAATGATCAATGGAAATTGTTTAAATTAACCATCAACGTGTAATGTTTAGTGGAGATAATTTTCATTAACCATTAACTCTTATTGATAATTGAAAATAACTTCCATTAACCATTTGATTTTATTGGTTAGTGGAAAGTACTTTCATTAACCATTAACATTTAATGGTTAATGCAAATCATTTCCATTAGCCATTAAATTTTAATAGTTAATGGAAATAATTTCCATTAGCCATTAAATTTTAATGGTTAATGAAAATAATTTCCATTAGCCACTAACATTAAATGATTAATGGAAATTATTTTCATTAACCATCAACGCGTAATGGTTAATGGAGATAATTTTCATTAACCATCAACATTTAATGGTTAATGGAAATCATTTCCATTAGCCATTAAATTTTAATGGTTAATGAAAATGATTTCCATTTACCATTAAATGTAAATGGTTAATGAAAATAATTCCCATTGACCATTAACATTTAACGGTTAATGGAAATTATTTCCATTGGCCACTAACATTAAATGATTAATGGAAATTGTTGTCATTAACCATCAACACGTAATTATTAATGAAGATAATTTTCATTAACCATTAACTTTTATTGATAATTGAAAATAATCTCCATTAACCAATAACATTAAATGATTAATGGAAATAATTTCAATTAATCATTTAATGTTATTGGTTAGTGGAAATTATTTTCATTAACCATTAACATTTAATGGTTAATGGAAATCATTTCCATTAGCCATTAAATTTTAACGGTTAATGGAAATTATTTCCATTAGCCATTAAATTTTAATGGTTAATGAAAATTATTTGTATTAGGCATTAAAAGAGTAATGATTACTTTTTCATTAAAAATTTCGCAACCCTGCATTCTACCATGATTATATAAATATTTCCTTAAATGTTTTTTTTTTTTTTTCAGAACAAACCTCGAGACGGGCTCTCGTCGTTTGTTCGAGTTCCAATTTACTCTCAAGCTCCTTAGCCCGAAATTCGAGTCTCCTCGTGGCCAAACTGTTTGCCGTTGGATCGCCCAATTGTTCGACCGACTCGAGTCGTTGACTCAGCTCCGAGAGTTGATCCTTCAGCGACGATTTTTCCGCCTCTAACGAAGCTATCTGTACTTGAGACTCTTGCAATTGAGCCTGCTCGGCAGATACTTGCTGTACGGTTGCTCGATATTTTTTCAATACCTGCAATAATAATCGTTCGGATTGATTTGAGAAATTGTGCTTTTTTATATTTTGATGACAATTCATGGAATTGGGAAAATCATAAGTTTCGCGAGTGCGAAGAGAGTCCGTCGAAATTAATCGGACAGATTATCATTGACTCGATTCAATTAATTTCACGATAGATGAAAATGTCTTTACTTCAGCTAATTCCTCCTCGTTCTCTTCGAGCTGCGACACGAGCTCGGTTCTCTCGCGATTTGCCGCATTTGCTCGCTCCTCGGCCTCGGATCGCGATCTAGAGGCTTCCTCGAGTGCCGCCTGTGTCTCGTTCAATTCCTGCTCCAGTGTTTGCTTCGTCTTGACCGCAACGGCACGAGCGCACTCGGCATCCTCAAGTTGATTTTTCAATTGTCGCAGCGCAGCTTTGCTCGAGGAATCGCCCTTGGAACGTTCGAGCATTGTCTGCGCGTCCCTCAGCAGAGCTCGAGTTCTCTTTAAATCCCTCTTGAGCCTGGAATTAAAAATACGTATTATTTGCAAATACCTTTTGAATATCTACATTAATCTCAGCTACTGCTTATAAGATTAAACTTTTTTTCATGTCCAGCTTTTTATATTCATTTTTAATCTTCAAGCCCAATTGTATCCAATTTTTGTTATTAAAAATCGAGCAATCGTATTTAGAAAAAATGTTTACTTTACAAATTAAATATATGCAGGCAAAAAATATATATTTTTATTTATCCCAAGTACAGGGTTGCGAAATTTTTAATGAAAAAGCAATGCATTAATCATTACTTTTTTAATGGCAAATGGAAATAATTTTCATTAACCATCAACATTTAATGGTTAATGGTTAATGATTAATCTAAATTATTTCCATTAACCATTCAATGTTGATGATTAATGTAAATTATTTCCATTAACCATTAAATATTAATGGTTAATCTAAATTATTTCCATTAACCATTAAATGTTAATGGTTAATGTAAACTATTTCCATTAACCATTGAATGTTAATGGTTAATGTAAATTATTTCCATTAAGCATTGAATGTTAATGGTTAATGTAAATTATTTCCATTAACCATTAAATGTTAATGGTTAATGTAAACTATTTCCATTAACCATTGAATGTTAATGGTTAATCTAAATTATTTTCATTAAGCATTGAATGTTACTGGTTAATGTAGATTATTTCCATTAACCATTAAATGTTAATGGTTAATGTAAACTATTTCCATTAACCATTGAATGTTAATGGTTAATGTAAATTATTTCCATTAAGCATTGAATGCTAATGGTTAATGTAAATTATTTCCATTAACCATTAAATGTTAATGGTTAATGTAAACTATTTCCATTAACCATTGAATGTTAATGGTTAATCTAAATTATTTCCATTAAGCATTGAATGTTACTGGTTAATGTAAATTATTTCCATTAACCATTAAATGTTAATGGTTAATGTAAACTATTTCCATTAACCATTGAATGTTAATGGTTAATGTAAATTATTTCCATTAAGCATTGAATGTTAATGGTTAATGTAAATTATTTCCATTAACCATTAAATTTTAATGATTAATGAAAATAATTTCCATTAACCATTAACATTTTTATTAGCCATTAAAAAAGTAATGATTAATGCATCACTTTTTCATTAAAAATTTCGCAACCCTGCAATAGGATGATGAAATCAAAATCGATATTTTTTTTCCGATTGGGTTTGATAGTTGTTAGTACTTGTCAAAAAAATAACTCTCAGAAAATTTCAGCTTTGAAACACAATTTCTAGAGGTCGCTCAAATGACTTGATATTATTTTCGATTTTGATCAACGATCATGGTATAGAAATTACGATTTTTCCGTGTAGGAACGAAAAATATAAGTGTTTAAGGAGGTTCTATCGTTTTTCATGCGTTTGGTAAATTCCAAGTTTAATTGTTTAAAATTCGTATAAACCTTCTTAACAATCATACTCAACTGTGGGTAAAATTTGAGAAAGTTTGAACGTCTAGAAATCGAGTTATTTGTTGTAAAATATCGTCTGTTTTCGTAACTTCCCATAAGACCTTTTGTTAAAATTGCGATTTTAAACACTGAATATCTCGATTACCGGATGATGAAACCTTCTCAAATTTTTTACACATTATAATACGACGGTCAAGAAGATTCACGCAAAATTTTAAAAAATGGTCTTGGAAAAATTGTTTCTGATGATTTTGCCGTTACTTTGTATATACTGTTATGATTATGGCGATAGGAGCTCCTTAATGAAGTAGGGATTCGCCCAAAATTGCGGTCCTTAAAAAAAAAAAATAATGGGCGTGCAAACCACTTAGATTTTCATTATCATTTTTTTTTCAAGGACCCAAATTTTGGGTGAATTATTGCTTCATATTAATACTTATATTTTTTGGTGCGACAAGGAAAAATCTAACTTTCTATATCATGATCGTTAGTAAAAATAAAAATAAAAATCAAGTCATTTGAGCGACCTCTAAAAAAATTTTTTTAAAGCTCAAATTTTGGGAGAGTTACTTTTTTGACAAATACTAACAGCTGTCAAACCCAATCGAGAAAAATAAATAATTTACATTTATCATTAACATTTAATGGTTAATGGAAACAATTTACATTAACCATTAATATTTCATAGTTAATGGTTAATGGAAATAATTTACATTAACTATTAATACTTAATGGAAATAATTTACATTAACCATTAACATTTAATGGTTAACGGAAATAATTTACATTAATATTTCATGGTTATTGGAAATAATTTACATTAACCATTAACATTTAATGGTTAATGGAAATAATTTACATTAATCATAAACATTTAATGGTTAATGGAAATACTTTACATTAACCATTAACATTCAATGGTTAATGGAAATAAGTCCCATCGACAATTAACATTTATTGGTTAATGGAAATTATTTTCATTAGCCATTAACATTTAATGTTTAATGCAAATAAGCTACATTAATCATTGAAATTTAATGATCAATGGTTATTGAAAGTGCAAATGCATTAAAAAAAAGTAATGCATTATTTGCAACCCTGCCCAAGTATACTGACTGAATATATAACAAATACCGAACAAGTATACATAATAAAATATACTTTTGCAAATTACCTTTATCAAATATTCTGTTTTCGTATGGATATTTTTACGTACGATTCATTAAGGGCCAACAATTTGTTTTTTTTCGTTTTTTTTACATTAAAAAAAAAATCTATCACCTCTGGGTCGTTTCAGCTTCGGCAGCGCGATCCGTGCGATCCTGTTCCTCAAAGGCAACGAGTCGCCTCTCAAATTCGTGCTTCTCCCGCAACAGTATCGTTCTCTCCTCGTGCTCGTTCTCCAATTGGGCTTCGAGGGCTTTAACCTTCTTGTGGGCATTGCCACGACAGTCCTCGAGCTCCTCGTCTCGTTGCTGCATCTCTTTGCGCATCTCCTTACGCTGTTGCTCGATACTCATCTCCAGGCGTAACTTGGCCTGTTCCAAGAGCTGCACTTGTCCCGCCAAGTCGTCGAGTTCCTCCTCCTGATCCTTGACCTTTTTCTCGAGTTCGTGCTTCGCCTTCTTCAATTGGGCCACCTCCTCCTCAGTTTTACCACCGAACGTCAACTCCTCGAGTTCTTGACCGAGAGTGTGAAGTCTTTCCTCTTGCAATTCAATCTCGAGTCTCGCATCCTTCATAAATAAATGAAAAATAAAAAAATGCATTTTTCACTGATCAAAAAATATTCACTGACATTGTAACGATTATAAAAGAATTCTACAGCAATTATACAACGATTATAGTTATGAAATCTTATTCTTTATTTCTTACTCTTCTCACTTAGTTCATCATTACTCATTAGACTGATTTAAAAAAAAGTCTATTGTTGGTTTTTCGAAATAACATATTACATACTTTCGAGGAGGTGAAAAAAGATGCCTGTTGAAAGCAGAGCTCTTAATATTAATATTTAGTTATGTCTCATCGCAAATTTCCAGTTCCCATTTAAATTACACAGGAAAAAAAATTTCAAATTTTGAGATTTTATACCTTGGCTTCAAGTCAATGTACAAAAAAGGTCTCTTATGATTTTTCAATAAACTCACTCATTCAAAAGTTATTCATGGTCTAATATATATGTATATTAGACTGTGAATATGGATGAACTAGTAGGTCATTTCTTTAAAAATTAGGTTTTTTATGTTAGAGCAATTTAAACTTTTGTTTCAAGCAAGATTTTGCGATATTTAGTAACAAGCAGTGATCGGCAGTATCGATTTTTTCGTCAACGATATTGATTTTATTAATCATTTTTTCGAAAAATTAGTAATTAGTGGGAAAATATTTCTAATATTTCCAAAAAAATTAGTAATTAGTGACAAAATATTTCTAATTTTGCTAAAAAATCAGTACTTGGCAGAAAAATACTTCTAATTTTTCTAACAAAATTAGTAATTAGCGAAAAAATATTACCAAGTTTTTTCTAAATATAGTAATTGGTAAAAAACCGTAATTCGTAGAAAAGTATTGTGTACATTTACGTACTTGTGTGTACGGATTGAGTCATGATTATAAGCTCAAACAACTCTATTAAAAAAGTTATTTTATTTTTTATAATAACTAGATCTTTTGAATATTTCACACATTAGTATTTATTGTATCGAATGTACGATATCATATAAGTTATTATTAATACGAATATTTAACCAGTACCTGTTAAAAAATACATTAGTAATTTTTATTTATCAATTACTTTTTCTAAAATTAATACAACATTTCTCCACAAATTATTGATTTTTTTGGTTATTTGGCAGATGAGATTTGAGATTTTTTGTCCCATTTCTAATGAAATTTTACTGTTATTCATTTCCATGAAATGTAAATTTAAAAAACTTACGCTCAAATTTTGCTCCACTGTGAATTTCTCAGCGATGGCGATTTCCTTTTCTCGAGCGAGACGCTCGCGCTGTGCTTTTTCCTGACGCAGATCATCCATGAGATTCTGAGTCTCGGCGTCAAATCTAAGAGACATTTCATGTTTAGTAGTGTTTAACGATCGTTCTTTTTTGCACGGAAAAAAAGACGTGACTTTGATAAAAATGCTCGATGATCAACGATTGTGCATTCAAGGGGAGGGAAGGTTCTATTCAGAGGTCGGTAATAATGATATTTTCAGTAATATTTTCGTAAAATATTATCAATTAATGAAAAATCGATAATTTTGGAAATGAAATTATCAATTACTCGATAATGGATAATACAGAAAGATTACTCAAAAAATGCGTAATTGATCGAAAAATATTATCAATTACTCAGACAATGGATAATGGGTTCAAAATATTATTACTCTAAAAATGGGTAATGGATTTGAATATATTATGAATTACTCAAATAATGAGTAATTGATCGAAAAAAATTTTATCAATTACTCAGATAATGGGTAATGGATATGAAAATATTATCAATTACTATTACAATTACTGAGTAATTGATAATATTTTCAAATCCATTACCCATTTTTTAAGTAGTTGATAATATTTTCGAATCCATTCCCTATTTTCAAGTAATTGATAAGATTTTTCGAATTCATTACCCATTCTTTGAGTAATTGATAATATTTTTTTATCAATTACCTAATATTTTTTAATATTTTTTATCAATTATTTGAGTAATTGTTAATATTTTTCGAATCCATTACCCATTATCCGGGTAATTGATAATATTTTCGAATCCATTACCCATTTTTTAAGTAATTGATAAAATTTTTCGAATCCATTACCCATTCTTTGAGTAATTGATAATATTTTTTTATAAATTACTCACTATTTGAGTAATTGATAATATTTTTCGAATCCATTACCCATTTTTTGAGTAATTGATAATATTTTTCGAATCCATTATCCATTCTTTGAGTAATTGATAATATTTTTCGAATCCATTACCCATTATCCGGGTAATTGATAATATTTTTTTATCGATTGCCCATTATTTGAGTACTTGATAATATTTTCAAATCCATTACTCATTATCTGGGTAATTGATAATATTTTCGAATTCATTACCCATTATCTGAGTAATTGATAATATTTCTCCATCAATTAACCATTTTTCGAGTAATTGGAATTTTTTTTTCATCATATTATCCATTATCGAGTAATTGATATTATCATTTCGAAAATTATCGATTTTTCATCAATTGAATATTGGAAAATTTTAATTTTTTTTTTTGCCGATCTCTGGTTCTATTCCGGGGCATCGAATTTTCAATGTGTTTGAAGACTTGGCATGAGATATAACCAATCTCTCGAGCGATGTTCGCAATGTTTTCCACGATGTCTCGCTTTTACCCTACGTTCGGCCTGGCACGAGGCCAAAACACTTGTTGCGGTTAGAAATGAAATGAGAATAGAGCCGGAGCCGGCTTTCGTCGGTGACCGGTTTCGGAAAAATAAAGAACAAAATACAAAACTCGTCCCAATAAACTTAACGAGTTATCGTCCGAATGACTCGAATTGAAAAAAAATTTTCCATTTTTCCTACCGGAAGTCGTTTCTTCGGACAATACCAATTTTTTTTAATTTATTTTTTTTCAAACGGACAATACTATTTAAAAAAAATTTTCTTTCAAACTTCACACACGAGAAAGCTATTTAACTGTTAAAAGTTTTTTTACATTTAAGAATCTAAGAATAAATAACGAATCTTCATTTCAATTTAAATGTAAATTAATAGAAAGTCAAGACTTGATCAAGCCTTTTTTGTCGTCGATAAAATCTGGAATTGTAGCTTTCACAATTATTTTTATAATTTATATTTCGATTACTCGAATCTCATCGAATTAATCGAGTTTAATTCCATCTAAAATTAATCGAATCGATCGATTTTATTATTCTGATAAAAATTAGTATCAACGTGCCAAGCTTGGATAAATGTAAAAAATTTTACTTAATCCTCATAAAATTCACATTCAGCAAAATCTTAAAAAAGATCAAATTATTTCATTCTGATGATAACCAAAATAAATCCAGTTGTTTCATTTTTTTCAATTCATCCGATGTTCGATGAACATTTAATTGAACTCACTTGCGCTGTTTCTTTTCAAGAAGATTATTTCTTGCGGTTTGTTCCTCGAGCAATAATCTCAGGTCGTGCATCTCACCGTTCAGCTTCTGTACTCGTCTTTTCCATTGTCCAACGACCTGACGCTGCTCCTCGACTTCCTCGTAAGCATCGGCGAGCTGAAATTTAAAAAAAAAAAGTAAATTGGCATTCATAAAGTTAACGCTTCTTTTTGGGACAATTTATTTTTGCGAGAACACGTGAAATTAAAAAAAAAAGTAAATTCACATTCATACAATTCACTCTTCTTTTTGGGACAATTTATTTTTGAGAGAACGCGTGAAATTAAAAAAAAAAAAGTAAATTGGCATTCATAAAATTAACGCTTCTTATTGGGACAATTTATTTTTGCGAGAACGCGTGAAATTAAAAAAAAAGGAAATTGGCATTCATAAAATTAATGGTCTTTTTGGGACAATTTATTTTTGCGAGAACGCGTGAAATTAAAAAAAAAAAGTAAATTAGCATTCATAAAATTAACGCTTCTTATTGGGACAATTTATTTTTGCGAGAACGCGTGAAATTAAAAAAAAAAAAAATGGCATTCATAAAATTAACGCTTCTTATTGGGACAATTTATTTTTGCGAGAACGCGTGAAATTAAAAAAAAAAAAGTAAATTGGCATTCATAAAGATAACGCTTCTTATTGGGACATTTTATTTTTGCAAGAACGCGTGAAATTAAAAAAAAAGTAAATTAGAATTCATAAAATTAATGCTTCTTTTTGGGACAATTTATTTTTGCGAAAACGCGTGAAATTAAAAAAAAAGAAAATTTGCATTTATGAAATTAACGCTTCTTTTTGGGACAATTTATTTTTGCGAGAACGCGTGGAATTAAAAAAAAAAAAAGAACATTTGCATTTATGAAATTAACGCTTCTTTTTGGGACAATTTATTTTTGCGAGAACGCGTGAAATTAAAAAAAAAGTAAATTAGAATTCATAAAATTAATGCTTCTTTTTGGGACAATTTATTTTTGCGAGAACGCGTGAAATTAAAAAAAAAAAGAAAATTTGCATTTATGAAATTAACGCTTCTTTTTGGGACAATTTATTTTTGCGAGAACGCATGAAATTAAAAAAAAACAGTAAATTGGCTTTCATTAAATTAATGCTTCTTTTGGGGACAATTTATTTTTGCGAGAACGCGTGAAATTAAACAAAAACCAAATTGACATTAATAAAATTAATGCTTCTTTTTGGGACAATTTATTTTTGCGAGAACGCGTGAAATTAAACAAAAACCAAATTGACATTCATAAAATTAATGCTTCTTTTTGGGACAATTTATGTTTGCGAGAACGCGCGAAATTTCGTGGGTAAATGTTGTTTGTTATCATTAACATTTCCGTTCGTGAGAAAGGTCAAGCTGGCGATTGATGTAGGTCGGGAAATATTAAAGCCTGGGCCAAAACAAACTGTCCTGGAAATCGGGTTGGCAACTGGCACGAGTCCATTGAAACACGCGGACCGTTTTCAAACACCATCGCAAAAACACACGCACACACACATTCGTGTCATCAACTCTCGCTTTCCAAGCAAATCGTTTCAGTCACTATTTCTAGCTTCAGAGCCATTTCCAATTCGTACGATTTTGTTTACGTCCGTTTTATTTTTCGCGATTAAAAAAAAAAAACAGGGTTTATTCGAAATTCATATAAGACACGCGAATGATTCACTTTTGTTTTTTTTTTCTCAAAGTCTACTTTAGAAGGCCCGAAAAAAGGAAAATTTTTGAGATTTTTTTTTCTTAGCTCCTTTATCAGATATAGCTATAAAATTATTTTTACAACATTGTTTCATCCTTCGAAAATACAAAAAAAAACAATTTATTCTTCATTTTGATTCTTTGAATAATTTATAGAAGGCGCCAAAGTCCAAAATGGCTTTTCCCATGACTGACAGTTAATCTCAGGATTAGTGATCGGCAAAAAAATCTATATATTTTTATTATCCAATTTTTTCGAAAAATTAATAATTAGCAAAAAAATATTACTAATTTTTTTTAACATTAGTAATTAGCGGGAACATGTTACTAATTTTTCTAAAAATTAGCAATTAGTGATAAAACATTTCTAATTTGCCCAAAAAAGTGAGTAATCAACTATAAAATATTACTAATTTTTTTCAAGAATTAGTAATTAGCGAGAAAAATATTGCTAAATAACCAAAAAAATCAATAATTTGTGGATAAATGTTGTATTAATTTGGAAAAAGTAATAAATAAATAAAAAATTACTAATGCACTTTTTAATAGGTACTAATTAAATATTCGTATTAATAATAACTTATGTGATATCGTATGTCATTCGATACAATAAATACTAATGTGTGAAATAGTAATCGGCAGTATCGATTTTTTCGTCAATGATGTTGATTTTATTAATCATTTTTTCGAAAAATTAATAATTAGTAATTAGTAAGAAAATATTTCCAATTTTTCAACAAAAATTAGTATTTAGCGATAAACTATTTATAATTTTTCCAAAACAATTAGTAATTACCGAAAAAATATTACCAAGTTTTTCTTCTAAATATAGTCATTGGTAAGGAAGATATTACTAATTAATTTTATGTTGTTTTATTTTTTATAATAACTAAATCTTTCGCATTTTTCACACCTTAGTATTTATTGTATCGAATGTCATAAGATATCCCATAAGTTATTATCAATACAAATATTTAATCAGTAGCTATTAAAAAATGCATTAGTAATTTTTTATTTTTTATTACTTTCTCCAAAATTAATACAACATTTGTCCACAAATTATTGATTTTTTTGGGTATTTAGCAATATCTTTTTCGCTAATTACGAATTTTTACAAAAAACTAGTCATATTTTTTGACTAATTATTAATTTTTCGAAAAAATGATTAATAAAATCAATATCGTTGACGAAAAAATCGATACTACCGATCACTGCTCAGGATTGGCGAGTCTGAAACCAAAAAAACAAAAAGGAATTTTAAACACGAAGGTTTCTTACACAACAATTGACCACCGTTAATGAAAAATCGATATAAAAAGTGGCGGATGTTTGAAATGAAAATGGAAAAATCGAATTTTTCACAATTTATTTCAAACTTCCGCCATTTTTTTCATCGATGTTTCATTAACGGTGCTAAATTGTTGTGTAAGAAACTTCCTTCTTCGAAATGCTTCTTTATTTTTTGAAATTTGGCGCCTTCTAAAAATTATTCAAAGAATCAAAATAAATAATACATTTTTTTTTGTATTGTCGAAGGATGAAACAGTGTTGCAAAAACAGTTTTGTAGCCATATCTGATAAAGCAGCTGAGAACAAAAAATCTTGAAAATGTTTTCTTTTTTTTTTTGACCTTACTAAAAAATGATTCAATTATTCTACGGTATTTTTATGCTGTATATTCTTTTATTGCACTCCGTGCGTAAAGTGACCACTTCTCGCACGCTTCGCTTTGCTGCGCGTGCGAGAAGCGGACACTTTACGCACTCGTACGATAAAATTTTGTACGATTATTAATGTACTATTATTGCACTCCGTGCGATAAAATTTTGTACGGTACTATTATTGCACTCCGTGCGCAAAGAGCCACTTTTCGCACGCTGCGCGTGATCAAACTGGCTCTTTGCGCACTCGTACAATAAAATTTCGTACGATACTAGTGCGAGAAACTTTTTCTCAACTCGTGTGATTGCAACATTCGCCTTCGGCTCATGCTGAAAACACACTCATCAGAAAAAGTTTCATCGCACTAGTATCGTAATATACTATTCATCGTCAATTATGTTATATCGATGTGCGATTTTTTTTTTGCGGGGATGGAATTTCCATTCTTTCGTTTTCGTGGTAATCGACTTTTTTTTATTTCACCTTCTTTTCGAGCTGCTTCTTGAGTCCAACGAGCTGTTCAAGATCGTCCTCGTGCTGTTGCGCCATTTTTCTCTTTGTAAATTCCAATTCCCGTATCGCATGCTCGTATCTCTGTTTGTAAACACCGCCGTCTTCGCCGTCCTCCAAATCCGACGTTAGGCCATTCAAATCGGCCGCACGCGCGTACAACAATTCCATTTCCAGACGCTCGGTCGTTTGCTGAAGATTCTTGTTCGATTCCGTGACGTCCTGAAGTTCCCGCTCCAGACGCAAACGTTCGGATGTCTCGGCGTCGATTCTCTCCGCGGCGAGGGTCGACGTTGAATGTTCCTCCGCAAAATCCGCGGACATCACACTCAACTGCAAAAAAAAAAACACACGTTAAAAATTGAATGGAGGAATGATCAATGATAAAAAAAAACATCCGTTCAAAATTGAGGTAAATGTCCCAATACCCGAACATCTAAGAGGCGACGAAAAAGTTAACTTGTTTTTCGAGGTCAAAAATAAATTATTTTCTATAACGACTATGACTATTGGAAAGCTCGAAGTCTCTAGTTTCCAAAACACAGGGTATAGTTGTTGCTACAATTAGTTGTTTATTCATAATAATCGAAAATACTGAGAAATGTAAATGTACCAGTACCCGACCACCCATTTTTCTATATGACCCAATATCCGACCACACATTATGACCCTATAACTGACCACTTATCTTTATGGTGGGCAGTGTTGCGACTATCTAAGAAATTTCTTAAATCTGAAGAAATTTGCCAGTTTTGTAAGACCTAAGATTTCTTGGATTATTTTTGAAGAAAATTCCGGGGATTTGAAGAATTCTAAAGTAAAATCCGGGGATTTGAAGAATTCTGAAGAAAAATTTGGTTCAAATGCTAGACCGCCAATCCTTGTTACGTATCGATATTCGTACTTCAGTGTACGTCCTGCAGCACCACTCTTGGTTTACCCGAAATGCAGTAGAAACATTTTTTTTACCTCAGTCGGTAACCAAAACGGTACAAAAACGGTAGATTTTTACCTCGGTCGGTAACAAAAACGGTACAAAACTGTAGTTTTTACCTCAGTCGGTAACAAAAACGGCAGTTTTTTTCCTCAGTCGGTTACAGAAACTACAGTTTTTGAACTAAGAAATCTAAAGAAAATTTTAGTCCCATCTACAGAATTCCATAGGCCTTGACGTCGCAACACTGATGGTGGGGGGAAGGGAGATGGTGAATTGAGAATAATGCGTCGCTGCTAAGAGAATGTGTCACCGAAATTTTGAGGTTATGCACGAATAATATACATGTCAGCAGATGTCCGGTTACTGGGACTGAACATAGTCGCGAGCAAGTATCGATATCCGGACACATGGTCGATTATCGGTACAAGATACATTTCGTATGTACCAATAACCGGACATGAAAATTAAGTACTTAAAACGCATTTTTGGCTAATTAAGACAACATGATCAAATTAGTGGTATCTTTCCAAATAAAAACCGCTAGGCTCAGTTCGAAAACAATAAAAACCACTTCGAAATAGCTTCAATAAGATATCGCGATTCCTTAGTACTTCAGCTTAGATAATGGCTTCCGTGCCCCGAATAGTAAGCGTGCTGTCATATTTATCAAAAATTAAATTACAGACGATTTTTGAACTATTAAAAGTAGTGTCGTATACGTAGATTATGATTCTTGTATATTGAATTAATTCACAGTTTAAGATTTCTCTCAAGAGGAGGCTAAATACCGACACTAACACCTCGAAATTGCCATCAAAACTTGCTCTTATACAAATGGATGGAATTGAATAAAATTTCAACAACATCATCAGAACAATGGCAGGAATGGAGCCTCACTAAAAAAATTTCGAAAAACAAAAAAAAAAATTAGAGATTCATTTACCACCAAGAAACTGTAATTGAAAAACTTAAATTATTAAACTTTTACTGCATTTCGGGTGAAACCAAGAGTGAGGCTCCATGAAGAACGCCTCGATACAAATATCGAGACGTTTTCGACATTATTTTATCAAAATGACACGCCGTAAGTTTGCATGACGCATCAAAAGATGAATATCGATAAATTGTAGTTTTATTGAAAAACGAAATGGCGAAATGTAGTTCACAGACGTGCGAGTGAGGGCAGCACCATGGATTCTGACGAGTAACCTATAATATTTAAGGGGCGCAAATGAGTTCGTTGGCATTAGCTGTAACGCATTTTAGCCTCTCAATTGACAATTAATTGTTAATTAATTTATCCCCCTCTTAATTGTCAAAATGTAATTAATTTTCATCCACGGTTGTCGGAGAAAGACTGGACGACGATGATACGTCGATAATGTAGGGATTGAATAAAAATTGTATTTAGCCTTCTCTTAAGTGAACGCTTAACTTGCTGATATATTGGTTCAAGTGGTCGGGTACTGGGACGTGGTCGGGTATTGGGACATTTACCTTAAATGGGGGAATGATCAATGATAAAAAAAAACATACGTTCAAAATGAAATGGGGGAATGATCAATGATAAAAAAAACATACGTTCAAAATGAAATGGGGGAATGATCAATGATAAAAAAACACGTTCAAAATTAAATGTGGAAATGATCAATGATAAAAAAAACACGTTCAAAATTGAATGGGGGAATGATCAATGATAAAAAAACACGTTCAAAATTAAATTGGGGAATGATCAATGATAAAGAAAACATACGTTCAAAATTCAATGTGGGAATGATCAATGATAAAGAAAACATATGTTCAAAATTAAATGGGGGAATGATCGATGACAAATGATCAATTCACGAAATTTGATCGGATATTCGTCGATAATGCTTTTGTCATTCAACGATCGCCTTTATTCAACAATTTTAGCTCGACTAACGAACAATTGTTAATAAACAGTTATTAAAATCTTCATGGAAGAATATCATCCGGAGAAGATGAAAAATTATTATTTTTTAAATAGAATGCTCCTTTCGCAGTTAGTAACTTCGGGTTTTTTTAGGTTTAAAGATTTTAGTGAACCTTAAGTTTCCTTATTACAATAATGAGTGCAAAATCTGAGGCTCATACAATACATTTTAGTACTGTTGCATCGATTTTGGATTTTTTTAAACGCCTAAATCAAAATGGCAATAAATTGAATTACTAATTCTCTTGAGTCAATGTTTTTTTAAATTAATAATGAATAGTGTAAAACGTGACTTTATTTAAAGACCTTTCTGTCTCTGTCTCCTCGCTTATAAAATTCAATAGGTCCGAAAAAAGCTCGTTACGTAAATAATTAGCAAATTAATAACAAATAATTCATTTGTATATGAGGCATTCCACAACGATTCGACCTGGCTCTGACCCTTCACCTCTCCAATTTTGTACGCGATTTTTTATGGTTTTGTAGTACCTCCGAAAAGCACTCAGGATTTTTTAAAGATTTTTTTGGAGCTATGGTTAAAGATTTTTTTTTTTGAAAAGCTTGTTATGCACGCAGGGAAACCCTTGCCCACTTTTGCGCAACGCTTGAAATTTTCCATATCAAACGCGAAATTTTTGTGATTTTTTTCAGATTTTTAATTTTGGGCTAAAGGTAACTTGTGTATGAAATTATAATTTTATAAACTTTAGCCCAAATTTAAAAATCTGAAAAATTCACAAAAACGCCGATTTTATATTGAAAATTTCAAGCGTTGAACCAAAGTGGGCAGGATCAGTTTCCTTCTGTTCATAACAAGCTTTTTCGATTTTTTTTTTTTTTAAATATATGGAGAAACCTGAATTGAGTGGGCCCTTATCCAAATATTTTTTTAAGCACCTTTAATTCATACAAAAATGTTTGGGTAAACGGCCCACTGAATTCAGGTTCCTCCATCCATCAAAAAAAAGCTTGTTATAACCAAAACGAAACCCCTGCCCACTTTGGCTCAATGCTTGTAATTTTTAACATAAAAAAACGGGGTTTTCGGTCATTCTTTTCAGATTTTTAAATTTGGACTAAAGGTAATTTGTTTATAAAATTTCCTTCCATCTAAAACAAGCTTTTTCGGAAAAAAAACTTAACCATAGTTAAGTCAAATCGCTTCAAAAAAAATTTAAAAAAATTCTGAATGCTTTTCAGAGGTACCCCAAAACCATAAAAAATTGCGGACAAAATCGGAGAAGTGAAGGGTCAGACCCAGGTCGAATCGGTGTGCCTCATATGCATTCATATGCGATAAAATAAAAAAAAGTTTCAATTGAAAAAATCGTTTTCTGATTAATTGCAAAGTTAAGTTAGTAATTACATCGTATAGCCAGATTTAGATTGCGCTCTTTAACATTTCAATTTTACTGTGGGAAGCAATAAAATAATGCACAAAAAAAACTGAGCTATAAGATCTGGACCCTTAAAAAACCCATTAAAAAACCTTTCGGCAAGGAATGCCAGTACATCGAATAAAACTTAGAATCGGCGAGCGGCAAATTACAAATGTAATTTGTAATTCAAAATTTTCCAATTACAAATTACAAATGTAATTGATAATTGAAAATTTCCTAATTACAAAGTACAAATGTAATTAGTCATTCAAAAAATTGTCATTACAAATTACAAATGTAATTAGTAATTAGAAAAATTCTAATTACAAATGTAATTAGGTTCAAATTTCGCACTAGTTACATTTTATCGATGTAATTAGAGTCAAATTTCACTCTAATTACATGTAATTAAGACCAAATTTTCGACTAATTACATTTTTCAATGTAATAAGAGTCAAATTTCATTCCAATTACATCTAATTAGTATCGAATTTCCGAATAATTATATTTTTCAATCTAATTAGAGACAAATTTTACTCTAATTACATGTAATTGGAACCAAATTTTCGACTAATCACATCTTTTAATGTAATTAGTGCGAAATTGAACCTAAGCACATTTGTAATTTGAATTTTTCTAATTACTATAACATTTGTAGTTTGTAATTAGGAAATTTTAAATTACTAATTACATTGGTAATTTGAAAATTTTTAATTACTAATTACATTTGTAATTTGTAATTAGAAATTTTTCAATTACTGATTACATTTGTAATTTGTGATTAGAAATTTTTCAATTAGTAATAACACTTGTAATTAGAAAGTTTTAATTACTAATTAAATTTGTAATTTGTAATAAAAAATTTTCGAATTACCAAGCACCTTTTTAATTTGTAATAAGAATGTAATTAATTACAAAAACGCCCAACTCTGAAGTTTCACTTAAAAAAAAGCTTCATTCTCGAAAGCCCTGATACACAAATTCATCCCAAAAGCTTGAATCTCTCAAATTTGTTTTGCTCTCAAGCCTAACCTCATCGTCGTTGCACTCCGATATCGTTCTGTCTTCATCGAGACAGGATAATTTCGACATTGAGCCGGACGAGCTTTTCGCGCTATTGGCACGACTGTAATATTGAAAACCCTTGATCATGATATTGGTGGCGCTTTTGCTGCGACCGATTCTGCGATGTCGATCATTGTGCGGCAAAGTGGCGAGTGACTCGAGTTCATCGGTGTCGTCTTTGTGTCCCAAGCTTCGCCATTCTTCCATAATATGATCGGTGCGTTGTAAAAAATGGGCTATTCTCGACGACAGCAACGAGGACGCGGTCGTTGGTTCCAAATGGGAAGCGGTTGGTCTGAAAGACTGTCGTACTTTTTGCTTCTCAATGCCAAGAACGAAATTCAAGCTGGCGTCAAAAACAACAGGTGCCTGTTCCTTGGAGGACAATTCCTCGAGTTCCATCGCCGAATCGTACCTCGGACTGTTCTGAGGATAGAGACGACGCGGTGACGACGAATCGACGATGCGACTGCCCAAGGAGACCGACGATGACCTCGAGCCATGACTCAATGGCGTCACTGATCTGCAGCATCTCGAGCTCGATGACAAATTCGGCGACGGACTTCGGCTGACCATTCGAGCCGTATTGTTGGGTCTTATTATGGCGAGTTTGTTCAACGGTCTCGTTCTAAAGTGATTCGGCGGCAGAGGCGGACGTCTCGAGGTCAAATCCATCAATGATGACTGACTATTGGGCTCGGGACTGCTCATGGCTGATAATCCGTTCAACGAATTCGTCGTTTCGTCGATTCCTCTGAGATGACGAATTCCAGGTGATGACAAACGTGGCGAAGGAACGAAGAATGTTGGTGACAGAGGCATTTTGGTTTGGGTTTCGTTCTTTCTGGATTGAGGGTGATGAACGATGAACATCAATACTTTTTAAATCTTCTCCACGACGACGAAAAACGATGACGATTCACTTCCGGCCCATCATGATGACGTTATGATGAGACATTTTCATCAATGTCTTTTTCTCTCTAATTTGAAATATCTACTTTCCCAATCAATGGGATTTCACAATCGTCGTTTGAAGTTGATGGTGAGTTGATGAATGAAGTTCATGGTACGTCGTTGGAATGAGGATACACTCTGAGAAAATAATTGTTTTCGTTGGATTGACTTTCCTGAGGAACTTCAAAAGTTCCTCTCGGAAAGTTCGTTCTTTCGTTGCGCAATCGACATCCGGATCGACAGCGAGTTACGACTCGACTACCCCGATATTCCGGAGGTGGTGATGGTGGACTTTAGGTAGGAGGTGCTCACCTCCGAGTTATTCTGAGAAAGAGCGAACGCCTTTTGGCTATTCGCCAAGTACACGGATGAGGCGAATAGATTTGAAAAAAAGGAAAAAAAGTCGAGTGTCGAACGAGGAGAAAAAGAGAGGAAGAGAGAGAGAGGGCGAGAGAGAGAGAGAGAGAGAGAGAGAGAGAGAGAGAGAGAGAGAGAGTGTATGTGTGTGAGGACAAGAGAGAAAAAAACAGAAGAGTAAATAATGGTTTGGGAGAGAATCACACACTGAGAGAAAAAATTACTAGGACCAAACAATCGTTTATTTCATTATTTGCCAGTAAATATTTGTTTGGTTCAAGTAAATATTTTTTTGGTTCTAGTAATATTTTTTTGGTTCTATAAAACCATTTTTGGTTCTCTAGAACCAAAACAACATTTTTTTGGTTCCAGAAATATTTACTTGAACCGAACAAATATTTTCTGGCAAATAATGAAATAAACGATTTTTTGGTCCTAGTAATTTTTTTTCTCAGTGCATAGATTATGTACATCCGGTATCGCGAGAAATTTAAACTGGAAGAATTGTCCTTCTGCATGTGTATTTTTGCCATAATTAAAAAAAAAAAAAAATAGTCGCCCCAATTTTATACAAATATCTAAAAATACGAATTTGAAATATATCATTTGATTTTAGCCTTTTGGTGTCATAATGGTTTCAAAAAATTTAATTTGCGAGTCACGATTACATTTTGTTATCCCATCGAAAATATACTTAAGGGGATATCCTAGTGTAAAATTTTCAAAAAAAAAATAGTTTTTTTTCTTTGGAAAATACTTTGAAGTGCTTATAATAATATGCAAAAGGTCCCATGTAGTTATTCGAAGTACTTTTTCACTGAACAAAAGACTGCTCAAACTTTAAATGCGTTTTTCTCGAAACTATGTTTTTCAAAACGGTGTAAAGGATATATCTCAGGCTGAGATTGATGAATCGACTCGAAATTTGGTACACATGTTCGAGGAATACGAGTTTCGATGTGACGGACGATTTTGCGAATACGTTTTTTTTTGCAATATATGAGGCATTCCACGTCAAGTCGGCCACCCCATTTTTTGAAATCACCAAAAATCGCATACAAATTTTTATAAAGTAATTCCAACTGTCAAGAAAACTCTTGTTTTTTTTTCAGATTTTTATATTACATATTTTAGCCGGAAAAAATGAAAAAAATTTTCTTCTTCCATTTCGTAACTCGAAAATTATTCATCGTGCGAAAAAAAAGTACTACGTGAAATTTAGGATTTTCAACGTACTTTTCACTGAATTTTTTTATGAACTCCTCCGAAAGCTCTCTATGCCATTTTCGGAGCAAATAATGTTTTGATATTTTTTTTCTCAGAATTGACATCTTCGATTTGTCTGTAATTTTAACAGTTTTTTACTTGATATATTTACAGACTATAAAAAAATTGGCTCAGTGGAGAATCCATTCCTTCTCATGCGTTTTTCATCCCAAATGAATACACAAATTTCTTTCTGCATTAACAGGGTTGAGAATATCTATAGATATTTTTTAAAGTCCGCATTTTTGTTTTTTTTTTTGTACTTTTTCAATTTTTTTAACTTTTTTGATTTTTATTTTTTTAAATATCGTTTTGTACGTTTTAATAAACTTTATCAATGGACCCATGTACACCGATAAAGTCTATTCAAATTAAAGTAAAAGGCTACTCACGTCTCTCGATTGCAAAAAATAATTAATTTACCCTCTTTGGATACACCGACGTTTCCATGGTGAATGAGCAATTTTTTAGTTCGATCTGGGCATGATTTTTGGGAATGAAGCAATGATACTGTTTTGTTCCTGAAATCATCTTCGCAGTATCAAAACGAGAATATTTTATTATTTTTCCCTGTCTACGATTAATAATGATAAAATATCAATATCTCCACTATTTCATTAAATCACTCTATAATGATAGATTGTATTAATAAAAATGCATTTGAAATAATGAATTCTCCACTACGCCAATTTTTTTTCATAGTCTGTCAATATATCAAGTAAAAAACTGTTAAAACTACAGACGAATCAAAGATATCAATTCTGAGAAAACAAAAATATCAAAACATTATTTGCTCCGAAAATGGCACATAGAGCTTTCGGAGGAGTTTGTAAAAAATTTCAGTGAAAAGCACGTTGAAAATCCTAAATTTTATGTTCCACGTTTTTTTTTCGTACGATGAATAATTTTCGAGTTACAAAATGGGACAAACAAATTTTTTGTATTTTTTTCCGGCTGAAAAATGTAATTAAGAAATCTGAAAATTCTTGATAGTTAGAAGTACTTTCTAAAAATTTGTCTGCGATTTTTGGCGATTTCAAAAAATGGGGTGGCTGACTTGACGTGGAATGCCTTATATATTAATAATAAGAATACGCATATCGCGTTACAGCTGCCATAAGGGCGTATGCCAGCCAAAGGTAGGGCTGGAAAGCCATAAGGGTGTATCGAAATTTTTTTTTTTCAGGAATCGACGTAATTATGACCGAAAAGTATAGAACCTATGGAAAAAAAAATTTCCCAATTTTTTTAAATTTTTTATACGCCCTTATGGCTTTCCGAGTGGGTCTCGAAAGCCATAAGGGCATATCGATTTTTTTTTTCAGGAATCTACGTAATTATGACCGAAGAGTGTAGAACCGATGAAAAAAAAAATTGGGAAAATTTTTTTTTCATCGGTTCCATACTTTTCGGTCATAATTACGTCTATTGCTGAAAAAAAAAATTCGATACGCCTTTATGGCTTTCGACACCAACTCGGAAAGCCATAAGGGCGTATAAAAAAAAAAAAAGTTGGGAAAATTTTTTTTTCATCGGTTCTATACGTTTCGGTCATAATTACGTTGACTTGAAATTTCGCTATTTTCAGGTTTTTGAAAATAGGCCCAAAATTGAGCAAAACAGTTTTTTTTATCGAAATTAATGGAAATTTTGATTTTTTGAAAAAACTATTGATAGATTCGTGTTTAGGGGGCAAAAATACATCGATATGAGGCCCGAAAAACAAAAATAATTTTTTTTTTTTTTCATTTTGGCCAAAATTCAATCGGTTCACTAAAATGGCTGCAATTTATTTTCTAGATAGAATTGCGGCTTGAGCATGAGCTCATTCTCTTCGTAATCGTTCACGCTTTAAAATCCCGTTTGGTTCATCCCATTACGATCATTTTTCGATTTTTGGCAGATTTTTAAAGTTCAACAATAGATTTTTGTAAATTTTTTAAGGTATACCCCTTTCCATTTTTTTCGGCGATTTTCAAACTGCTCTCATTTCTACAAAAAATTAGTTATCGGGATGAACTTAACGGCATTCTCTAAGTTTGGTCACAAGCTTTGCGTACGAAAAACAAATTTTGAAATCGGTTGAACCAAAGTGAAGTTATGAGCACTTGAAATTTCGCTATTTTCAGGTTTTTGAAAATAGGCCCAAAATTGAGCAAAACAGGTTTTTATCGAAATTCATGAAAATTTTGATTTTTTGAAAAAACTATTGATAGATTCGTGTTTAGGGGGCAAAAATACATCGATATGAGGCCCGAAAAACAAAAATAATTTTTTTTTTTTTGCATTTTGGCCAAAATTCAATCGGTTCACTAAAATGGCTGCAATTTATTTTCTAGATAGAATTGCGGCTTGAGCATGAGCTCATTCTCTTCGTAATCGTTCACGCTTCAAAATCCCGTTTGGTTCATCCCATTACGATCATTTTTCGATTTTTGGCAGATTTTTAAAGTTCAACAATAGATTTTTGTAAATTTTTTAAGGTATACCCCTTTCCATTTTTTTCGGCGATTTTCAAACTGCTCTCATTTCTACAACAAATTAGTTATCGGGATGAACTTAACGGCATTCTCTAAGTTTGGTCACAAGCTTTGCGTACGAAAAACAAATTTCGAAATCGGTTGAACCAAAGTGAAGTTATGAGCACTTGAAATTTCGCTATTTTCAGGTTTTTGAAAATAGGCCCAAAATTGAGCAAAACAGTTTTTTATCGAAATTCATGAAAATTTTGATTTTTTGAAAAAACTATTGATAGATTCGTGTTTAGGGGGCAAAAATACATCGATATGAGGCCCGAAAAACAAAAATATTTTTTTTTTTTTTTTGCATTTTGGCCAAAATTCAATCGGTTCACTAAAATGGCTGCAATTTATTTTCTAGATAGAATTGCGGCTTGAGCATGAGCTCATTCTCTTCGTAATCGTTCACGCTTCAAAATCCCGTTTGGTTCATCCCATTACGATCATTTTTCGATTTTTGGCAGATTTTTAAATTTCAACAATAGATTTTTGTAAATTTTTTAAGGTATACCCCTTTCCATTTTTTTCGGCGATTTTCAAACTGCTCTCATTTCTACAAAAAATTAGTTATCGGGATGAACTTAACGGCATTCTCTAAGTTTGGTCACAAGCTTTGCGTACGAAAAACAAATTTTGAAATCGGTTGAACCAAAGTGAAGTTATGAGCACTTGAAATTTCGCTATTTTCAGGTTTTTGAAAATAGGCCCAAAATTGAGCAAAACAGTTTTTTATCGAAATTCATGAAAATTTTGATTTTTTGAAAAAACTATTGATAGGTTCGTGTTTAGGGGGCAAAAATACATCGATATGAGGCCCGAAAAACAAAAATATTTTCTAGATAGAATTGCGGCTTGAGCAAGAGCTTATTCTCTTCGTAATCGTTCACGCTTCAAAATTTTTTTTTCATCGGTTCTATACTTTTCGGTCATAATTACGTCGATTGCTAAAAAAAAAAAAATTCGATACGCCCTTATGGATTTCGACACCCACTCGGAAAGCCATAAGGGCGTATAAAAAAAAAATCGGAAATTTTTTTTTTCATCGGTTCTATACTTTTTAGTCATAATTACGTCGATTCCTGAACAAAAAAAAATTTCGATACGCCCTTATGGCTCCTGGATGCCATAAGGGCGTAAAAGAGGTGATACGCCCTTATGGCAGCTGTAACGCGATATATTGCTCTGAAAATAGTGACAAAGTTCAGGAATTTTTTCCTCGTAACCTGAGATGAAAAAAAAACCCCTCCGTCACATCACAGCCAATACGATGTAGTTAATGAGGAAATTTTTTTTTGTTTCGTACCAGCCATTTTTGCAAAATTATATACACCAACCGATCGTTCGGGGAAAACATCAGCCGACGTGAAGAAGAATAAAATTTAAATATTTTTTAATGCAAATTTTTATATTATTATATTATTTTACTATTTATATTCTTTATATTTATGTTATTTTACTACTATTTACTAATTATATTATTTTACTACTATTATTTTTTTCTTGTAGTATTATATATTAAGTAAACTCAGTTAAATTCTCAACCATTTTTGTCGGACAATAAAAAAGTTATGATATTTTTGTAGAAGTTGTCATTTTTTCAGTTTTTCAGGTATTTAAATTTTTTTATCATATTTAACTTTAATATTATACGATAAATCCTGTATAACATTGGGACATGTATCGCCATGAAACAATAATTTTGTATTGCCAATTAAATGTATAACAAAACACCTTTTTTGTATATCCGATTTAATTTATGGTTTCGCTGAAAAAAATCACGAAATATATGCCCTTTCTTCTGTAGAGTGGCTTAACCCCTTGAAACAAAAATATCGTAGATTTATTTTCAGAACAACATTTTTTTCAAACAAAAAAAAACCGAGTCCAAGTTGACCGCGTGGTTTGCATGGAAATGCACCTCGTTCGAGGCAAGGAAGAATTTAAGTAACTGTAGAAAAGAAAAAAAATCTTCAACGCTGAAATTTCAATGGAATTTCAAGATTGATCCTCAGAGATGAGGGATCTCTCACGGAGATGCTAATGGACAGTCATTCAACCGGGGGAGGATCCGTTTCAGGAGAAGATTGGTCGACGGCACGCGCGCCTATCGAAACGAGAGCAAAAGGTCAGAATGAGGAAACGAAAAAAAAAAAAAAAATTAATAAAGGTTCGCGAGATAAAGAAAAGAGAGAAAAAAAATCGTCGAACCGTGTAATCTTTTTTGCACGCGTGCGAATAATAAACGTAATTTGACGAGTGACGGATGGAGGCGTTGCGAAACAATCTATGGTGGATTCTTCTCGTTCCAGGTATTATTTTCATGAATGAACAATGAGTAAATATTTTCGAGGTACACTGAGAGAAAAAATTACTAGAACCAATGAAATAAAGTTTTGAAGGCAAAAAATAATTTTTTTCATTATTTGCCAAAACATATTAGTTCGGTTCCCTTATATATTTACTTGGTTCATTTTTTCAGTCAATTCCATAAATTTCCGTTTCAATAAACAAATTTACTTGAATCTAACAATATGTTATAAATTATATGTAATGTGTTGTTTGAATCAAGAACACATTTTATCATTCGAAACATGCATGTCTTTTAATACAGGAAGCACTGAGAAAAAAAATTTGTCGAATCAACAAATTAATTAGTCCAATCAACAGGAAAAATGATTGATTCAATCAAATGCGTGTTTATTAATTGTTGCTAAACATTTTATAAAAAATGTATAGCCCTTGCTAAATAATTTAATATGCATAGTTTAGTGACCCCAAAAAGAGATAAATAGAAAAAAAGACAAATCTGCGCCAATTCTCCGATCTAATTTCTCTGTCCGACCGAGATTCGAACCCTCGACCCTACCTACCATCATACCTATCCTACCTAACTACCTAACACGCTACCTATTACGCTATCGACCACTACTATGCACTTGAAAAAAGTTAGGAGTTATGAAGATTCGAATATAAGAAAACATTTAAAAAACCAGGTTTTTAATTTTTAACAACTTATGTATACTATTAATGTATACTATAGAAATGAAAGTTCTTTGCTTGAAGGAAATAAAAATTTTATCATTCCAAACAAATATTCTATTGGAATAAAATAATGTGTTATTTATTTTACTACAGCTTGTTTTCAAATAATCACAATCAATTTTATATCTAATAAATATTGAAAATACTACAAAAATATTTTTTGAAGTAAAATAATAATGACTTTATTGCAAGAAAATAATATTTTCGAAAAAAATAATTTTGTATTGAATTCGTTTTTTATATTCAAATAATCTCATGTTTATGATGCGATCAATGTAATTAATCCAATGAATACAAATTTAATCAAATCTATCATGCATTTAATTGTTACTATTAAATAAGAGTTTAATATAATGGAGTAATAGATTCGTGAAAATATTTTTTCAAATGAAGAGTGAATTTCTTGGTTCAACAAATAAATAATCGAATCAATTCTTTCATTTAATAAATAAATTCATGTTCTCAAATTCAGTAATTTTTTCTCTCAGTGTAAGATCCAATTAACGTCGGATAACGACTCTTCTTTCCACCAATTATTTGTTTATGCTTCGTTGAAACCTACTCACATATGTTCGTTGGTTATTTTTTATTTTTCTTCAAGTTTACGGTCATATATTTATTCCAACGTCAATCACGAGCTCGAGTGTCGAAGAATCGATAATTTGCAGCACTTGATGTCAGAAAAAATTCAATGTTATCTCTCTCCCATCGTTCAAAGCGTTTTGGTTCTTCCCTCCAAGATCTTGAAACTCTCATTTTCATTCTGCAAACTCTCGTTATTTCTTTCATCATAGAGACTCGACTCGTTAGCGGACGAAACAGGCGAGTGGAATAATTTCACGTGTAGAAACATCCATAACGATTTATCCGTGTATCGTAATCCACGTCTCGTCCTGATCCTCAAGGTTTGGTTCGAGAATACACGAGAAAGAAAATTCACTCCGATAGTGGATCGTAAACTGTGGAACTTCATCCTCTTTCGGTAGGCTTTTCAACGCGGTTTGCCACGACGCTAAGTGCTCTCTCTCTCTCTCTCTCTCTCTCTCTCTCTCTCTCTCTCTCTCTCTCTCTCTCTCTCTCTCTCTCTCTCTCTCTCTCTCTCTCTCTCTCTCTCTCTCTCTCTCTCTCTCTCTCTCTCTCTCTCTTTCTCTCCCCTCTCTCTCTCTCTCTCTCTCTCTCTCTCTCTCTCTCTCTCTCTCTCTCTCTCTCTCTCTCTCTCTCTCTCTCGCTCTCTCTCTCTCTCTCTCTCTCTCTCTCTCTCTCTCTCTCGCTCTCTCTCTCTCTCTTGCTCTTTTACCAAGGTCTGTGCAATGTATAGCTGTCTAAGTGGTTTAATTAACTCTTGGCTTGAATTACACCGTGGGCATTGGACAGCGTAGCCACACGGTTTTTACGAGCTCCAATTGCACCGTCCGGAAGTTTCTTTTCCATACCTTGTGTACGAACCAACCGCGATTACGAATTGTAAGAAAACGTTAAAGGACACGACGACAAAAAATCCCCCAAATGAAAAAAAAATTTCGTTGCGTGCGTGTGGATTCGTATGCTGAAAAATTCTCGCTCCATTATATCGGAAATTGGCCCCTTCGTTCTCCCTGCACAATGCACAGTCATAAATGTATTATCGGAGTGCTGGCTAACGTAAGAAAAAAAAAAAAGGGAAGTAGAAAAATTAAGAATTCGTTCGTAATGAAATTGTCCCGAGATAAAGAGTTCAGATATATTTATATATTATTATATATCATTTAGATCTAATTAGATCCTCAATTTGGCCCGATCGAATTAGATATAGCTAAATCTGATTTTACATGAACATATCTAGCTACATCTTTTGTGATAAATTTAGACATAATTGGATATGCGTAACCACACCGAAAAAAAGATTTAGTAATATCAACTACCCAGCTGCGATCACGGAAAATTCGTTTGAATCAATCGACACATATTTGATTTGATTACCCCGTTGTTGAAATAATACAACTGGTGTCGTTGTTTCGAATGTGTACCGCATTCACCGCAATTACAACTTTGGATCAAAATTATTTCAAACGAGATTGATTCAACAACTTGTTTTCTCATTCAATCGAATATTAAGTCATTTACTGGAAGTAAATAAAATTGTTTTAACTGTATGTTTCGTCTCATCAACAAAATCTAGTTTTAATTTGAGCTATTCATCCAGTTAAAAAGAATAGTAAATGCCTTCAAGTCGATCAAATTGTTTGATAAATTTCACTAAATATTTCAATGCGTCCACAACACATTTACTCGATGGTACGTATAGTAACTACCACGATTTCGGCACTTCGCCCGAGATCCGTAAGATGGCGTGGATCGGCGCGCGCTCTCGCGCCAGCGAGACAGCCACTGCGCACCGATAAGTACCAGTGTATTACCAGCATCGGGGTCCTCGATTGACTTTAAATTGATGGAACATTACCCGCGCTCTGTGGTCGCGCAGTTCCATGAACATATTTGAATACATATTTGACATATTTGAATGAGATCATCATTGCATTTTGGTGGCGCTCGTGCTCTTTATGGGCGCAAGAATAAATAAGTTAAATTTTCACTTCACTGTTTAATCTCACGATTAATTAGTTGAGTAAAAGCCACCGTAGCTCAAACCAAATAGACTCAAAATAACCGATTAAATTGCCGAAACGAATATGAACTGTACCGAGAAATGTTCAATGAAATCGAATGACGCCTAAAGTTTGGATTGTTTAAATGCAACGAAAGTAGTTTATTTTTAAAAAAATTCCTCCTTTCTAAAAAGTTTCCTAAAGTGAAAAATCGTTGAAATGTATTTTGAGGTCTCAATCAATGACAATGACATACCAAATGCACGATTAAAGTGCATCAATAAAAATGATTTTAAAAAAATTATTTTCGTTGTATCGCAACGATGCAAACTTTAACATCATTGAAATCGATGATATTTTTGGTGCATTAATTTCAAATTTTGTTTACTCGATCGATGATTATTTTTTGGTTATGGTATTAAAATTAGGACCCACCTTGGCCTCTAATTTGTCGTTGTCGTGTTTCAAATGATTTCTCTCTTGCTCGAGCCTCTCGACTTTTGCTCTCAGTACCTCCAATTCCTCCTGCAAGAAAAGCATTGAGCATATTCAAGATTTTTGGCCCATGATCAGAGACATTCGATGAGAGAACCTTTGTATATGAGGCATTCTACGTCAAATCGGCCACCCCATTTTTTGAAATCACCAAAAATCGCATACAAATTTTTATAAAGTAGTTCCAACTGTCAAGGAAATTCCTGATTTTTTCAAGATTTTTTTATTACACATTTTAGCCGGAAAAAAATAAAAAAAATGTTCTTGTTCCATTTCGTAACTCGAAAATTATTCATCGTACGAAAAAAAAAGTACAACATGAAATTTAGGATTTTCAACGTACTTTTCACGGAAAATTTTCACGAACTCCTTCAAAAGCTCTATATGCCATTTTCGGAGCGAATAATATTTTGATATTTTTTTTCTGAGAATTGACATCTTCGATTTGTCTGTAGTTCTAACAGTTTTTTACTTGATATATTTACAGACTAGAAAAAAATTGGTTAAGTGGAGAATCCATTCCTTCCCATGCGTTTTACATCCCAAATGGATACACAAATTTCTCTGTGCATTAACAGGGTTGAAACTATCTATAGATATTTTCTAAAGGCCGAATTTTTGTTTATTTTTTGTACTTTTTCAATTTTTTTTTACTTTTTTCATTTTCATTTTTTTAAATGTCGTTTTGTACGTTTTAATAAACTTTATCAATGGACCCATGTACACCGATAAAGTCTATTCAAATTAGAGTCAAAGGCTACTCACGTCTTTCGATTGCAAAAAAGAATTAATTTACCCTCTTTCGATACACCGACGTTTCTATGGCCAATGAGTACTTTTTTAGTTCGATTTGGGCATGATTTTTGGGAATGAAGCAATGATACTGCTTTGTTCCTCGAATCATCTTCGCAGTATCAAAACGAGATTATTTTATTATTTATCCCTGTCTACGATTAATAATGAAAAAACATCAATATCTACACTATTTCGTTAAATCACTCTATAATGATAGATTGTATCAGTAAAAATGCATTTGAAATAATAGATTCTTCACTACGCCAATTTTTTTATAGTCTGTAAATATATCAAGTAGAAAACTGTTAAAACTACAGACGAATCGAAGATGTCAATTCTGAGAAAAAAAATCAAAACATTATTTGTTCCGAAAATGGCATATAGAGCTTTCGCAGGAGTTTGTAAAAAATTTCAGTGAAAAGCACGTTGAAAATCCTAAATTTTATGTTGTACTTTTTTTTCGTACGATGAATAATTTTCGAGTTACAAAATGGGACGACAAATTTTTTGTATTTTTTTTTCAGCTAAAAAATGTAATTTAAAAATCTGAAAAAAATCACAAATTTTCTTGATAGTTAGAATTGCTTTCTAAAAATTTGTATGCGATTTTTGGCGATTTCAAAAAATGAGGTGGCTGACTTGACGTGAAATACCTCATATATTAGAAATTTTAGTCACGAATATTCATACGCTGAAATTTTCACGTCCGAACCCGGACCCTCTTGAATAATTATTTAAAAAAAATTTCTGCAAAGTATTCTGAAAAAGAAAAGACACGTATTTTTTTGTTAAGGCCGAGAACTGATATTTTTCGTCATACGATTTTAGTAAAAAATCCAAATTTTTCACTAACTCTCTACTCTAAACACGTAGTATCTTGATAATTCGAGATCCTGTCGAAAAACGCTTCGGACAAAACTTGTTCGTTACAAAACGAGTAAAACAAGTGATATTTTTAAAAAAAATTGTGGACACACGAAAGTTTGTTTTTACTTCATAAAATACAAAAAAACGTTTTTTCAACAAGTATGCCACCTCGAATTATAAAATAAAAACATTGTAAAAATTTTATAGGAAATCACGAAATTTTTAAGACCAGAATTAGCACGGCAAGATCAAAATTCGCAAAGTAATCGAAGTTTCGTCTTGACCTTAATTTCGAGCCAGATCATGCAGAACTATATATTCTCGAAAAATTATATACAAAAATACATTTGAATATTTATTTAATTATACATACGTATATTACGTATATTATTTCATACTTGTATGAAATAATCTACGTACGTGTAATTAAATAAATATTCAAATGTATTTCTGTGAATAATTTTTCGAGAACATATAGTTCTGCATGATCTGGTTCAAGAATACGGTCAAAACGAAACTTCGATTGGCCGTAGCTTTGTGGATTTTGATCTTGCCATTCTCTTTCTGGTCTTAAAAATTTCGTGATTTCCTATATAATTTTTACAATTTTTTTATTTTTTTATTCGAGGTGGCGTACTTGCTGAAAAAACTTTTTTTTTGTGTTTTATGAAGTGAAAACAAACTTTCGTGTGCCCATAATTTTTTTAAAAAATATCAATTGTTTTACTCGTTTTATATAACGAACAAGATTTGTCCGAAGCTTTTTTTCGATAGGATCTCGAATCATCAAGATACTACGTGTTTAGAGTGGAGAATTAGTAAAAAATTCGGATTTTTTACTAAAATCGTACGACGAAAAATACCGGCCTTAATAAAAAATACGTATCTTTTCTTTTTCAGAATACTTTTCGGAAAAAAATTTTCATAATTATTCAAGAGGGTGAAAATTTCAGCGGGAATACCCCATATACATTGCTGCCGGTTAAGAGGAGGCTAAATACCATTTTTATTCAATCCCTACATTATCGACGTATCATCGTCGTCCAGTCTTTCTCCGACAACCGTGGATGAAAATTAATTACATTTTGACAATTAAGAGGGGGATAAATTAATTAACAATTAATTGTCAATTGAGAGGCTAAAATGCGTTACAGCTAATGCCAACGAACTCATTCGAGCCCCCTAAATATCATAGGTTACTCGTCAGAATCCATGGTGCTGCCCTCACTCGTACGTCTGTAAACTACATTTCGCCATTTTGTTTTTCAATAAAACTACAATTTATCGATATTTATCTCTTGACGCGCCATCCAAACTTACGGCGTGTCATTTTGATAAAATGATGTCGAAAACGTCCCCATATTTGTATCGTGGCGTTCTTCATGGAGCCTCACTCTTGGTTTTACCCGAAATGCAGTAAAAGTTTAATAATTTAAGTTTTTCAATTACAGTTTCTTGGTGGTAAATGAATCTGTAAATTTTTTTTTTGTTTTTCGAATTTTTTTTAGTGAGGCTCCATTCCTGCCATTGTTCCGATGATGTTGTTAAAATTTTATTCAATTCCATCCATTTGTATAAGAGCAGGTTTGGACGGCAATTTCGAGGTGTTAGTGTCGGTATTTAGCCTCCTCTTAATGTCAAGAAGATTCAAAGTAACGACCAGTTCAAAAGAAAATAGGGAATCGTCTCTGCAGTACAATAATAAATGAAAAATATATCTAGGCCAACATCTATCGAAAAACATAAGTAATCAATGTGAAAATTTGTCAAATTCTTTTAAATTTATTTCTTGCCAACTTTAATTTTTGCCAAATTCAATGGCAAACAACCTTGATCACTATATTTTGAATGTGTACAAAATTTCAGTACAATATCTCGCAAATAGTTTTTTTAAATTTTTATTTACCGTTCGAGCTTTCAATTGATCCTCGGTACGATGAACATTCAGCAAGGGTGCGACTTTCACGTACAATCTCCACCACGGCCATTCTCGAACAGACATAAGTTTTCTCACGTTTCTCTGTATGCATCTCACTGCCAAGTCTTGAAGCTGAAAAAAAAAATTTTTTTTTTAAATTAATTTACATGAAAAACATGAATTGTGAGGAAAAGAAAATAATTTGTTGTTCTTGGAATTTTTTCAAAGATTTCAATAATATATGGACTTTAAGTCCCGAACGTTTGAATGAACGGAAAATCGAGTAACTAATTCTTTCAAAGGACAGTTTTGAGGCCTTTTAAAACTTCGGAAATAATTCTTCGAACATCTTTCTATTCAGAAAAAATACCCTGTAAATTGTAAATACTAAAATTTTTTTTATGAAAACAAAGCTTCCTTTATGAGGAAGCAAAACGCTTATTTATTAAGTATTTGACCAATTCTTCGAATTTTTTACTAAACAAATAAATTTGTCGATTTTTCGTTCAACTGAACGTTCGAAACTTCAAGTGCATGATAATATTGTTCCAACATGCCAATAATTGAAATAATTGTGAAGAAAATAATTATTTGGCCTTGAAATTTTTTGTTTTTTTTTAAATATTCCAATAGTTTACGTCGATCGCAATAAATTTATTTTACCGGTTTCAAAATTGTAATTACCTTCAGTGTATTGAGTTTTCTGCGTGCCAAATAGCCTCGGCATCTCGCTTGAAGTAGAATAATGTGTCCCGTGAGTTTCTCGTCACGCTGAGACTCGAGGCGTTCCAGAGCTCCGGACCGGAAGAATATCTGTCGTGAATCAAAAGAGGCGTGAAGTCAAATTAAAATTCTCGCTCATAGGAATTACAAATTCTTCCGGTAAATTGCACATCCCGTGCGAGGAGAATGTGCGGATCATTAACTCGAGGAGAATTATTTGCGCCAGGTGAACGATAATACTAGGGGGGCAACATTTTTTTTTTTTTTTTTTTCTAGAAGCACGAACATGAAACATTTTTTTGCTAAATCGTTCGCGAGTCAAGCGATTTCATCTTACTCGGCAGTTGCAAACATATTCTGGTTAAAAAAATTCGTCAACGCGATGGAATTCTATTTCAATCAATTTTATGGACGATTTTGAAATTGCTTCATCAGAGATACAGACGAAAAATTGTTGAATGAACTAAATCTTTAGTCGCATACGCACGACTAAATATGTAGTTGTACAAACCCAAATTTTGTTGCCTGAATCATATTTTGGTCAACTGAAACGCAGAATTATTCAAAAAACTAATTATTTAGTTAGACCCAGTAAATATTTAGTCGTGCGTATGCAACTAAAGATTTAGTTCATTCAACAATTTTTTTTCTCAGTGTGGGAAGAGAAAAGAGAAAAGTAATAAGTATGCATTAGATGATAAAAAATAATGATCGATTATGATAAAAAAAATTTTGAGAGATACCGTAAAACGGGGCTACTTTGACTTTGGGGGTTACTTTGTTGATTTTTGGGACTAGTTTGGACGAGCAGCAAAATACGGCAGAAACGTGTGCGCAGTGAACCCTCGTGACCTTGTGGGGCGGGAGGGGGTGTGGGGAGTGGGTAGAAGAGGAAAAAAAGTCATTCGTAAACCAGGTACACAGATGTGTGTAACAAGCCAAGATGTCCGAACAATCGATGATGCCATTCGCATGAAGTGAATAAAGAAGGGCAAGAAGAACGACTCCAACCTCTGTTACATCTGTAAGGCCCGAATTTCAAGTCACAAGTCCTACCCTAAGATCGAACTTTCCATGGAACTCAAGTTGGAACTTAAGATCGAACTTAAGTTCCAATTTAAGATGAATCGTAAGTTGAACTAAAGTGCCATTACAAGTTCATACTTAAGTTCAAACTTTAGTGCGAACTTCAGATCGATCTTAAGTTCAAATTTAAATTTGGTTTCAAGTTCGAGCTTAAGATCCATCTTGAGCTTAAACTTAAGTTCGATCGTACTTAATTATTTTCACAACTAATTTAAAATAACACGGTTGAGGGAGAACGATGAAAGAAGTTTGATGGAACTTAAGTTCATGCTCAAGATGGATCTCAAGATCAAACCTCAAACCAAATTTAAGTTTGAACTTAAGATCGATTTGATGTTCGCATTAAAGTTTGAACATAAGTATAAACTTGTAATGATACTTACGTTCAAACTCGAGATTCATCTTAAATTTGAACTTAAGTTCGAACTAAAATTCAAATTTGAGTTCAATAGAAAGTTTGATCTCAAGTTTGATCTTAAGAACTTAAAATTCGGGCCTAAGTATTTGGTATTTTTATGTAAAATATTTCTTCAATAAAAAAGACGAATTCATTGTCAAAAATCGTTGTTTTTCATTTAATTCCATGAACAATGCATAAAATATTATTGTTTTTTTATCAAAATGATGTCAAAACTGCATTTACGATGTGGATCTTTGACACAAGTTGCATTTCAATGTCTCTCCAAAGTAGCCCCACATTCGGGGTTACTTTGGCTTTTTTTTCTAAATATATAAAATTGTGAGGGTCTAATGGGGCTTGCTATTGTTATACATTTTATAGCCAAAGGACACATTGTTCTGTTCAAGCAAAAAAAATAATAATTTTGGACGTTAAAAAAAAGTTACGACCAAAAAACTTCCGAAACACCAAAAAAGTATTTTTACGGTATCCAGATCGTCAGATGATAGTTTTGTTTCTTTTAAATAGAATAAAGTTTGTTATTCGTTGATGGTTATTAGATTTTGTGCAAATCTTAATTTCGCGAAAAAATATGATAAAATAATTAATAGTTAATAATTAATACGCACATCCGTGCGAATTAACCCTCCATGGCCACACTTATCTGGGTCGATTTGACCTTGTCCATTTTTGAACACTGTCACCAAACTATCGGTCGGAAAAATCTCAAAAAATTTCAGAGCATCCTTCAAACATTCTAGTTGATGTATTAAAAATTAGTTTATAAAAAATCAAATGACTCTATATTCAAAAAAATGCATAAAGAAGAAAAGAGAAAAGTAGTCGTGGGGTCATTTTGATCCAGTGCGACCACGGAAGGTTAATAATAACATCCTTATCTTTTTTCTATCATTCGCTAAGCTTTCTTTATCAGAAGGCAAAATTGACTAATATTTTTGATCATGAAGAAGCCGTAGCCAACGATGATAAAAAAAAATCCAAAAAGTGACGAGAAAATTTCTAACGCGCACGAATTAAAAAAAAAAGATTATATTGAAGGTGTACTCGTCAGAGAGCGTTCTCGAGGCGTTTCGCTCTGTGACATTGGGTCAAGAACTCGAGAGATCATGAAGACGATGACCCAGTGAGAGATGTACGACCCGTGGGAAGAGAGAGGAAAGAAAAAAAAACTTTCACACGATCAACGATTTTGTTAGCTCGATGACGAGGAATGCTACGATAAAAATTCATGAACCTCCTTTTCTCTTTTCCACTAGAAGAATCACCAGGATGACCTTGCTACTCAAAATTCCTCGAATTTCCGAGCGAAAGGATTTTTTATCTCAAAAATAAATGGCAATCTCTTCCTCTGATTTTATCTTTCACCAATCGCAAACCGGGATCGACCGGTTTTTTTCGAATTGCAAATGACTCTCGAAGTTTCGATCGATCCACCGACGAAAGTAAAAACCCAACTCACAAGATTCAAAATATAATATTCGCCAAATCGTGGAATGCAGTTCGCCAGCAATTTGCGTCTCACGGCGTCTCAAAATCATTTTTAAAAAAAATGACCTCTGTCTAAAAATGTTGGAAAGATTATGACCTTCAGCTTTGGACCGTGCGTGTCCATTGGACTGATTAAAAAAAAGCGACTATATTTGTTTTTCGAAATAACATATTGAATACTTTCGGGGAGGTGAAGAAAGATGCCTGTTAAAAACAGAGCTCTTAATATAAATATTTAGATATATCTCATCGCAAATTTCCATTTCCCATTTAAATAACATAGGAAACAAAAATTTCAAACTTTGACATTTTATATCTCGACTTCAAGTAAATGAATTATAATTGTTAATGGATTTCGGTTTAATTACAAATTACGATTGTAATGTTTAATGGGTTCCGGTTTATCACAAATTACAATTGTAATGGGTAATGGATTTCGGTTTAACTACAAATTACAATTGTAATGATTGATGGATTTCGTTTTGATTCCAAATTACAATTGTAATGATTAATGGATTTCCGTTTAATTACTAATTACAATTGTTAATGGAATTCGGTTTAATTACAAATTACAATTGTAATGGTTAATGGATTCCGGTTTATCACAAATTACAATTGTAATGGGTAATGGATTTCGGTTTAATTACAAATTACAATTGTAATGATTAATGGATTTCGGTTTGATTACAAATTACAATTGTAATGGTTAATGGATGCCGGTTTAATTACAAATTACAATTGTAATGGTTAATGGATTTCTGTTCAATTACAAATTACAATTGTAACAATTAATAGATTTCCGTTTAATTACAAATTACAATTGAAATGTTTAATAGATTTCGGTTCAATTACAAATTACAATCGTAATGGTTAATGGATTTCCGTTTAATTACAAATTATAATTGTAACGGTTAATGGATTTCGGTTTAATTACAATTTACAATTGTAATGTATAATGGATATCCGTTTAATTACAAATTACAATTGTAATGGTTAATCGATTCCGGTTTAATTGCAAATTACAATTGTAATGATTAATGGATTTCGGTTTGATTACAAATTACAATTGTAATGGGTAATGGATTTCTGTTTAATTACAAATTACAACTTGTAATTTGTAATTAATTAATTACAAATTCGCCCAACACTGGCCTCGAGGACCTGAAATAAAACGGATGGTTCAAACACAATTGAAAAATTGAAATTAATAAAATAGTAATTAGTTTGGCGCATTATCAAACTATGACGAAAATATCTGTTTTAGGCCTTAGTTTCTGTGACAAAATTTCATTAATTTGAAAAAGGCCCCTCTTCTCTCTTGATGTTTTCCCTCAATTTAATGATTTTTTAGCTCGGGCAACTGCCCAACCGGCAACCGAAAATTTCTAAAAATTTGAGGTCATATATTTTGAGCCAAACGAGAGCCACAATTCATTGGACATCAAAATCCGAGGGTGTCAAGCCGATGACCACGTGATTTGACGTGGAATGCCCCATGTATATTTGACCGTGAATAACTTTTGAAGGAGTGGGTTTATCAAAAAATCATAATAGACCGTTTTTCGTAGAGCGTTACACGGTACATTGACTTGAAGCCGAGGTATAAAATTTCAAAATATGAAAACTTTTGTTCCTGCGTTATTTAAATGAGAAATAGAAATTTGCGATGAAACATATCTAAATATCTAAATATTTATATCAAGAGCTCTGCTTTTAACAGGCATCTTTTTTCACCTCCCCGAAAATATTTAATATGTTATTTCGAAATATAAAAAATGGTCGCTTTTTTTGAATCAGTGATAATTAACCCTTCGTCTCTTAACCTGGGTCATTCTTGTCCTAGCCAAAATTGTTTTCGCCTTTAATGTGTTATTTCGAAAAACAAAAAATAGTCGCTTTTTTCGAATCAGTCTGGTGTCTCGTGAAGCGTTGGAATTAGAAGAAACAATGATCCTTGCGTAAAGTGATGATCCGTGAATGAATTTAAAAAAAAAAGACCTGTTCACTGGTGACCTCCAAAGGTGCCCTCTTGATGTCAGGTGACGGGCCCGGAATTGCATTATCGTCGAATCTTCGTGCGCTCGTTCTCTTGATGCTCTTGGAACTTTCTTCCCAGCTGTCAATGCTGCTGGCACCACTTGAAGTCGATATGCTGCTCTTGAGGGTTCTCTTTTTCGACGTTTCCTCGGGCACGAAACGCTGTACGATCGGTATTGTATCAAAAACCTCGATCGTCCTTTCGAGGCTCGAATCAAGATCGTGTATTATTTCCTTTAGAAATCTCTCGCCCTTCTGCAAACTCTTGAGTTCCTGATGGGAATCATCCTTCCACTCGACCTCGTTCTCGTTGCTGATGTGACCGCTGTCCTCCGAGCAATTTCCATCGGAAGCGTAACCGTTGCTCTTCTCGTCCTTGTCCTTGTCCTTTTTGACGATGACTTGCCCATCGATGATCGTCGTTTCTTTCATCTTTGGCCACGTGTCAACTATCTCTTTCGCGGGTTCGTTATTTTTGCAATTGAAAAAATTCACCAGATGTTCAATGTCCTTCGTTCTCTTGACACTGGCCATTGATTTTCTCGGATCATTCGTAATTTCGCTGCTCAGAGACTTTTTCGTCAGATTAACGGTTGCGCTGTTGATCCTTGATGTCAAATTGGGCTTGGGCTTGACTTCCGGTGACTCGGTCACTTGTTGAGACCGTCTTATCTGTTTCTCCCAATTTCGACGGATCTCCTGAATGCTTATTTCCGGTTCACGTCGCGAATGAAGACTCTCGTGACTCTTTGCGATGCTTCGACCACGTTCTAGAATCTTGGAATCATTGACCCGACTCTCTTTGCCAATTGTCAAACCTTTGGCATTGGTATCGATCCTCGTGGCGATTCTCGTCTCGGCGATAGGCATGATCTCATCCGTTGAATCCTCATCATCGTCCAACTGCGCCATCAGTTCAGCTGCTCTCTTTTCAAGGTCAAACTTTTCACGGGTCTCGAGATTCGATGAATTCGTTCTCGATACCTCGCGTCCCGGTACATCAGTTTCCGCGATCGATATATCGACACCCGATGAGAATCTCTTGCTGCTCTTGAGATTCTCATAGATCGGTCCTGTTCCCAAAATCTTCGTGTCAACCGATTCCCTTCTCGTGACAATGATCTCCGATGTATCCTTGTAATCGCTGCTCGACAGGGTTGCCAGCGCTTCAGAGGGTCAAAAATAGTAGAATAGTTACTCACTTTCCCAGAAATAGTGACATAATAGTGATTTCTTCGTCAAAATAGTGACAAAATAGTGACATTATCCCAAACAATTTAGGAACTTTTGTGAAAGCTGGTCATATTTTTTTTTCAACATTTCAGAGCTCATTTGCAGTATTTTCATGAGAAATTTGTAGGATGTGGGAAGTAGATGAAGGACGAGATAAGACAACTTGAAAGTTACTTTTTCTTTTTCCTTCGAATTTGTGATTTTAGTGATACCGTATGAAAGAAAATTTATTGTACGACACATTTACCATAGATTTGTAGCGATCTAAGGCCAATCAATACGAACAACTGTTTCTATGGGGACTCCGAAATAGCAAAAAAAAAATGTCAGCTGTTCCATACATTTTGGATCGAGTAGGTATCACATTTGGTATGAGACAGCTGAAATTTTTTACACGATTTCAGAGAAATCCCCATAGAAAAAGTTGTTCGTATTGATGGGTAGAACCCCCTCTTTATAAAAAAAAGGCATATAAAAAAGAACGCGGTGTATTAAAATAAATATTTTTTCGTTTTTCATTGCTTTTTCGTATGAATATATTTTTTTTCGACAAAAACTCTGCATGACTCGCAATCAGCGGTGAATTTCCCATCGAAATAACGTTTGAAAACGATAAAAATAAAAATGAAAAATTTTACTCATTTTTGGGCGACTTTTCGAAAATCTCAGAGTAGCAAAATTTCAAGTGCTCATCACTTTACTTCGGTTGACCAATCCCAAAATTTCTTTTTTGCACTTAAAGGCTGTCACTAAACTTGGAGAATGGCGTTTGGTTCATTCTGATAACTTAATTTTCATAGAAACGAGAGCACTTTCAGAATCACCGGCTAAAATGGAAAGGGTATGCCTTAAAAAATTTACATCAATCGATGATCGAACTTTAAAAATCTGCCGAATATTGAAAAATTATCCGAATTGGATGAACCAAATGGCATTTTGAAGTTTCAACGATCCCGAAAAGAATGAGTTTAAGTGGAAATCAAAATTCTATCTAGAAAAAAAAAGCTTCAGCCATTTCAGTGAACAGATCCAATTTTGGCCAAAATGCGAAAAAAAAACCATTTTTTTCTTTTTAAACCTTACATCGATGTATTTTTTCCCCCTGAACACGAATTTACCAATCGTTTTCTCAAAAAATTAAAATTTCCAAGAATTTTCATCAAAAACCTTTTCCCTTCAATCTTCGCCCCATTTTCAAGAACCTCAAAATCGCGAAATTTCAAGTGCTCATTTCCATCGGATTGGCCGATTCCGAAATTCCAGGTAGAACCACCTCTTTAAACAAAGGCATATCAAAAAGAGCACGGTCTATTGAAAGTGATTCCGCGCGGGTCAAATTTGTCCCATATGCGAGTTCACCGTAGCAAGCGAGTCGATGTACAAATTTGTCCCCTATTCTAACCGGCACCTCTATTCCAACCACTTCTGAGCTCTGAAATAGTGACAATAGTGACCAAATTTCGAGAACAGTAAGTGACTTTAAAATTGTGAAAAATAGTGACAATGGTGACTCACTGGGAACCCTGCTGTTGGAACTCGTGGCTTTGTCGACTTCGTCGAAATCGATTATCCTCGGTCGACATTTCTCACCGTACCGATCTACGCTCGATAGATCAGCGAGAGAAAGACCAAGATTCGTTTGGCTACCGTGATGCTGCGTGAACAACGGTATCTTGCTCGGTCTCAGACCGGAAACGGATCTTGCTCGTGACATCCTCGAGCAATTGGCACCGTCCGATTGTACGTTCCACAAGCTGGTGGTACGATTGAGATTGCTCTTGACGTTGACCGCAGACTTGTCGTATCTGGAGTCCCTCTTCGGCTCCATTGATCCGGTGCTCTGTCTGTAAGCACGTTTACCGTATGTTCCCGCATCGTTGGCACTTCCTGGATCCGTCGTGTCTACGGGTACGCTCCACAAACTCGTGGAACGACTGAGGCACTTCTTACTGTTTCGTCCAGCTTCCGGTTTTTTCATTGTCCTATCAGGTGTGCAGCTCAGTCCCTTCTTCAGAAGAGCACGATCCTCAAGAATGGTACATGACACGGAGAGGTCTTTGAGGCGTTTCTTCGTCTCGTTCTTCATCAACAAGGACGACGATGACGAGGAGGGAATGGACGATGAACGATTCGCCACGATTTTACCGCTGTTCGTCGATTTAGCTGAAGTCATCGACGAGGACACCTCGTTTTCTCGCGATATCTGAACGATCGTCACATTACCGGTGGAATTTCTCACCGTCGGGACGATCCTCAATGTTTTGCCGGTGTTGGAAGATGTCCTCGAGGCTACTCCACCATTCGTCGGGGCTCTTCTGGACATTGTTCCAATCTGGGTAGCATCGCTTCTCGTTGCTGTCCTCAGCGCAGGCGTTGGCTTTGATACGTTTGGGCTACTCTTGGCCTTTGATAGTCTCGTTAAACCACCGATACCCGATGATGACGATGCTGATGAGGACCATCCTTGACTACCGGTTCCAGGCCTCGGTACGCCCGCGCCTACCCTCGGGCAGCTTTTCGCCGAAGACATCTTTCCTTCGTGATGTGAGCTTGAGGAGCTCTCTGTACTCAAACAGCCATACACGCGCACACACACACACACACACCCGCACACGTATACACACAAACCCGCACACACTCGGTCCAAAAAGAGAGGACTCAACCCAGACCGTTATCCGTTAGCCGGCCCCACCGAATTCTCCCTTCGAACTTTGAGGATCAAGATTTTGCTGTTTTTTTTCTCCCTTCTTCTTCCTCCACTTATGTTTCCTCTCTGGACGTTTAATTCACGCCCGTGTACGTATATATTATGCCCTCGGGTTTTTCTTGAACCCAATGATTCTCACTCACTCGCGCTGCTCCCGGGATTGCCTTCTTTGCCTTTCCAAATGCCGGTCATCTCTCCTCTACTTCTGGTCCCCCGTCACACTTTGCCCGATACCCTCGACACAATTTCTTATTTTTTCCTCGATCGTCCTCTTTCTCTACTTTTTTTCCTTTCCCTTCTTCAGCTTTTCGTCAATCGGAACGAGGAGTACCCTGTTGAGTTTCACTCGTCAGATCATGTTTGGCACTTTGCGCTTTTAAAACTATAATCATCAACGTCATTTACCATCGCAAAAACAACTTTATCGCGGTCGTTCGGTGCGAAGTGGCACTGCCGAGCTATCTTGAGAGTCTTTTTCGCGCGCGGTTACAGCGAAACTGAGTATATGCGGTAGTCCTTATCGCTCGTGGGTCGAGTTTGTGAATGAACTCAAAGCTATAGGAAGATCCGTTGGAATTCTCGTTGAACTCGATCTCAACGTACAATGAGGACTTTGCAAGTGCGGTATATACTCTTATATTTATATACATATATGCTTATGTATAGTCATATGGTTCGTCTAATTGTTAACCGTAGACTCTGCTGGACCCTTTTTTGAGTGACACTCGACGAAAGTTTCTAATTCTCCTCAGGCTGTAATTTATCGTGCGAAGACTAAGAATTAGTTGGCATCTTTTTTTTTCCAAATGGGAATTAGTAATATGCGTAGAAGAGAATTCGAGATGATGTTATATTCTTTAATGATTTTGTTCTCCATCGCGTTTTCATCGTCTATTGTTCATTTTTATTTTCACTCCCTCCGCCCCCCCCCCCTTTCATCATTCCTATTCCACTTGGGCCGAGGAAACCGGAGGATAGATTATTTCATATGAGAATGGACTTGCAAGATCGCGGCTCGTGCGCGGACCCAATGAGGACACCTGTATTAATGGTGCGCCTCGGCTACTTTCCTACGGAGTTTTTACCGTTATCGATATCGTAAACCACCGCCGCGCGCGCCTCAGTGTATGCCTCAAAGCCTCTACTTTTTGCCTCCGATGTGTGAGGGCTTATGATTGTTATTAGCTCCTCTTGTCCATGCGCGATATGAGCGTTTGTATATGGGGCATTCCGCACGGATTCGACCTGAGTCTGGCCCTTCACCTCTCCGATTTTGTCCGCAATTTTTCATGGTTTTGTGGTACCTCTGAAGAGCACTCGGGATTTTTTTCAGATTTTTTTCGAGCGATTTGACTCGACTTTTGTAAACAAATTATTTTTAGCCCAAATTTAAAAATCTAAAAAATTCACAAGAATCCTGTTTTTCATATGAAAAATTTTAAGCGTTGGGACAAATTAGGTTTCCTTCTGTTTATAATAGGCTTTAAAAAAAAAATTGTTCTTGTACTCTCGAAACGACATTTTTCAAAATTGCTGACATCATAACTCAACTAGAAATTGACCGATCGACTTCAAATTGAAACTGAGTATTCTTTGATTATACAATGACCTACGATCTTTTTGATTGGTTGAAAAAACGACCATCTTTTTACCCCAAAAAACGACTCTTTTTTAGAACTACGCCATTTTGTTAATTTTGTATATTTTTCGAAAATCTTAGGTCATTGTATAGGAAATACCTTCAACTTTAATAACCTTTTTGAATTTTTTAGTTTCAGCTACTCATTCGGCCGGAATCATGTCAGCAGTTGGGGAACTTTTTTTTTTGCACCTCCGAAGACAGCACATAACTCGGTTATTTTTCAATATTTTTGTAAAAAAGAAATCTTAAACTATAGCTGAAAATATACCTTATTATGTCCGAAAAACTTCAAAACATTCTATCGAGTACTTTCTTTTAAAAAAATTCCCAAAAATCGCCTAATTTTTCATGGGTTACACTGGTATAGCCCCTTAAAAAAAAGTTTGGATGAGGGCCCACTTAATTCAGGTTTCTGCTTCTACATAATTTTTTTTTCACTTTAATTTGAAAAAAACTGAAAAAAATTACAAAAATCCCTTTTTTCATAGGGAAATTTTCAAGCGTCCAGCCGAAATTGCCAAGGTTTTCCTTCTGTTTATAACAAGCTTTTTCAAAAAAAAAAAAATTAAAAAAACAAAAAGAGAAACCTAAATTGACGGGCCCTTATCCAAACATTTTTTTAAACACTTTCAATTCATGCATAAATGTTTGGAGAACGGCCCACTCAATTCAGAATCCTCGTTCTATTTGAACATTTTTTTTCGAAAAAACTTGTTATAAACAAAAGGAAACCCCTGCCCACTTTGGCTAAACGCTTGAAAATTTTCATATTAGAAAAGGGATTTTTGTGATTTTTTTTCAGACTTTTAAATTCGGGCTGAAAATAATTTGTTTATAAAATTATAGTCAAGTCAAATCGCTCCAAAAAAATGTGAAAAAAATCGTGAGTGCTTTTCAGAGGCACTAAAAAACCATAAAAAATTGCAGACAAAATTGAAGAGGTGAAGGGTCAGGCCCAGGTCGAATCAGTGTGAAATGCCCCATATATGTATATATATGGTCTCGAGAATCGATTATGTATCGAAGTGAAATCGGGCCACGAGAGTCATTAGAAGCCAAGGAACGTTGAAGGATTATTTGATCGATGTTTATCCGTATACGTCAAATTATCGACTTGATAATTATCATCTTAATGAGAAAGGAAATTAGCCGAGAGTTTTTATAAAATTTCAATAAATCTTTCCGAAATTTTATGATATCATTCGATCCGAATGAATGGGTTGAAATAATTCGAAAGTGCAAAAAGTTCCTTCAATGCGCAATTATGTATCACATCAAATTATTCACAAAATGCACAATAAAAATGAACGGAAATTAGCTCAGATCGAGTTTTTATGAAATTTCAATAAATCCATAATCTAAATATATTTGTGATATTATTCGATCCGAATGAATGGGTTGAAATAATTCGAAAGTGCAAAAAGTGCCTTCAATGCGAAATTATGTATTGTATCAAATTGTTCACAAAATGCAAGTGCAACAAAAATGAATCATTAAAAAAAAAAAAATTAAAAATGGATGCAAAAGTGGAAATACGCGAATAAAATGCAAATGACAAATGAAAAAAGTGTCCAGAGTAACATTCGATGGAATTGAAAAAAAAAAATTTATGCCAAAAGAATCGGCGAATAAAATAAAACGTCAAATATTAAATCCATCATCGACGTGAATTCTCTTCTGCACTTATTACTACGATGCACAAATAATTCGTCGTCTTACTTGTTTCGATTAACAAACAATGACAAAACTCTATGTTTTTTAAAGCGCAATTTTCACGAGCCTCACTGTAACGCAGTCACAAAAAAACCAAAAAACAAACTCCGATATTTGGAATAAAAATGCGTTTGATCTCGATGAGTCAAGATCGCGGTAAATTTGCGAAGAATCGGTAGATCCGAACTTTTCGATCGATTACGTTTCTTGAGCCGATCGTGGCTGTGAGCGCGACTAACGTATACTGGCTTCGGAGCGGCGAAGCTGGGATTTTCAGGGGGACTCTCTCTCTCTCTCTCTCTCTCTCTCTCTCTCTCTCTCTCTCTCTCTCTCTCTCTCTCTCTCTCTCTCTCTCTCTCTCTCTCCCTCTCTCTCTCTCTCTCTCTCTCTCTGTCTCTCTCTCTCTCTCTCTCTTCTCTCCCTTTCAGGTGCGAGAGAGTCTCGTGTGTCAGGTGCGCTACGAGATATCCTCTCCCCACCTTATTCTTCCTCTTCTTCACTCGGCGGCAATCGCGCTGCTGGTGGCGACGTTATATCCTCGTTCGTGCTTATGTTTGCAGGACGAAAACAAGAAACGTCGACTTACCTCGTATTGTGTGTATACTTGCGTACACAACGCGTAAATAAAATCACAGGAACGGTATTTCTCCCTCCCCAAGGATAGAAGTTAGGCCCTTTTAATTTTAATAATCGAATAAATATACATATTTAGGGTGGCCACTAAATCGGACGAAAAAAATTCCCTGAAATTTCCCTGACATTTTCGAAAATTTCCCTGACAAACCCATGCAGATTTGTGCGAAGAAAGTAACACGGTAGGAACATTGCATATGTTTATTGTTATTCATTTTTTGGTATTGTTTATTACATTATATATTTGGAAGGAACAAATCATAATAAATAAATGAATAATCATGATAATAGATGGTAATAATAAATGATGAATAGAATAGAGATGACGAGATATAGAAGCAGAAGTTGAAAAGATCCTTCTTAAGAAGCTGAAGTTGAAAATGTCCACCCATAACTTTTTTTCAGCGATACACGGAACAAAAAATATTCGCTCATACACTTTTTTCTCCATTTGATAATTTGCCCCGACATTTCCCTGATTTCCCTGACCCCGAAAAAATTCCCTGACATTTCCAGGTTTTCCAGGTTTTCCCTGACAGTGGCCACCCTGATATTAGACTGATTTAAAAAAAAAACGACTAATTTTTCGAAATCCCCTATTACGGAAGTAACCCACGGGTTCAAAAAATTGATTTTTTTTTTACATTTTTCGCAAGATAAACATCTTAAGAATATACTGTAAAAGTTTCAGACCGGAATTTAAAATATTTTAAAAGTTATAGCCAAAAGAAGAGAGCGATTAACTAATGGGTTAATATTAAAAATGACTAATTACTACGGTTTGGCAATCACCGAAAACTGTAAATCTCTCGAAGAAGTGAAGAGAACTTTGAGATAACTTTTAGGAAATAGAAGGATTGCTCTATGCACCAGGCATAGCTGATTAATGTAAGTATAATTTTTTTTATACAAAACCTGTTGTCAAAACTTTAAAAGCGTTTTTCTCGAAACTACGGTTTCGAAACTTCGGGGAAACACTGACTAAAAACTATTGAACCGATTTGGCTTAAAATTTGACCCGTTATTTTAGACATACATAGCTAAGTCTATGACCTTTGGAACATTCAATTTTTTAATGATAAATGAATTTTTTTAAACAATTTATCAAAAAAAAAATCGATTTCGAAGACCAAAGTTCACAAGTCCGCCATTTCGTTTTTTTTTGTAAAATATGCATTTTATAGGTTACAGACCTAGAATTAAGCCTACGAAACAATAATCTCTTTGGATTTTTTATTTCAGATGACACTGTGTGCTTCCCCGAAACAAGTCACCTTTTTTTCGAGGACTCCACTTTGACGTAGAAAATCATAAACAAATTCATGTAAAATTAAGTACACCAAAATTTTTTTATGCTCTTCAAGATACAAATAACAACATGTAAAAATTTCAAGAAACGATCGCATTTTATTTTGTTATTTAAAAAAATTAATGAAAAAACGTCGAAATTTCGGTCGTCACAGTGGACTACCTTAAATACTTTCAGGGAGGTAAAAAAAGATGCCTGTTGAAAGCAGAGCTCTTAATATTAATATTTACAGGTCTCCCATAGCGAATTTCTATTTTCCATTAAAATAACACTGGAAAAAATAATTTCAAACTTTGAAATTTTTGTACCTCGGCTTCAAGTCAATGTGGGAGTGCTTCAGAGGGTCAAAAATAGTAGAATAATGACTTATCTCTCACAGAAATAGTGACATAATAGTGACTTTTTCATTTAAATAGTGACAGAATGGTGACATTTTCTCACCCAATTTAGGAACTCTTGTGAATGCTATTCATTTTTTTTTTTCAACATTTCAGAGCTCATTTGCAGTCTTTTCATGAGAAACTTGTAAAATATGGGAAGTAAATGAAGAACAAGATAAGACAAACTTGGATGGATTTTTTTTTCTTTTTCCTTCAAATTTGTCATTTTAGTGATACCATATGAAAAAAAAATTATTGCACGACACATTTACCATAGATTTATAACAATCTAGGCCAAACTCCTCTGAATTTTTTTTCACGATTTCACAGGAATCCCCATAGCAAAAGTTGTTCGTATTGATGGGTAGAACCATCTTTAAAAAAAAAAAAGACATATCAAACAGAACACGGTGTATTGAAATAAATACATACTTATTAGTTTTTCCTTGCTTTTTACATTTTTTTTCGACAAAAACGCTACGTGATTTCCAATCAGCGGAGAATTTCCCATCGAAATACCGTTTGAAGACGATAAAAATAAAAATAAATTTTTTTGCTCAAGTTTGGCCCAATTTTCAAAAACCACAAAATAGCGAGATTTCAAGTGCTCATAACTTTATTGTGGTTCGAGCGATTCCAAAATTTCTTCTTCGAACTTGAAGGCTGTCACTAAACTCAGAAAATGGCGTTTGGTTCATTCTGATAACTTAATTTTTGTAGAAATGAGAGCATTTTAAAAATCGCCGGAAAAAAAATGGAAAGGGGTATGCCTCAAAAAATTTGCAAAAATCGATTGTCGAACTTTAAAAATCTACCAAAAATCGAAAAATTATCCGAATTGAATAAACCGAGCGGCAATTCGAAGTTTCAACGATCCTGAAAAGAATGAGTTCAAATCGAAACCGGAATTTCATCTATAAAAAAAACTACAGTCATTTTAGTGAACAGATCCAATTTTTGCCAAAATGCGAAAAAACGTTATTTTTCCTCTTTTTTCGTTTGAAGACTCACATCGATGTATTTTTTCCCCTAGAACACGAATTTTTCAAAAATTTTCACAAAAAATGCATATTTTTCAAAAAATGTCATCAAAATTTCATCAAAAACCTTTTTCCTTCTATTTTTGCTCCACTTTAAAAAACCTCAAAATCACGAAATTTCAAGTGCTCATAACTTGACTTCAAATTGGGCAATTCCAAAATTACAGGTTCTGAAAAAAAGGCATATAAAAAAGAACAAGGTGTGAAAGTGAATGTGATTCTGCGCGGGACAAATTTGTCCCCTATTCACTTCTGAGCTCTGATATAGTGACAATAGTAACTAAATTTTGAAAATAGTGAGAAAAGTGACACGATTTTTAAACGGTGACCAATAGTGGAAATAGTGTCTCACTATCGAAATGTGCGATACGTATTCTTGCAGGGAATTTAACGCTCTACAAAAGAGGTTTCCTATGATTTTTCGATAAACTCTCACCTTCAAAAGTTATTCAAGGTTAAAGTTGAATTTAGAGTAAAATTCACTTACTCAAATCTCTGATTCTTTCACGATGTGAAATAATGCATTCTCGTAGAAACCCACACACAGACACAGACACAGATAATATCGAACAAGTGCTTGACCCACAAAAGAGAAGGAGGAAGGAGAAGATAGAAAAGAAGAACGTCCGCAAAAAGAAACAAGAGTTCAAGAGATATGCATACAATGCACCGCAGATACACAATTCTGTGTGCGAAAAATTGTTTTCAAAACAAAAAATACCGAAAAAAACCAAATAACAAAGAATACCTTCGCGACGTAAAAACTGAAAAACGAAAAGTTCGTCAATATCCATTTTTCTTCAAGTGCAGTCAATATGACAGGATGCACATATTTCCAACGTTACGTTTACATTTTGGGAAGAAAGAAAAACATCCCCCGAACATCCTTTTCAAATATCCGTAAAATTGACTCGCAAATTCAGTCCTGTTGACCGAGGAAAAAGATCACTCGTGGAGGCAGTCTTGGAGAAATGCATATGGGTCATTCCATGTCAAATCGACCAAGAGTTGGAATCGACCCCTTTCAATTTCGATGAAATTTGGTCTGAAGTTTTCGTTTTTAATAGAACGAAGTTCTACCAAAGGAGAAAAATTAAAAAAAAAAATTTTCAAAGTTATGGAAAATCCAAAATTTCACAATTTTCAAAATCTTTTAAGTTTATTTTTTAAATATCTCGAAAACTATAATAGTTACGGAAAATCGTTCTGAATTCGTCTTAAAGAGTATATACTTGGGGCTACGAAAAATAAAATATTTCGAAAAAGAATTTTGAAAAATGATGAATTTGGAGAGTTTTGAATTTTCAAAAATCGTAAAAATCCAAGTTCCGTATTAAATTTTCGGATATACCACCTTGTACTGATCTTAAAAGATCCTGAAATTTTCTGGATGGTGTTTTTTTTGTTTCAAAATGTGAACTTTTGAATTTTGGTAAAAAAAAATTGTTATTTTCCAAAATATTGTTACTTTTACTTTTTTTATTGCTGAAAATCACAAAACTACATGATTGCTTAACTTGGAGATAGAAAAAAAAATTTTGTTTACCAAAATTCAAAAAGTTCTATTTTTGAAACAAAAAAACACCATCCTGAAAATTTCAGTATCTTTTAAGATCAGTACAAGGTATTATATAAAAAAAGGTTCAACCAAAAATTTAATGTTGATCGTGGATTTACACGATTTTTCAAAATTCATATTTCTGAAAAAAAACACCTTTCTGAAAATTTTAGAATCTTTCAAGATCAGTACAAGGTGTTATATAAAAAAAATTGAACCAAAAATTCAATACTGAACTTGGATTTTCAAGATTTTTGAAAATTCAAAATTCTCCAAATTCATCATTTGTCAACATTTTTTTCGGAATATACTTTTTTTTTTATAGTCACAAGTATACTCTTCAAGACGAATCCAGAACGATTTTTTCGTAACTATGATAGTTATCGAGATATATAAAAAATAAACTTGAAAGATTCAAAAAATTTTGACATTTTGAACCTCGCGTAACTTTCGAAACAATTTTTCAATTTTTTTCCATTGGTAGAACTTTGTTTTATTGAAAAACGAAAACTTCTGACCAAATTTGATCGAAATTGAGGGGTCGATTCCGACTCTTGGTCGATTTGACATAGAAAGACCCACATGCGTGGAATGACAAGAGACAAGAGGAAAGAAGTGGAGGAGGAAGAGGTGAGAGATAAATAAGATGAGGAGATGGAGCTGAAGATGAGATGCCGGTTTGCCGGTGAATAATATACCGGCGAAAGGGAACTGCGGAGGGAACGAAGAGCGAGGGAGGGAATTGTGTGTGCAGCAGGTACATCCGAGTGGAGCTCATCTTTTCTGAGAGTTGCAACACAGTAAAAGACCATTTTGCGCGCACACACATTATCTTTTCTATGTGTGTGGGAGATTGAGAGGGAAGAAGAGGATTTTGCCAATGTAAGATTCAGCATGTAGTTGTTTGATATGTAGAATTGAGTTGAGTTTGTGTGTGTGTGTGTGTGTGTATGTCGGTAAAGACGACGAGAAGGAACTGCAACTGAGGCCGGATCGACAACCGGTCTCCTCGTCGTTGTCGTCGTCGTTGGAGGCTTCTCTCAAAGCATCATCTTGAAGAAGCTCACTCTTCAACAGCCTCTATACATTATACCCCCCCTCTCCCTCTCTCTCTCTCTCTCTCT
>OX333079.1:19550768-19680352 GCA_946863875.1 Alloplasta piceator
ACGTTGTGAGCCTCGCAATGAACTTTTGAAATCCTTTCTCGAGGCCATATATTGTATGAAGCGAGAGATAGAGAGGCAGAAAGGGAGAGGGAAAATAAAGTGCAGCATCGACAGAGAGTGATGTCAGTGAGATAGACGTGTAAATATTTTGTTGATCCTGAGTTAAGGACAATATTTTTGAAAAATAAACAGCTGTAGTTGGCAAAATATTTGCATCCATGTGCAATGTCTAGAAGCGTGTTTCGCATTATAGCATGCATTTTTCAAAACGGAATACTTGTTTTTTTGAAAAAAAATATTCATTGTTTCATGTCAAATTCAAAAGTACTTTTGTTTATTTTGTTTTCAAAAGTAACGAGCAATTTTCGTCCGATTTCGGTGGAGAACTGATCGTATATTAACAACAAGATTCTCTCTTAATTAACCGAGCAATTATTTGTCACTGTTTTTGAATAAATCTTTATTGATCCGGAGAAAAAAGTCGAAAGGTTAACTTTTTTAAAAGATAATTGTAAACGATAATCAAAATGCTCAGTTCGTCCAAAAATTTGAAGAAAGAGAATGTGTCAAGAATCATTGAAATTGAACGAAAAATGTTAATGTTTGTGGAGAAAACTGGCATAAAATAGACCAGAGCTCGACAAAATACCGGAAAGTACTTCAAGTACAAAGTATCGTAGGTATTTGAAGTATGAAGTACCGGCAGAAATTGAAGTACTACGTACTTATTACTTGAAGTACTTAAGATTTAAAGTAATTGAAGTACAAGTACTTGAAAAATCAAGTACCAAGAATCACGTACTTTTCAAGTTTTCAAGTATATCTCGTGAGTTCTAGTACTTACAATTGATTTCTTATTCTCATTTGATTTTTATTCGAGTACTTGTTGTAACAAAACATAGTTTCACCTTATACAATACACTGAGATTAAGTTAGGCAGATTTGAACAGAAGTATTTAAACAAAGAAGTAAAAAGCATTCAAAAATGGAATTGACCATTGTAATTACGATTTATTTTGATACATGTTTCAAAAAGAAGAAATAAAGAATATAATACATGGATTGTCAAAACTACTCCAATTTTCGTGTTCGTCTTCAAAAAACTGTCGTACGCGAGAGTTGAGGAACAGTATGTCCATTCGTCACGAAACTTTATTTTCAATTACATATTCAAAGGCTCTGTACATGCAACCATCAGCAAGACCCATTCAAAAGTACTTGATACTTGTACTTGAAAAAGTACTTGAAGTACAGAATGGTATTTGAAAATTTAAGAACAATACTTGAAGCACTTTCTAAGAACTTGAAAATTTAAGTACAAGACTTGAAGTACTTGCTACTTGTACTTGAAAAAGTACTTGACGTGCAGAAAAGTATTGGAAATTCTAAGTACAATACTCGAAGTACTTGCTACTTGTACTTGAAAAAGTACTCGAAGTACAGAAAAGTATTTGAATTTTTAAGCACTTTTCAAGAACTTGAAAATTCAAGTACAATACTTGAAGTACTTGTGACTTGCACTTGAAAAAGTACTTTAAGTACAGAAAAGTATTTGAAATTTGAAGTACAATACTTGAAGCACTTTTTAAGAACTTGAAAATTTAAGTACAAGACTTGAAGTACTTGCTACTTGTACTTACAAAAGTACTTGAAGTACAGAAAAGTATTGGAAATTTCAAGTACAATACTTGAATTACTTGCTTCTTGTATTTGAAAAAGTACTTGAAGTACAGAAAAGTATTTGAAATTTGAAGTACAATTCTTGAAGCTTTTTTGAAAACTTGATTATTCAAGTACAAGACTTGAAGTACTTGCTACTTGTACTTGAAAAAGTACTTGAAGTACAGAAAAGTATTTGAAATTTTAAGTACAATACTTGAAGTACTTTTTAAGAACTTAAAAATTCAAGTTCAATACTTGAAGTACTTTTAAAGAACTTAAAAATTGAAGTGCAAGACTTGAAGTATTTGCTACCTGTACTTGAAAAAGTACTTGAAGTAAAGAAAAAACATTGGAAATTTTAAGTACAATACTTGAAGTACCGTCTACTTGTACTTGAAAACGCACTTGAAGTACAGAAAAGTATTGGAAATTTTAAGTACAATACTTGAAGTACGGGCCAAGTACTTGGAAATTTTAGTACGATGTTGGTAAGGTCAAACTTTCGAATTCAATATCATAGAGACGTACTTTAAGTACTTTTTAGGTACTTCAAGTACGTCGCGAGTACCGGGTACTTCAAGCCCAGCTCTGTGATAGACCTTGTCGAAAATTAGGGTAAAACAGCTGTTACAATGGCGAATTAATCGCTACGATAGTTTTTCTATTTTATAGGCACATATTAGAGCATAAACAATGCTTCGTTATCGGCGATTTATGAATTAATGTTTACAAGACGATTTCTAAAATATAGCACTGACTTGACCAGCGGGCTGTGCCCCAACATATTTGTTTTATTTATTTTTTTTTCAAATTTTTGGCACAAGATATGAATAACCGTGAATTATTTCATCAGAACAAAATAGAATTGGTGGATCAGTAAAATTGAAAAACTTTGATTAATTGAGAAATTGATATTAGATCGATTATCCAACTTCTTCTTCGGGATAATCACCGATAAGCTGATCATCTATCGCATCATCGACTGTTAATTTTTTTGCCAATCGTAGATTTTCTCTCGTTAATACTTCGGCTCACACATAAATTACAAAACTCTGCAAAACGATGGAAATACTTTGATACAGTTTTTATACCTTCGGACGTTCTATTTGAAATGATGGAACGATTACGCGCATACATATAGGGCATTCCACGTCAAGTCAGCCACTTGGCGTAGTGGAGAATCCATAATTTCAAATGCATTTTTATTGATACAATCTATTATCATCGAGTGATTTAACGAAATAGTGTAGATATTGATATTTCATCATTATTAATCGTAGATAGGGAAAAATAATAAAATAATCTCGTTTTGATATTGCGAAGACGATTCCAGGAACAAAGCAGTATCGTTGCTTCATTCCCTAAAATTATGCCCACATCGAACTAAAAAAGTACTCATTGGCCATAGAAACGTTGGTGTATCCAAAGAGGGTAAATTAATTATTTTTTGCAATCGAGAGACGCGAGTAGCTTTTGACCTCAATTTGAATAGACTTTATCGGTGTACATGGGTCCATTGATACAGTTTATTAAAATGTACAAAAAGATATTTAAAAAAATTAAATGAAAAAAGGTTAGAAAAATTGAAAAAGTACAAGAAATAAACAAAAATGCGGGCTTTAGAAAATATCTATGGATAGTCTCAACCCTGTTAATGCACAGAGAAATTTGTGTATTCATTTGGGATGAAAAACGCATTGGAAGAAATGGATTCTCCACTGAGCCAATTTTTTTATAGTCTGAAAATATATCAAGTAAAAAACTGTTTGAACTACAGACAAATCGAAGATGTCAATTCTGAGAAAAAAAAATATAAAAACATTATTTGCTCCGAAAATGGCATATAGAGCTTTTGAAGGAGTTCGTAAAAAATTTCAGTGAAAAGTACGTTGAAAAATCCCAAATTTCATGTTGTACTTTTTTTTCGTACGATGAATAATTTTCGAGTTACGAAGTGGAACAAGAAAATTTTTTTCATTTTTTTCCGGCTAAAATATGTAATATAAAAATCTGAAAAAAATCACGAATTTTCTTGACAGTTAGAAATACTTTATAAAAATTTGTATGCGATTTTTGGTGATTCCAAAAAATGGGGTGGCCGATTTGACGTGGAATGCCTCACATACTAATACACTCGCAGACACATACGGTAGTTGATTTCGCCGCGAGCTTCCTATACTCTCAGATATACAATATATAAGTGCACATAACCGGAAGTGGGATGATCGGTGAGAGGAATTACCGGTGGCCGCGAAACAAGCAGCGCAGCGGTAGATTTTAGACGAATGATTAGAACGGACGAGACGCCAGCGGGATTTTGCGATAAGTTTAGTTACGGCCGCGTGGAATATGTATGAGAGACTCGGAAGACATGAAATATTGTATATTTTACAAAATTGCCCGTAAGAATTGAAAAAAAATTCAAAAAAATGTTTCCCATAAACTGACCGAGTATCGCGTGAAAATTATTTCCTGGAACGAAAAATTTATTCTCGCGATAGAAAAAAAAATTATCTCTTAACAAGAAATTCATATCATCCAAATTAATTTTAAGCGGATGAAATTGATATTCGAATGAAACTATAATTTGTTTGAAAAATCAGACTCAAATTTACGAGCTGGTTCCTAATTAAAAACCCTGCAAGTTGGACATTTGCACGTTGCTGCCTAATCTTTATCCAGAGTTCACACAGTTTCCTTTATCACAAAGTATGGCGATCAAATTTAGCTACCTCATAAAGGAAGATCAGTTAACTATCGAAAAACATGAGTAATCAATGTGCAAATTTGCCAAATTCTTTCAAATGTACTTGCCAAATTTGATTGTTGTCGAATTCAATGGCGAACAACCTTGATCACTATTTTGAATGTGTACAAAATTTCAGTACAAAATCTCGCAAATAGCCGAAGTTAGAGTACGCTATTTTCCAAAAAAAAAATCAAAATTTGACAAAATTTTATTCAGTCGATTGATTTTCGCCAAATTTAATAAGGAACAATTTCGATAGCTATATTAGCTTTGTGCAAAGTTTCAGTGCTATATCTTAAAAATGGCACAAGTTAGAGCGTTTATGCTATTTTTCAGAAAAAAAACTCAAAAATTGATAAAAATGTAACCTTTCGATCGATTTTTGTCAAATTCAATACCAAACAACCTTAGTAGCTATACTAATTCTGTACAAAGTTTGAGTGCTATATCTTGAAAATTGCAGAAGTTAGAGCGTTTACGCTGTTGTTGCAAAAACGAAAAAAGTCGATAAAATCACCCGTTCGAATTAAAACAAGAAATGTTCATAACGAAGTGCAATTCGTGCTGGACAAGTGTGCCAAATTTCAGATCGATTCAGAGGAAGTAAGGTAAATGCCCCAACTATTGAACAGGTCCCAATTATTGAACACTATCTTGTATTCTTATTATTTCTCATTCACCTGCATGCATTTACTTATTTATAAAAATTTCATTACATTTATGGAACTTTTAGCTATCGAAATGTTACCTTACTTGTGCAAAAAAAGCTTAAATTAATAGAGAAAAAAATTATTAAATCGGCAACGGTGACCCGATTTGACGTCTCGTGGTAACTGCTTATCGTTTTTGCTAAGACGCGCTGCTTCACGCGTAAAGGCATAAAAAATTCAAAAACTGTCGCATCTCAAAAAGTAAAGGCATTTCAGGTTCCTCAGAAATTTTCTTACAAATAACAATTTAAAAAATAATAATTAATTAATTATTTGTTAAAAAATACGGTGTTCGATCATTGGGACATAGAAAATGCAGTATGTCCCAATTATTGAACACTCGAATTCTCCAAGATGGCGTCATTAGACCCATCGAAACATCGAGACGGTTAACACGAGACTGATCGTGTGAATCGGATTTATTGAAACAAAAACTGTAAGTTCCTGAATAAACTTACCCTTATTCTTTTAAAATAACTAAGATCGTCAAATATATTTTTTATTTGTATTTTCGTGCAATAAACATAAAAAGAAAAGTAAAAAGAGATTATAACCTAGATGTAACCTAAAAATACGAATGTAATGTTCAATATTTTTTGCTCTCCGATATTCAAGTCGAAAAACAAAAAAGCTGCGACTGAATCAAACAAAAACGGAACATAAAAACGAGGAAACTGAAAATAAAAATAAAATAAAGTTCGAGTTGAAAAGCAAAAATAAAACAAATGCGAATGAACCAAAAACCTGTCAAAAGAGACTAAATATATATTTTTGTCTTTTTACATGATTAATAAAAGATTATTCAAGTGTTCGATTTTGCTTTTATTTCTTAATATTGTACCCAAATTAATATTTTCAGAACGGAAAAAGAATTCTCGAGAGTGTTCGATAACTGGGACATGCCTGTTCAATATTAGGGACATAGGCACTTCCAGTGTTCAATAATTGGGACATTTGCATGCTTCGCATTGTTATTCTTTTTTTTTTTCCATTTGAAATCATTTGAAAATAATTTAAAGGGTGATTTTTCGAAAGTAAAAATATCAAAGTATCATTTGAACATGAAAGCGATGGTCTTTTTCTTGATTTTATATTTTTTTCTCACCGAATTCAATCCCCAGATCCTTAGCTGTTCAATAATTGGGACATTTACCTTAAGAGGAGGCTAAATACCGACACTAGCACCTCGAAATTGCCATCCAAACTTGCTCTTATACAAATGGATGGAATTGAATAAAATTTTAACAACATCATCGGAACAATGGCAGGAATGGAGCCTCACTAAAATTTTTTCGAAAAACAAAAAAAAATTTACAGATTCATTTACCACCAAGAAACTGTAATTGAAAAACTTAAATTATTAAACTTCTACTGCATTTTAGGTAAAACCAAGAGTGAGGATCCATGAAGAACGCCACGATACAAATATCGAGACGTTTTCGACATTATTTTATCAAAATGCCACGCCGTAAGTTTGGATGGCGCATCAAGAGATAAATATCGATAAATTGTAGTTTTATTGAAAAACGAAATGGCGAAATGTAGTTAACGGACGTGCGAGTGAGGGCAGCACCATGAATTCTGACGAGTAACCTATAATATTTAGGGGGCTCGAATGAGTTCGTTGGCATTAGCTGTAACGCATTTTAGCCTCTCAATTGACAATTAACTACTAATTAATTTATCCCCCTCATGATTGTCAAAATGTAATTAATTTTCACCCACGGTTGTCGGAGAAAGACTGGACGACCATGATACGTCGATAATGTAGGGATTGAATAAAAATGGTATTTAGCCTCCTCTTAATGGATTTAAAAAAAATATTTTTCCATAAAATTATCGATTATTGCGTGCGAATCGACTTTTCGTAAAGAAGAAACTAATATTCGACAAAAAAAAAGGTAGCACGAGAATTTCATTTGCACTGCGCAATGTTAATTTTTTGCGCGGTATATAATGATTTCGCGGATAAAACGATAATTTTTCTCATTAAAGAGATTGATTTGATAAAGATAAATGATCCAAGCTTTCATAACGAGCGTGATATATACAAATGTATGTACAAATACATATATACATATATATACATAAATCCCATTATTTAAAATGAGAATTGCTCGAAACTCGTCGCTCTCGGTCTCGCAATTCTTCGGGCATTGGCCGCTGCGCGAGAGTTCGAGAAAACGAGTTTTCGTTCGTGTGGTCCGTGGCAAACGCATATTAAACATGCATACATATATTAACACACGCGCACCTGACGATTTCGCAGCATCCCGAAAGTTTTCACCGCGAAAACTTTCGCCTCTCTCGCGCGTCGCGTCTGCCTCTCCGATCGCGCGCGACCATTTTACATACACAATAAAACACACACACACACACAAACACGTTTACTATACTTATATTACATTCACGCAAGCATTCGTAAGATTTTAATCCAGCATCCGCGCACGAAAATTCGCATTGTAAATCGCGCGGTGGCAATGAGTTGTAACTTTTACAACTTTCCTTGTGATTTATTTATCCAATTTTTCTCCTCATCGTCCATTTGCGGTAATCGTCGTTTCATTACACGCACATACACATTTATCTATACCCGAGCTGGGAAAAATACCGAAAAGTACTTCAAGTACAAAGTAATGTGAGTACTTAAAGTATCAAGTACCGGCAGTACTTGAAGTACTACGTATTACTTGAAGTACTTAACATTTAAAGTACTTGAAGTACAAGTAGTTGAAGAATCAAGTACCAAGTATCAAGTACTTTTCAAGTTTTCAGCAGAGCTGGGCAGTTCTTGGAGTACTCGGTACTTGCTACGTACTTGAAGTATCTAAAAAGTACTTCGAGTATTGTACTTAAATTTTCAAGTTCTTAAAAAGTACTTCAAGTATTGTACTTAAATTTTCAAGTTTTTAACAAGTACTTCACGTATGGTACTTAAATTTTCAAGTTTTTTAAAAGTACTTCGAGTATGGTACTTAAATTTTCAAGTTCTTAAAAAGTACTATAAGTATAGTACTTAAATTTTCAAGTTCTTAAAAAGTACTTCGAGTATTGTACTTAAATTTTCAAGTTCTCACAAAGTAGTTCAAGTATTGTACTTGAATTTTTAAATTCTTAAAAAGTACTTCAAGTATTGCACTTAAATTTTCAAGTTCTTAAAAAGTACTTCGAGTATTGTACTTAAATTTTCAAGTTCTTAAAAAGTACTTCAAGTATTGTACTCAAAATTTAAAATACTTTTCTGTACTTTCAAGGACTTTTTGCACTTAAATTTTCAAGTTCTTAAAAAATACTTCAAGTACTGTACTTACATTTTCAAGTTCTTAAAAAATACTTCAAGTTTTGCACTTAAATTTTCAAGTTCTTAAAAAGTACTTCAAGTATTGTACTTAAATTTTCAAGTTCTTAAAAAGTACCTCAAGTGCGGTACTTAAATTTTCAAGTTCTTAAAAAGTATTTCGAGTATGGTAATTAAATTTTCAAGTTCTTAAAAAGTACTTCAAGTATGGTACTTAAATTTTCAAGTTCTTACAAAGTACTTAAAGTATTGTACTTAAATTTCCATTTCTTAAAAAGTACTTTGGGTATTGTACTTAAATTTTCAAGTTGGCCAAAAAATGTCATTGACGATTGTAATTATAATTTATTTTGATACAGGTTTGAAAAAGAAGAAATGAAGAATATAATACATGGATTCTTAAGACTACTCCAACTTCGTGTTCGTCTTCAACAAACTGTCGTAGGAGACAGTTGAGGGTCAGTATGTCCATACGTCACGAAAATATTACTTTCAATTACGTATTCAAAGCACTTGATACTTGTACTTGAAATAGTACTTGAAGTACAGAAAAATATTCGAAATTTTAAGTACGAAATACTTGAACTACAGGCCAAGTACTTAAAAATTTGAATACAATGCTTGAAGTACTTTTTAAGGACTTGAAAAATTTAAGTACAATACTTGAAGTACAGGTCAAGTACTTGCAAATTTAAATACAATCCTTGAAGTACTTTTTAAGTACTTGAAAATTTCAATATAATACTTGAAATACTTTTTAAGTACTTGAAAATTTAAGTACGATACTTGAAGTACTTTTCAAGTACTGCAAGTACGTCGCAAGTACCTGGTACTTCCCAGCTATGATACATACCGCAAAAACAGGAAGAATAAATCCCAGAGCAACACGGAGATACTCTCGGTAAGTTCAACATATCGCTTCGGGTGAAAGTTTTCTTCCATAAGTTATGGGGGAAAATTTGTATAAAAAGCCGCGTTAATGCACGTTGAATGGAAACGATGCTTCTCGATCGCACTATCAAGCATCTACCTCTAGTACGTATCAACAGTTTCATAAAGACTTAGTTGCACTAATGATAATACCATATTTAATAATTGAAAAAAGAAAAAAAAAACATGCACATCGTGCTAATTGATGAATAGCGTGATACGAGCCAGAAAAAAAAGGTTTAAAATTTTTTTAAAAAACATCGATGGAGAAACGAGAGGAAATATTTAATAACCGCGCGCCTGAGTGTGTGTGTGTGTGTGTGTGCGCACGCGCGCGCGTGTGTGTGTGTGCGTGTAAGTGTGTGTAAGTGTGTGTAAGTGTGTGTAAGTGTGTGTAAGTGTGTGTAAATGTGTGGGGGGATGAGGCTGGCACTTTGAAGAATAATTATTCAACGTTCTCTCTCGTCTCTCGGCTGAGGCCATTACATGGGAGAAAGGTGAAAAGATCGCCCAAAAAATTGTTCGACAGAAACTTTTATACATATACATGTATACGTATCCACCAAATAAACCTTTCGATTTATCGCCCAATCGGAAACGTCTGCAAGACCACTTTCTCCGGGCAGGGTCGGAGAGAAGAAAGGGGGGTGGGGGGGGGGGGGGGGGGTGGCACGTATCGACGACGGACAAATGCGGATGAAGAAAAACGAATGTGTTATTACGATTTCCGAGCTCCGGGAGAGCCCCCAGAGAGTATCGATCGATCGCGATTAAAAATAAATGAAAAAGAAAAAATCGATGAGAAAGAACGCTGTATACGTCGAGGATATTAATTTTATCGATCGGCAGAAACCCCTTAAGGATACGGTAACGATACGAGGAAGTAGAAAAATAAAGTTCTCAATAAAATCTCTTGAATATTGTCGGTCTGAAAAAAAGGAAGGCATAAATAAAAAATCTTTGATCGCTGATATATCTCTCTCGAATGTGGACGCGGTATAATCGCAACATCCGACGATTTTCGACTAAATATTATCACCGAAGGAGAGGGCGACGTTTTGCATCGATAATCCAAGAAGCCACACACTTACGAGATGTATGTATATATTAGGGTGGTCCTTATTTAGGGCTCGGACGAATTTTTTATCGGACGCCCCCCAAATCAAAATAATTCAAAAACAATACCCTAATTTTTTCAGATTTTCATCTAAACTCTAACCCCTTCCGAAAAGAGGGTAGATTTCCCCATTTGAAATACACGTGTTTCGGCCATATTCTCAGGATATATTTTATTGTAAGTGTAATCATTTTTTAAAAAATCTGTAACTGCAAGATTTTAGTGTTCATTGGTGCTACTATTTGAGGAAAAATTCACATTATCATATGGGTCAATCTAGACGAATTTCAATTCGTGTAGATTGACCCGTATTAGAATTTTAGACGAACTGCAATTCGACTAGTTTGATTCGTATGATGATGTAAATTTTTCCTCAAATAGTAGCACCAATGAACACTAAAATCTTGCACTCATAGATTTTTTCGAAAATTATTACACTTGGAATAAAATATATCCTGAGAATGTGGCCGAAACACGTGTATTTCAAATGGAGAAATCTACCCTCTTTTCGAGAAGGGTTAGAGTCTAGATAAGAATCTGAAAAAATGAAGGTATTGTTTTGCAAATCGAAGAAGTCAATTCTGAGAAAAAAAAATATCAAAACATTATTTGCCCCGAAAATGGCATATAGAGCTTTCGGAGGAGTTTGTAAAAAATTTCAGTGAAAAGCACGTTGAAAATTTTAAATTTTATGTTCTACTTTTTTTTTCGTACGATTAATAATTTTCGAGTTACAAAATGGGACAAACAAATTTTTTGTATTTCTTTCCAGCTAAAAAATGTAATTTAAAAATCTGAAAAAATCACAAATTTTCTTGATAGTTGGAACTGCTTTCTAAAAATTTGTATGCGATTTTTGGCGATTAAAAAAAATGAGGTGGCTGACTTGACGTGGAACGCCTCTTATATCACTAAGTACAAATGTATTAAACAATCAAACTATGATTAGCCAGAATGAAAACTGTTTTATATTTCTTATTTTGTATTCATCATTTTGTATTAAAAATAAATTAATCCAATTTAATCCTTTTCCATAGCAAAAACTTAATAAACACTTACGTAAGCTTTGATTAGCAATTAATTTTTTTTATGATTTTTAAAAATCGATTCTTTGGATTCGATTTTTTATGAAAATCGATTTTCTTGATTCGGTTCAGAGTCGATTGGAGAATCGATTCTTTCCAAAGAATCGAGCATCCCTAGTGTGTAGGTGCGTGTGTGCGAGGATCGCGTTGTCGATTCAAGTGCATTCAAGCGATGCCGTAATCCGGGCTCTCCTTACCGCGTTGTTTGTAACCGTATACCGCTTTGCGAGCTCGGGTATATCTTGGTGGATAAAGGTTTGAGTGCGATGAGCACTCGGGTGACTGATGCGGAGAGAGAGAGAGAGAGAGAGAGAGGGGGGGAGGGGGAGAGAGAGAGGGAGAGAGGGGAGAGAGAGAGAGAGGGGGGGGGGAGAGAGAGAGGGAGAGAGGGGAGAGAGAGAGAGAGAGAGAGAGAGAGAGAGAGAGAGAGAGAGAGAGAGAGAGAGAGAGAGAGAGCTGTTTCTCTGGAACGCCATAGCGATAACTGCACCACACGAGAAGTGCAACCATAATCGGTCGTCCGGAGCCGGAGATAGATACAAACACACAGATTCACGTACACATGCCTAAAGGTTGGGGAATATGGTCCGGGTTGTCTTTTTTTACCAGCATATTTCCGGACACGATGCCGGAAGACCCCTTAAGGGCTTACCATAGATAACCGTGAAATTAAGAAAAAATGTAGGTGTGTGAAAAATGATTTTTAACCCTTAAATGCTAACGCATTTTTCGGCACCTTTAAGGATAACGGTGGGTCACTCGTGCCTGGCGCTTTAAAAAGTGTTCTAAAATGCTCTAAAAATTCCGAAAAATTCATGAAATCTTGTCAACTATCCTAGAATAAGGACAAATCACTATATTGCCGATTTGATCATTTGTTCTAACAATATAATCTTATAAACAAACGAAAACGTGAAGAATGCACCATTTTGTTCAAAAAATCATAACTTTGGATGTAATTAATATTTTTTTAAATTTGATACGGGAAATTAAAGCTTAGGAATGGTACTTTGAGGAAAAAAATATTGAGATTCTGTATGTATAAAAGGAATGCTCAAGTTTTGAGCATGAAAATCGAGTTTTTTAAAAATACATAAAGAGGTTCAATTTCCACTAAAATAGACATTGTCTTATTTTTTACGCAATTTTATTAATCAGAGTGGCATCAATCATCAAAGTTCACTGAAAAATGAAAGGAATATAAAAATAAAAAATGATGACAATGCTGAAGCCAGATTACAATGCACAGTTAATTCGTACCTGTGTTCTAATAAAAAAATTTGCACATTGTTTTCACATCTTTATCCATAGTTCACACAGCTTCCTTTAACACACAGTATGGCGATCAAATTTGGCTTCCTCATAAAGGAAGCTTTGTTAACTATTGAAAAATATTAGTAATCAATGTGCAAATTCGATCGATTTTCGCCAAATTTGATAGCGAATAACATTGATAGCTATATTAGCTCTGTGCAAGGTTTCAGTACAATATCTTAAAAATTGCACAAGTTAGAGCGTTTAGGCTATTTTTCAAAAAATTCAAAATTTCATAAAAGTTTAATCCCTCGATGGATTTTCGCCAAATTCAATACCAAACAACCTTAATAGCTATACTAATTCTGTACAAAGTTTGAGTGCAATATCTTGAAAATTGCGGAGGTTAGAGCGTTTACGCCATTCTTGCAAAAACGAAAAAAGTCGATAAAATCGCAACACCCGTTATAGTTAAAACAAATTTTTTTCATAATGAAGAGCAATTCGTGCTCGACAAGTGTGCCAAATTTTAGCTTGGTATCTCGAAGCATTTTCGAGTTATTAATTATTTACATCTGAAACTCAGGATACACACACACACACACACACACACATCCATCCGGACATTTTTACTAAATATGATTTCTCGATGTATTAGGACATTTTGAACATATTGGCATAAAAATCGCGAAAAAAATTTTTTTCACGAAAACAAAGCTTCCTTTCTGAGGAAGCAAAACACAATTTTACTGACCTTACATTTTCAGTCAACGCGAATGGTAACGGTGGGTCACTGGTGACCCAAGGGTCTTTTCATCTCTCACAACAGCTGCGTTTACGGACTAAATGATCGGCATTTGGGTAAATTATACACTGTAAAAAAATTTTGTATTAAATTTAATGAAAAAAATATGAAGTTTTTATGCATATACAATATATCAATTTTAATATACGTTCGTATATTAAAATTCCAATATAAGTATATGAAAAATCAAATAACTTCTTTTAATTTTAATGTACGTTCGTATAATAAAATTCCAATACAAGTATATGAAAAATCAAATAACTTCTTTTAATTTTAATATACGTTCGTATATTAAAATTCCAATACATAGTATGATTTTTAAAGCAGAACCATGAAAAAAGATATGAAATTTAATATTCTTTTGTATATTAAAATTAAAAGAAGTTATTTGATTCTTCATATACTTATATTGGAATATTACTGTACACATTGTATATGAAATTTAGTATCCTGTATATGCATAAAAACTTCATATTTTTTAATTAAATTTAATACAAAAATTTCTTACAGTGCAACTAAAGTAGACGCTCGAGATATCCACATTGTAGGGATATTCGCAAGGGTCAGCTCGACGGAAAGTGCAATGGAAGAGCTTCGCCCTGGAGGAACCGCCTTAATCATCACGGTATAACCTCTGCGCCAGGTAAGTATATTGGGGACGCTGGCCGTCCGGTATATAACACCGTCATACGCCTATTTCGCCTGGGCACAGAGGTCCGAGCGCATGCGACGCATAGTGGTGGATGCGTCAACTAGCACGGCCGCTGACGTTGATTGTAATTTTGGAAAATAAGTGTATTAATTTCCAATAACGTATCTTAAAAATGCGAAAAGTATATAGAAACCATTTTAATATACGGGGATTTGAATTTTCAACGTTCATCTCTTAATTTTAATGTCCAAATATTAAATTTAAGATGAAATTGTTAATTTTCCAATACCATGTATATTAATTTCGAGCTCGTATACTTGTTATTGAAATTCCCTATACTGTATATTTAATTTAATTACAATATTGAAAAAAAAATTCAATGGTTGATTGCAATTTTAAGAAATAAGTGTTTTAATTTTCAATAATGTATTTGAAAATTGCGAAAAAGTATACAAAAACTATTTTCATATACGGCTATATTAATTTTCAATGCTCACTCTTTTAATTTTAATATACAAATATTAAATTTAAGATGAAATTGTTAATTTTCCGATACCTTGTATATCAATTTCGATTTCATATACTTATTTTTGAAATTTAATATACTCTTGTATATTAAATTTAATAACATTTTTTACAGTGTAGCTTTGTGCAATTATTTACGGTATAGTTTGGGCCTGCCCCACACTCTTCTCTCTAAGCTGGCAAATGGAGATGGTTTGGGCGAGGCACGAACGACGCCCCGTTACCATTAAAGGGTTAATTAAAAAAAACAAAAAATTCGAACCTCGAAGTTTCGAGGGCCAAATCATGGAAAAATGCATTACTGATACGATTCCATCGTTACAGAATAAAAGAGGCGGATGAATCACGGTGGTCTACATTATCACCGATACAACAAAAGGTATATACAAAAGAACGGGAGACGAGATTCGCCGTGGAACTTTATCGCGTGTTCGTGCCTTGCTAAACTGCCGGTTACGCTTTTCTTAACGCCCTCCCAGCTAGAATTATGCTATGGCGTCGTAAAATGTTCTATAGTGGTAAAACGCTCATTTGTTGAGCTCTGGCCATCGTCATTTGCGGACGAGCATCCGACTATCCTCGATTTTACATAGCAGCCAAACGTTTCGGTGTGAGTCTCTTATTCCCAAGAGCGAAATCTACGAAGCAACACAAATCCTCGTGTGTGAGTGTGAGAGCTATAAAACTGGCGGATTATAACGTACGGCCTACATATCGAAAACTCAAGACCAGAAGGGCTTATCGCGAAGTGACTTTTACAATCTCCGTCTACAACAAATTTTATGCAATCGTCAGTTTTTATTCATTTTTTCTCCTAAGAATTTTCATCGTCCAAACTAGTGTAAAATGTGAAGCATCTAAATATAATATAATAAACGACTCAATAATCGATCATTAGAAAGACAAAAACCCTGCAAATTGAAATTTGCACATTGCTTCCTCATCTTTATCCATAGTTCACATAGCTTCCTTTAACACACAGTATGGCGATCAAATTTGGCTTCCTCATAAAGGAAGCTTTGTTAACTATTGAAAAATATTAGTAATCAATGTGCAAATTCGATAGATTTTCGCCAAATTTGATAGCGAATAAGATTGATAGCTATACTGGCTCTTCACAAAATTTCATTGCAATATCTAAAAAATTTCAAAAGTTATAGCGTTTATGCTTCTTTTATAAAAGTTAAAAATTTGATAAAAATTTGATCATTCGATCGATTTTCGCCAAATTTAATAACGAACATCCTCGATAGCTATTTTAGCTCTCTGTAAAGTTTCAGTGCAATATCTTAAAAATTGCACAAGTCAGAGCGTTTACGCTATTTTTCAAAAAATTAAAAATTTCATAAAATTTTAATCCCTCGATGGGTTTTTGCCAAATTTAATAGCGAACAACCTGGATAGCTATATTAGCTCTGTGCAAAGTTTCAGTACAATATTTTAAAAATTGTACAAGTTAGAGCGTTTAGGCTATTTTTCAAAAAATTCAAAATTTCATAAAATTTTAATCCCTCGATGGATTTCCGCCAAATTCAATACCAAACAACCTTAATAGCTATACTAATTCTGTACAAAGTTAAACTTTGTACAAGTTAGAGCGCTTAGGCTATTTTTCAAAAAATTCAAAATTTCATAAAATTTTAATCCCTCGATGGATTTCCGCCAAATTCAATACCAAACAACTTGTACAAAGTTTAACTTCAATTCAATACCAAACAACCTTAATAGCTATACTAATTCTGTACAAAGTTAAACTTTGTACAGAATTAGTATAGCTATTAAGGTTGTTTGGTATTGAATTGAAGTTAAACTTTGTACAAGTTAGAGCGTTTAGGCTATTTTTCAAAAAATTCTACTAATACAATACTACACAACTACTAATAAATTCTACAACACACAATACTACTAATAAATTCTACTAAACAATACTAATTCTGTACAAAGTTTAACTTTGTACAGAATTAGTATAGCTATTAAGGTTGTTTGGTATTGAATTTGGCGAAAATCCATCGAGGGATTAAAATTTTATGAAATTTTGAATTTTTTGAAAAATAGCCTAAACGCTCTAACTTGTACAAAGTTTAACTTTGTACAGAATTAGTATAGCTATTAAGGTTGTTTGGTACAAAGTTAAACTTTGTACAGAATTAGTATAGCTATTAAGGTTGTTTGGTATTGAATTTGGCGGAAATCCATCGAGGGATTAAAATTTTATGAAATTTTGAATTAAGTGCAATATCTTGAAAATTGCAGAGGTTAGAGCGTTTACGCCATTCTTGCAAAAACGAAAAAAGTCGATAAAATCTAAACACCCGTTATAATTAAAAAAAAAAATTTCATAATGAAGAGTAATTCGTGCTCGATAAGTGTGCCACATTTTAGTTCGATATCTCGAAGCGTTTTCGAGTTATTAATTATTTACATCTGAAAATCAGGATACACACACACACACACACACATCCATCCGGACATTTTTTCCAAATATGATTTCTCGATGTTTTAGGACATTTTGAACATATTGGCATAAAAATCGCGAAATTTTTTTTTCTTTCACTAAAACAAAGCGCTTCCTTTATGAGGAAGCAAAAAGGCATCGAAAGAATTTTTGCATTTTTCATAAAGACTTTATTCCGATATTCTGATACACTTAACCCTTACTCGACACACTGGGGTACCAAATACCCCAGGCATAAATTTCTTTATTTCAAGTACCTTTAAAAAATGGGACCTTTAGCTACTTCTGTCATTAGTTCTAGGATGCCACTACTCCGAATTTCTTTCCTGTTATATTATTTTACTACTATTATTTTTTTCTTGTGGTGCTATATATCAAGCAAACTCAGTTGAATTTTTAACCATTTTTGTCGAAAAATAAAATAGTTGTAATTTTTTTTTCGTAAAAGTTGTCATATTTCGAGTTTTTTTGAATACTTAAATTTTTTTATCATATTTAACTTTGATATTTTACTATAAATCTTGTATATCTTTGAAAAGTAACCTCTTGAGAAGTTCTAAAAAAATTGGCAAGTTAAAATATTGAATGGTATATTTTTTATAAGAATTTTTATTGCACTCCGTGCGCAAAGTGCCACTTTGCGCACTCGTACAATAAAGTTTCGTACGATACTAGAGCGAGAAATTTTTGCTCAACTCGTGTGATTGCAACATTCGCCTTCGGCTCATGCTGCAAACTCACACTCGTCAGAAAAAGTTTCATCGCACTAGTATCGTAATATACTATTATCTCTGGGGTACAAACGACCCCCGTGTGTTAAGTAGGTTATTCTGCAGAAATGTGTCAATGAAGGGTTTAAGGGATGGAGTCAGCGTCGGAACGCCAATTTTCGAACATAAATATACAGGGTGTCCTAGGAATAAAGGGCAATACCGTGAAGGTAGATTCGTGACAGGCCGATGACCGCGTGATTTGACGTGGAATGCCCCATATATACAGGGTGTCCCAGGAATGAAGGGCAATACCGTGAGGGTAGATTCGTGACATAATATCGAATAGAAAAATCCTTTGCCATTGTTTAATATTTTCAACCCCTGAATTGTTATTAATTTAATTATAATAGAAAATATCAAAAAAATGGCAAAGGACTTTTCTACTTAATATAACGTTAATAATTAATTAAATTAATAACAATTCAGGGATTCAAAATATCAAAAAATGGCGAAGGACTTTTCTACTCGATATTACGTCACGAATCTACCCTCACGACATTGCCCTTCATTGCTGGGACACCCTGTATATGGGGCATTCCACGTCAAATTACGCGGTCATCGGCCTGACCTCCTCGGATTTTAATTTCCAATGAATTGTGGGTTTCGTTTGGTCCAAAATATGACCTCAAATTTTTAGAAATTTTTATTTTATTTTTTAAGGGTTGCCCGAGCTAAAAAATCATTAAATTAAGGGAGAACATAAAGAGGATCTTTTTTCAAAATAATGAAATTTTTTCTCAAAAACTAGGGTCTAAAACGGATATTTTCGTCATAGTTCAATAATGGGCCAAAAATAATTACTATTTTTTTTTTTTTTAATTATAATTACTATTTTAATTTTTTTTATTATCCGTTTTATTTGAGGTCGTCGAGGTTGATAAATTTTCGAAAAATGTTGCCGTTTCACTCTTAAGACAAGAAAAAAAGTTTCACTAGAAAAATATTTTTATTGTTATTATTCTCACTACAAGAAACAATCAAAATAAGAAATCATTAAAAAAAAAATTTAAATACAAAAAAAAAATAGTAATTATTTTGGCTCATTACGAACTATGACGAAAATAAAAAAATTTCATCAATTTGAAAAAGGGCCTTCTTTATGTTTCCCTTAAATTTAAGGGTTTTTTAGCTCGGGCAAACCCCTAAAGAATGAAATAAAAATTTCTAAAAATTTGAGATCATAGTTTGGGCCAAACGAAATCCACAATTCATTGGACATCAAAATCTGAGGGTCAGGCCGATGACCGCGTGATTCGACGTTGAATGCCCCATATACATTTTACCGAGAGAACATATGTGTGAATAAACGCTGCTGGAAAGTGCGAAAACTGAAAGGTGTAAATATTCTATAAATACATAAAGATGAATATATGTTTATTATTGTATGCATGGGATATTTTAGGTCAATGCAGCCGGACTTTGGCGCCATCATTTTGAATTTTCAACTACTTTGCAGGAAAGGTTTTTCAGGGTCAAAAAAATCCGCACAAATTACAGTTTTTCTAACAATACTTTTGGTGGGTCCAAAGCCCGGTTGCTTTGACCTAGAATATCCCATACATACAATAAATGTATAAATAATATCCAAATATATTTGGATACTCAAGATTTTTAGGATCCAGAAATTTAAGCCTGATTTTAAGTCCCACCATTTTTATCAAAAAAGAATTTTAAAATAATAATAATAATAATAATATTTTTCGTGATAGTCATAAGAACATTAAGCCTTTGGGAAAGTCATTGGTAGATTAATGTTCGGAGACCTACACTGAAAAAAACTGAATAATTTAGTTAGTACAATTCAACATTTTTTTGCCTGAATAATATTTTAGTCAACCGAAGCGCAGAATTGTTAAAAAAACTAATTATTTATAGTTAGACCAAATAAATATCTAGTTGAACGTATTTGACTGCAGATTTTGTTCGTTCACACATTTTTTTTTTTTTCAGTGTATAAGAATGACTCGGGAACCGGTCGAATTGACATGGAATGGTCCATATACGATATTGACAGAGAGAAAACGTACGCATATGGTGAACCGAGGATAATATACGAGGGAAAAAAAAATCTGGCGAGAAACTCCGATGACTTGCATCCCCTTTGCCCCCCCCCCTCCCCTCCTCTCGTCACACAGAACACCGATCGGTAATTGCATTATGAAATCAGACGGAGGCTATATTATACTCTCCTTCTCGCCCAAGCCTAGGTGGATATGATGCCGAGACGTGAGATTTAACGAGCCGTCGAGAACCCGAGACGAATGAATCTCTTTCTCTCAATTTTTTCCTCTCTCTTCTCACTTTGCGTTCGAAGGTGATATTCGTGTGTGTATAAGGATCCTCGAAGGCGTCGCGAATTTATGAAAGAAGGTACTCTCACGCGAATACACGCGTTTATACACGTACACTAATCTTCGTATAATTAAACCACCTGTTGCCGTCTGAATCGTCGTATATCAACATTAACGGTGAGAAATAGTGATATCTCGATATATTAGCCCGTGTGAACTTGGAACTCCGCATTATTTATCGAAAACTTCGAAACATAAATTTTAGACGAAATAACACTAAAATTAAAATTAATTGTTCAATAAAAAAAAAAAACCGCAAGAAATTTGACAATGTAGCGATAAAAATCATTCGTTGGATCGAATAATAATTCTATATATTTTGTAAAATTTAATAAAATTTTGTAAATATCGAATTTTCTTCCTCAATCGCAATGTTAATAAAATGGTTCGCTTGATTATCCCTCAATTAGAAATTGGCAATTTTTTTTTTTTTTTTTTTAGTGAAAAAAAAAGTATGATTTCATAATAGCTACTTCTATTTTCTTTCTGAATTAAGAGAGAACGAATGAAATCGCTTTATTAGATTTTAAGTTTGACGTCAAGTGTAAAATTAAAAATAATAATAATTTCGACATTCTCTCCCAAATAAACCCAAATAACACTAAAATTAAAATTAGTTGTGCAATAAAAAAAACCGCAAGAAATTTGACAATGTAGCGATAAAAATCATTCGTTGGATCAAATATTAATTCTATATATTTTGTAAAATTTAATAAAATTTTATAAATATCGAATTATCTTCCTCAATCGCAATGTTAATAAAATGATTCGCTTGATTATCCCTCAATTAGAAATTGGTAATTTTTTTTTTTTTTTTTTTTTTTAGTGAAAAAAAAAGTATGATTTCATAATAGCTACTTCTATTTTCTTTCTGAATTAAGAGAGAACGAATGAAATCGCTTTATTAGATTTTAATTTTGACGTCAAGTGTAAAATTAAAAATAATAATAATTTCGACATTCTCTCCCAAATAAACCCAAATAACACTAAAATTAAAATTAGTTGTGCAATAAAAAAAACCGCAAGAAATTTGACAATGTAGCGATAAAAATCATTCGTTGGATCAAATAATAATTCTATATATTTTGTAAAATTTAATAAAATTTTGTAAATATCGAATTTTCTTCCTCAATCGCAATGTTAATAAAATGATTCGCTTGATTATCCCTCAATTAGAAATTGGCAATTTTTTTTTTTTTTTTAGTGAAAAAAAAAGTATGATTTCATAATAGCTACTTCTATTTTCTTTCTGAATTAAGAGAGAACGAATGAAATCGCTTTATTAGATTTTAATTTTGACGTCAAGTGTAAAATTAAAAATAATAATAATTTCGACATTCTCTCCCAAATAAACCCAAATAACACTAAAATTAAAATTAGTTGTGCAATAAAAAAAACCGCAAGAAATTTGACAATGTAGCGATAAAAATCATTCGTTGGATCAAATAATAATTCTATATATTTTGTAAAATTTAATAAAATTTTGTAAATATCGAATTTTCTTCCTCAATCGCAATGTTAATAAAATGATTCGCTTGATTATCCCTCAATTAGAAATTGGCAATTTTTTTTTTTTTTTTTTTAGTGAAAAAAAAAGTATGATTTCATAATAGCTACTTCTATTTTCTTTCTGAATTAAGAGAGAACGAATGAAATCGCTTTATTAGATTTTAAGTTTGACGTCAAGTGTAAAATTAAAAATAATAATAATTTCGACATTCTCTCCCAAATAAACCCAAATAACACTAAAATTAAAATTAGTTGTGCAATAAAAAAAACCGCAAGAAATTTGACAATGTAGCGATAAAAATCATTCGTTGGATCAAATAATAATTCTATATATTTTGTAAAATTTAATAAAATTTTGTAAATATCGAATTTTCTTCCTCAATCGCAATGTTAATAAAATGATTCGCTTGATTATCCCTCAATTAGAAATTGGCAATTTTTTTTTTTTTTTTAGTGAAAAAAAAAGTATGATTTCATAATAGCTACTTCTATTTTCTTTCTGAATTAAGAGAGAACGAATGAAATCGCTTTATTAGATTTTAATTTTGACGTCAAGTGTAAAATTAAAAATAATAATAATTTCGACATTCTCTCCCAAATAAACCCAAATAACACTAAAATTAAAATTAGTTGTGCAATAAAAAAAACCGCAAGAAATTTGACAATGTAGCGATAAAAATCATTCGTTGGATCAAATAATAATTCTATATATTTTGTAAAATTTAATAAAATTTTGTAAATATCGAATTTTCTTCCTCAATCGCAATGTTAATAAAATGATTCGCTTGATTATCCCTCAATTAGAAATTGGCAATTTTTTTTTTTTTTTTAGTGAAAAAAAAAGTATGATTTTATAATAGCTACTTCTATTTTCTTTCTGAATTAAGAGAGAACGAATGAAATCGCTTTATTAGATTTTAAGTTTGACGTCAAGTGTAAAATTAAAAATAATAATAATTTCGACATTCTCTCCCAAATAAACCCAAATAACACTAAAATTAAAATTAGTTGTGCAATAAAAAAAACCGCAAGAAATTTGACAATGTAGCGATAAAAATCATTCGTTGGATCAAGAATTAATTCTATATATTTTGTAAAATTTAATAAAATTTTATAAATATCGAATTTTCTTCCTCAATCGCAATGTTAATAACATGATTCGCTTGATTATCTCTCAATTAGAAATTCGCAATTTTTTTTTTTTCAAAGTGAAAAAAAAGTATGATTTCATAATAGCTACTTCTATTTTCTTTCTGAATTAAGAGAGAACGAATGAAATCGCTTTATTAGATTTTAATTTTGACGTCAAGCGTAAAATAAAAATAATAATAATTTCGACATTCTCTCATTCAGATGACGTTAAAATTTGGATGTTTGAGATGAACTGAAAATTTTTTGTTTTCATTTTCGGGATCGCTGATGCGTTTCTTGATTTAGACCCGAATTTTAAGATCTTAAGATCAAACTTAAGATCAAACTTTCCATTGAATTCAAGTTAGAACTTAAGATCGAACTTAAGTTCCAATTCAAGTTTCAATCTTAATTTTGAAGTTAAGATGTTATTATAAGTTCATACTTAAGTTCAACCTTTAGTGCGAAGTTTAGGTCGATCTTAAGTTCAAACTTAAATTTGGGTTGAAGTTTAAACTTAAGATCCATCTTGAGCTTGAACTTAAGTTCGGTCGAATTTCATTATTTTGACAATTAATGTCAAAAAACACGGTCGAGAGAAACGATGAAAGAAGTTTAATCGAACTGAAGTTCAAACTCAAGATGGATATTAAGTTCAAACTTCAAACCAAATTTAAGGTTGAACAAGATCGATCTGAAGTTCGCATTGAAGTTCGAACTTAAGTATGAACTTATGATACTTAAGTTCAAACTTAAGATTCATCTTAAATTGGAACTTAAGTTCGATCTCAAGTTCCAACTTAAGTTCAATGGAAAATTTGATCTCAAGTTTGATCTTAGGATCGATCCTAAGATAGATCTTAAGATCTTAAAATTCGGGCCTTAGAGACTCGGATCTTTGATGGAGACAAAAAAAAATGCTCCAACGAATCTTAATTTTAAGAACTTATTATTAATTAATTTGATAAAAAATTTCAACCAATCAGAAAGCAATAAAACCGATTAATTTTATTCGACTTCCCGCACAAATACTTCCAGACACCTTTTTTTATTTAAAATATTTTTTTTTCTCCAGCAACTATTATAATGTCAAAAAAACAAGCAGTTTTCAGGTCATCTATAAAACCTATTGAAAGGTAAATTTTAGCTTTTCAAAACCTTGAAACCCCAAAATTTTCAATTTTCATTATTTTCACTTGCATTGAGGTTCATATTCTTAGAAAATAAGTATTGTAAAATAAAAACCTTTTTTATTTCAGATGAAAATTGGAATGGCTACACGTCCCGCAATGGGAGAACTCTAGTTACGACCTTCAGCGGACATTTATGGGTAACTTTGTTATTTTTGGCTGAAATTATTCAAAGAAATTCAGAAAAGTTGTTCGAAATATGAATAAAATGATGTCAAAATTTGATTGAATTCTAATTACTTCTTCCCACCCCGAAAAAATCCTAAAAAATCAGTGAAAATGAGCCCCACCTAATGTGGTTTCCCCCCTTAAGACCACTAGTCCAGAGATTACTAAAAAAGATATTTGAAGCATCCTTTTAATCTAATGTATACGTCATTTAAATTAGCATCATGCTAAATTTAGCATGATGCTAAATTTCGAATTACTACGTTAGGGGGAAGTCCCCTTACGCCGGACGGCTCCTAGTACCGGACACTGTTGATATAAGCCAAACTAGAAAGCAACGACAGTAGTTCTCGTGCGTAGTTCGAACAGTGGCCACAGTGGTGGCGGTGGCGCTAGAGAGCCGGCCGCAGTGCGCATGCGCGCGTTGTCGAGAGTTGACTTTAGTTGGAGCCGATTAAGAAGGTTCATCTGGTACCGAGTGAGTGAAAAGAAAAATGGCAATGCTTAACCTCAAAATAAGCGGTGACTAGCGTAGTCATTGACAATGCTTAACCTCAAAATAATCAGCATTTTCGAGACTCATTAATTTATTATTAATCTCACAAGTACCTAATCGATTTTTTGAAGCTCTAAAAATATTCCTTAGATACTTTTTCAAAATTTCTTAAATTTCCGTCAAAATCTGTATTGTAATGATTGTGAAATTAATATTTAAAGACGGAATTCCATAAAAGCCCATGTTATTTACGAATTACATTTCTATTTATTTCTCACGAACAACGTATCCTCGGGTCTTGAAATTTTAACAGATGACTTTTTAGATACTAATAACTATATTCTGATTTTTTTTATCAACATCTGTATTGAAAATCGTGTACCAGATGAACCTCCTTAATATTTTGGCTCCGTTTTCTAGCTTGGGATGCTTTTTGGTAAGTGTTCTTTCAAATAATGAAGGTTAAATTTCAAAATGTTTGTGAAATGGCAAAGCATTTTGTTATTTAATCTTGCATGTTGAGTCCCTAGTACCGGACACTCGATTTTTCTCCAGTACCGGACGCCATTGTTTTTTTTTCGTTATTGGAATATTTATGTAAAACATGTTGTTTTTGTTGTGGTGGTATTTCACTATAATAAATCAGTTAAAAACAATGACATTTTTTAAAATAATATTCACAATGTCCGGTACTAGGTGCCACTTTTCGGACTCGACCATTTTAACTATTAAATTCAAAAATATATTTTTCTTAGTTTTACGTTTTTTTTAAATTTGTACTATCATTAACACACCAAAGAATACTCCAAAGTTTGTGAAAAAATATAAGAAATCGAAGTTCTTTTATATACACCCAGAAAAAAGATCTAGTCGTAGGTACTATAATCGTTTATTTGATTATTTTTTTATTATTTGATTATTTTATATTTATTTATTTGAATTCCCTGTCATCGAAAAACAGGCGTTTAAGAAAAATTCTATTTGTTGTTACTAAATACCTATTCACCCGTAATCTCATCCGATCATATCTGCAGATTTGTCAGTACCCCAAAAATCCGCCAGGTGGCTACCTCTCGCCCAAGCGAACCTGCCTCTCGACGCCTATATCCTTTCCAAGCTCGTCTATGTTTGATATCCTTATTTTTCAGTATGGATATTTAATACATTGAACATTGCGGCAAAACGCAAGTTGGTCGAATCCCCGAAAAGGATTCCCATAAAAAAGGGTCTTTTTTCTTTTCCCTTCTGTTGAAGAAAAGACGAAGCTTACGAAATTGTAGACTTCATATGTGTAGCTATACATTCAAAGATTGAAATGTTTAAAAATATATATTGTCTAAATATTAAAAAAAAAATTGTTTCATTTAAATACATATTTGTTTAGTTTGAAATAATATTTATTAATATTAAATAAAAATTTATTAGATCGCAATATATTTTCCTAGTAGGTCATTCGAAAAAAAAAATTTTCGTTGACATGAATAGAGTTGTATTAGGCCAGCCTACAACTAAAAAAAATTATTTGGCTTGACGAGGATTTAGTTAAATGTACTAGATCTTTTTTCTGGGTGTATAATAGTTTTATTAATGAATAACCTACTTAAGTGTCCGGTACTGGGGGGACTTTCCCCTACATAGTTTTCGAAAAAACCTTTTTTGGACACGAGAGTGATTTAATAAGGCTTCCTTTTTTTTTCTTCCAAGCTACGGAGCGCTAAAAATAATTATTCTGACATTCGCTCAATTAGCAAATTGGCCAAGTATATTTAATTAAACCCAGAATCATCATCTTTGATTCTACCCAAGTACATTTCACTCGATAAAAATAAGTCTCTGCAAGAAACGTGACATCGGAAGAGGTCAAAAAAAAAAACAATCAGTGCGAATGCACGATTTCAAGAAAGCTCTCTGTACTTTCAAATCCCCTTGAAAAAAAAAAGAAGAGCGAGAATGCAAACTTACATCGACCATTGAAGGCTTATTGGCATTCAAAGTGATAGTGAAGCACATTCGACACGAAATAAAAAAGGATCAAGAGAGAAAGAGAGCGAAAGAGTCAAAGTGAAACAAAACGCGCGCACAGTCGGCGAATCGAATGCACTTCGATTGGGAATGCTGTTTTCACGATACGAATGCACCTCGATGGCCATTGTACATGTTCCGAAGTCCATCTCTCTTTCTTCCTCTTTCTTGAAGATGTAGAGAGAAGCGGAGTGGTCGAAGAAATTGAGCGAGGTTTGTACAGTCACATATACACTCCCTCTCAAAAGTTTGGAAACACCGCCATCAATATTTCTTGCCGCACTAAAAGTTACATAACTCCATCAAAAAAAGAGATAATCGAATTTTTCAAAAAGCATGTTTACGGCAAGAAATTCAGCTTTATTTTGCGTTTTTAAAAAAATATTTTTTATGATTTTTTTTCGATCCGGTACGCGTTTTTGTACTTGACCGTTTTCCGGCCTTTTTTCGACCATCGCGAATTGGGTGCAAAACTTTTTTTTGTCTTTTTTATCTACGGTTCGTTTGAAAGGGTTAGCAGATGCTCCATTTTCGTTTTTTTTTTTAATTTTCGTACCATTTTTTCTCGCAAAGTTATTTCACTTTTGGCTGAAAAAGACAAATTTTGAAAGTGCAGCGTAACTCAAAAACTAGGGCGTTTTAGAGAAAATGTCAAGTATGAAAAAAGTAGGGCACGTATACACGGAATCGCCTGGAATTATTTCAGAATTTTTCTATTAAATTTTTTTTTACTATTTTCGATCGAAATTCTGATGATGACGTCCCAGCGAAAATTTGTATCTCATTGAAATTTCCGTACTTCGTGATGCAATAAAAATCTGAAAAAATTCAGCAAGATTTGGCATGCTATAAGCAACAATGATCAATAATAATTATCGATAATTGTTCATCATTGCTTAATAAATTGTTTAAACAATTGTTTAAACATTTGTGTAAACAATTTGTTAATGACTTTTGGGCAATATTATTAATAATAGTTGTTGTTCATACGATGCCCAAGGTTGCTGAATTTGTTCGGATTTTTATTATACGACAAAGTACGGAAATTTCAATCAGATACGATTTTTCGCTGGGATCATTAGAGTTTCGAGCGAAAATAGTTCAAAACAAAAATTTCATAGAAAAATTCTGAAATAATTCCAAACGATTCTTTGTACACGTACGCTACTTTTTGTATACTTGACATTTTCTCTTAAACTCTATAGTTTTTGAGTTACGTTGCAACTTTCAAAATCAAGAGACGCGGTAGCGTCTCGGAACAAGTACATTTACGGCGAAGGTCACGGACCTCGAGACGCGCCAAGTCTCTTTTATGCCAAGCATTTGTCTTTTTTAGCTAAAAATGAAATAACTTTGCGAGAAAAAATCGTACGAAAATTTTTAAAAAACGAAAATGAAGCGCCTGCTAACTCTTTCAAATGTACCGTAGATAAAAAAGACAGAAAAAAATATCCTTGAGTTATGCGCCCAATTCGCGATGGTCGAAAAAAGGCCAAAAAACAGTCACGTACAAAAATGCGTACCGGATCGAAAAAAAATCATACAAAATATTCAAAAAAAGCAAAATAAAGCCGAATTCCTTCCCGTCAAAACGCTTTTTTTAAAATGCGATCATATTTTTTTTTACGGAGTTATGCAACTTCTAGTGCGGCAATAAATATTGACTGGTGTTTTCAAACTTTTGAACGGGAGTGTACATGAGAAAATACACACATATGTTTGTGTGTGTGTGTGTGTGTGTGTGTGTGTGTCGTGTGCAGCCAGGGTGAGAGCTTGGGGAGATTCTCTCGTTGGCAAAGTCGATCGTGGATCCGGACTCTCTCTCTTGTCCAGACTCGCGGAACGAAAGGGGGCCATTAAGGCCGATCGGGACAGCGACAGCAGCAGCAGGAGCAGCATCAGCAGCAGAAGAGCCGGGGGCCCCCGGTCGGTACATACGAAAGAGGGTAATTTATAACGCGAGACTGTCAGGCTGCACGTTCGTCGCTCTCGTCGGTGGCTCTGAGAAGAGCCCGGGTTGTGCTCCTGAGGATGTTTCTTGCCGACCCACCGAACGAGTCTCACTCCCCGTTCGATGAGAGCCGATTAGTTTTGAACGCGATGGCATATGGAGAAACACACCCACACACACCCACACACACACACCCACACACACCCGCGCGCACCCGCATGCGCGCACGCACGCACGCACGCACACACACACACACACACAAATTAATGTAGATACCAAAGGATTCAAGTCCGTCGAAACACGGTCGATTTGTTTCATTTTGTTCTCTGTCTGTTTTTTTCGTCGTTCCTTCGCCCCTTTTGACTCAATGTTTGCCCAAAGGAGGGCACGAATGATCCATCATCAATTTCGGTACCATTCAGAGCTACATTCGTTTGGGAGAAATGTTTTGGGCGTGACTTATTGACTCAATGATTTGGGGTTTCTTAGGGGGTTCTTAGGATTATGATTGGGGTTTTTTAGGGTTATTATTATGTAATTTTAGCTGTCGAGTACCATTTCCTAAAGCATTTTATTTCTGCGAATTGGAGACACCTAATATTATCGATAGATATGGTTGACGTTTTGTTTGTATTGATTTTTTTGATCGATGAGAATTTTTGTAGTGTAACTTGAAGTTAAATTGAAATGTTTTTAATATTCGATTATGAAATGTGTATAGGTTCTTCGAATATGATATTAAAAGGATTTTTAATCGACCCAGACATACAAAGCAACTTTGACGAAGTTTTAGAGCGGTTTTCATGAATTTTACTGCCCTGGGTCTACAGCGACCCACAACTTCTTTAGCTTATAAAACACGTTTGAAACAAAGTTTTCCAACTCGTAAGTTGTAAAATCGAATCGTTATAACCTCAGGAATGACCATAGCACTTGTTACTCGTGTACTTGTTAGCTACATTATTTTTCATTCTTCGAAATTATTTCCCAATTGTTTTTATTATAGTACAGTGAGAATCAGATATTTTTCAAAATGAACAATGTTTTTATCTAAATAATAATTTTACCGTAAAAGCAGGAAAATCTGAAAAATTTTCTATAAGTTCAACTTTAACCTTGAATAACTTTTGAAGGATTGAGTTTATCGAAAAATCATATGACACCTTTTTTGCAGAGCGTTCAATTTCATACAAAAATATGTATCTCTCATTGCTATATATTTATTTACATCGGAGAAAAAAATTAAATGTAAAACGTGGAAAAATCCCATGTTATTTAAACGGGAAATATATCGTCTTTGGGGCAAGGTTTAATGTGAATCTTAAGGGCTTTTTCTGGTCTGATATTTTTTGTTAAATCATAAACTGAAAAATTTGGGAGGCGCTATAAAAAAAAACAACTTGGTAATTAACGGACAGCCTAATATTTATGTTCAAAAATCGGCGTTATGACGCTGACCCGGACCCCTTAATGATCGTATCGTTACTTTTAAACATTTAAACGTTACACGTTTTGTCACATTTTTTTCAACACATTTTTCAAACGACGTGATATTTAAAAAATCGTTAAAAGCTGCTACTGAGATTCTGCAAGAAGACTGACGTCATCGTTTGGAAGTTTCACTGGTGCAATTTCATTGCCGCAGTTACGCCGGACGATAAACGGTGCGGTGTATATTATGGCGTATTGCCCTGACACAAAAGACTGGCCGCGTGGAAAATGGCATGTATCTGGTGGAAAATCAGTGAAACCGCGATATTACACACGAGCTCATTAACAAATACCTTATAGACGTGTCACGCGAAGATTCGCGCAAAACTAAAAACTTCACCGTTGACTTGAAGACTTATAAAAGTCGTCTAAAGAATATAATTTAAATTTAAATTTAAAACTTAATCAATGACAAGAATATGATTTTTGTCATTGATTAAAACTACGAAATTTCATCAATGGCAAAAATTATATTCTTCTTAAATTTAAATTTAAAACTTAATCAATTACAAGAATCTGATTTTTGTCATTGATTAAAACTACGAAATTTCATCAATGGCAAAAATTATATTCTTCTTAAATTTAAATTTAAAACTTAATCAATGACAAGAATCTGATTTTTGTCATTGATTAAAACTACGACATTTCATCAATGGCAAAAATTATATTCTTCTTGAATTTAAGTTTAAAACTTAATCGATGACAAGAATATGATTTTTGTCATTGATTAAAATTACTAAATTTCATCAATGACAAAAATTATATTCTTCTTAAATTTAAATTTAAATTTACAACTTAATCAATGACAAGAATCTGATTTTTGTCATTGATTCAAACTACGAAATTTCATCAATGGCAAAAATTATATTCTTCTTAAATTTAAATTTAAAACTTAATCAATGACAAGAATCTGATTTTTGTCATTGATTAAAACTACGACATTTCATCAATGGCAAAAATTATATTCTTCTTGAATTTAAGTTTAAAACTTAATCAATGACAAGAATATGATTTTCGTCATTGATTAAAATTACTAAATTTCATCAATGACAAAAATTATATTCTTCTTAAATTTAAATTTAAATTTACAACTTAATCAATGACAAGAATCTGATTTTTGTCATTGATTAAAACTACGAAATTTCATCAATGGCAAAAATTATATTCTTCTTAAATTTAAATTTAAAACTTAATCAATGACAAGAATCTGATTTTTGTCATTGATTAAAACTACGACATTTCATCAATGGCAAAAATTATATTCTTCTTGAATTTAAGTTTAAAACTTAATCAATGACAAGAATATGATTTTTGTCATTGATTAAAACTACGAAATTTCATCAATGGCAAAAATTATATTCTTCTTAAATTTAAATTTAAAACTTAATCAATGACAAAAATATGATTTTTGTCATTGATTAAAACTACAAAATTTCATCAATGGCAAAAATTATATTCTTCTTAAATTTAAATAAAAAACTTAATCAATGACAAGAATATGATTTTTGTCATTGATTAAAACTACAAAATTTCATCAATGGCAAAAATTATATTCTTCTTAAATTTAAATTTAAAACTTAATCAATGACAAGAATCTGATTTTTGTCATTGATTAAAATTACGAAATTTCATCGTTGGCAAAAATTATATTCTTCTTAAATTTAAATTTAAAACTTAATCAATGACAAGAATCTGATTTTTGTCATTGATTAAAACTACGAAATTTCATCAATGGCAAAAATTATATTCTTCTTAAATTTAAATTTAAAACTTAATCAATGACAAGAATATGTTTTTTCTCATTGATTCAAATTACGAAATTTCATCAATGACAAAAATTATATTCTTCTTAAATTTAAATTTAAACTTAATCAATGACAAAAATTATACTCTTCCATTAAGGGGTCATGTGGGTTTGAAAGTTTCAGAAATCCATTTTTCATTTTTCTATCTATCAGGTCCGACCGGCTGAATTTTCCGAATTGGTCAATAAAAGATTTAGAAAAAAATTGTTCAGACTCTTTTATTTGCTCCAAATTTTGAATGAAATATTTTATTTATTATGTATTTTTTTAAACTGAGAAAACATGTTTTTTTCAACCTTCGATAGACATGTAACCCCTTAATGCGACGGTATCGTAACGAAACAAAATAATTATTCGAAAAAAAAAAAAATCACGTCCTCGCATTCCTTAAACTCCCGATTTCTACATATCGAGAGATTGAGAATACGCATGAATAATGATTGTGTATTGATAGCGTCAAGTTTTCATAAGTAGGTCGTATCAGGGTCGATATTACTGCCCACTGCTGGTGTGTGCTGAGCTCAGCGCCGTGTGAAGGCCTTTAAGGAAACGCTTTCGTACGCACAATTAATGGGATTTAAATAGAAACCGCGATAATACGTGAGAGCTTGTGGAATTTTTCAACTATCATATTCGTCTTACTTTTTTTTTTTCTTCCTCTGACGTATCAAGTTGGGGGATTTTGTGTCTCAAAAAATTTGAAAACCTGCTGCGACCTTTTTTTCGTGTATGAATTTAATTTGGAAAATTAAGTTTTCTTGCAAATTATTTGTGATATTCATAAAATTAAATTAATTTAAACATGACATATAGCTAAATTAAAAGAATTTTTTATGGCTATGGAAAGTTTGGAAAGCATGCAAAATTTGTGGGGGAGGGTCCTTCAATTTAGTTTTTTTTTAAGTTTCGTACGATTTTTGTTCGCAACAATATTCAGATTTCCGGAAAAAATGACCATATTTATAAAATGTAGCGTAACTCTAAAACTACTGGGTTTTGTAAAATCACTGGAAGAGTAAAAAGTTGCATACAATCATTCTGGATTCAATGACATTTTTTCAGAATTTTTTTTCATTTTTTTTTTCCAAAATTTTTCCTGTCAACGAGATATTTTTTTATCTTGAACAATCGGGTCTCTTACCTCATCTTCATGGCTTTATCATAGAAAAACCGCATCTACATGGCTTTTTCATCGGAAAACTCGTGTAGATGATGTAAGAGACTCAATTGTTTGATAAAAAAAATATCTCGACAAGGAAAATGTTCAGAAAAAAATAAAAAAAAAAAAATTCTGAAAAAATGCCATTTAATCCAAAATAACTGTATGCAACTTTTTACCCTTTTAATAGTTTCACAAAAACCTGGTAGTTTCAGAGTTACGCTACATTTTATAAATATGGTCGTTTTTTGCGAAAAACAATCGTGCGAAGCTTTTTAAAAATCGAAGTTCAAGCTTATTCTCCCCCCCCACAAGTTTTTCATGCGAAAAACAGCTGAGAAAAATTTGTATCTCAAAGAAAGATTTTGCTCGGAAAATTTTCATTAAAGATATCTTACTGCAGTTAAGAAAATTAAAAAAAAAAAATTTCGAAAATTAAATTCAACTTTCACTAACTCTGAAACTGAAAAGTATCGAGCAAAAAATGGATATCCAGTTTTAATCGTTCCATACACCAATTGTCTCAAATATAAAAATATGTATTTGGATATTATAATCACGACGCATTAAAAAAAAAATAATTTCAACATTAAATTAAAAACGTCCATGCCTGTTATTTTCTACACGCGATTTAATAATGATTTGCACCTCTCGCTCCGTTCAACCGGAAACGGAGACTTCGAGATGTTTGCAAAAGACGAAGTTGCGAATTTATAAAAATATTCTTTTTCAAGGTTAGACCAAAAAATAAAATTTAATTCAAATAATTTTTTTCGTTTTATTTAAATATAAAATTCATAAATAGTTTTGCCGATATTTGAGCAAAATTTTATTTATTGCAAATCAATTTAATTGATCTAAATGAATCGGTATAGGGAGATAAACAGTGAGAAAAAGGAAACAAAATGAAGATTAAAAGAAAAAAGAGTGAAACTCTCAGGATCCGCCTTTGAAGGGGCAAAAGGCATTAAAACACGAGCTTCCGCTTCCTCGCGATAACAACAACAACAACAACAACAACAACATCACAGATAGACCGGCGAAACGCAGCATAATGTGAGATAGGGTAAAAGAGAGGCAAACGTTATGGATAGAGCAGGGATGGGCATAAAGAACTTAAAAAAAAAAAAAGTGATAAATCATTTTTGACTCGTGATTTAAACGGGCTCGGAGTATCAAGTACTTTCGGACTTGTGATTTAAACGGGCTTGGAGTATCAAGCCTTTTTTGACTTGGGATTTAAACGGGCTCGGAGTATCAAGTCTTTTTTGATTGATGATTTGAACGGGCTCGGAGTATCAAGTACTTTTGGACTTGTGATTTAAACGGGCTTGGAGTATCAAGCCTTTTTTGACTTGGGATTTAAACGGGCTCGGAGTATCAAGTCTTTTTTGATTCGTGATTTGAACGGGCTCGGAGTATCAAGTACTTTTGGACCTGTGATTTAAACGGACTTGGAGTATCAAGCCTTTTTTGATGTGGGATTTAAACGGGCTCGGAGTATCAAGTCTTTTTTGATTCGTGATTTGAACGGGCTCGGAGTATCAAGTACTTTTTTACTCGTCACTCCTTTCGATTAAGAGTGACAAATTCTTTTTAATTCTGAGTATATTTAAGCTTTAAATTCATTTTAATTCCTTTTTTAATCGAATTAAACGACGAAATTCATATTAATTCCTGAATATTTTTTAATTGTACCATGGTCAAATCGATCCCGGTACAACAAATTATAACTCCGCATACGGAGAATAATAATTAGTGACAAATAAATAAATAAATAAATAAATAAATAAATAAATAAATAAATAAATAAATAAATAAATAATTAAATAATTTTTTTTTTTTTTTTTTTTTTTTTTTTTTTTTTTTTTTTTTTTTTTTTTTTTTTTTTTTTTTTAAATACGGGCCAGTATCGACCAAATCCGGATTTGGTTTGGTTGAGTCTACGCGCGAGCATACTGGCCCGTATTTAAAAAAAAAAAAAAAAAAAAAAAAAAAAAAAAAAAAAAAAAAAAATTAAAAAAAAAAATTAAAAAAAAAAAAATTATTTAATTATTTATTTATTTATTTATTTATTTATTTATTTATTTATTTATTTATTTATTTATTTATTTATTTGTCACTAATTATTATTCTCCGTATGCGGAGTTATAATTTGTTGTACCGGGATCGATTTGACCATGGTACAATTAAAAAATATTCAGGAATTAATATGAATTTCGTCGTTTAATTCGATTAAAAAAGGAATTAAAATGAATTTAAAGCTTAAATATACTCAGAATTAAAAAGAATTTGTCACTCTTAATCGAAAGGAGTGACGAGTAAAAAAGTACTTGATACTCCGAGCCCGTTCAAATCACGAATCAAAAAAGACTTGATACTCCGAGCCCGTTTAAATCCCACATCAAAAAAGGCTTGATACTCCAAGCCCGTTTAAATCACAGGTCCAAAAGTACTTGATACTCCGAGCCCGTTCAAATCACGAATCAAAAAAGACTTGATACTCCGAGCCCGTTTAAATCCCAAGTCAAAAAAGGCTTGATACTCCAAGCCCGTTTAAATCACAAGTCCAAAAGTACTTGATACTCCGAGCCCGTTCAAATCACCAATCAAAAAAGACTTGATACTCCGAGCCCGTTTAAATCCCAAGTCAAAAAAGGCTTGATACTCCAAGCCCGTTTAAATCACAAGTCCGAAAGTACTTGATACTCCGAGCCCGTTTAAATCACGAGTCAAAAATGATTTATCATTTAAAGCATGTATTTAAATACTTTTTGATTCGAGTCCGCCCATCCCTGGGATAGAGGCACGATCGTCTGTGAGAGAGAACTGTGAGAAAATACACTCGAGAGCTACGCGTACCGCAATGCATCTTTTTCTCGCGAGTGTGTTCACTCATCATATGCATTCTTATATACACTCTATTCCATCTGTATGCGCTTTTATTTGCCCTCACTCCGAGACTCGCTACGATTCGCGGTAATAATAATAATAATAATAATAATAATAATAATAATAATAATAATAATAATAATAATAATTTAATGCATATAAGCATCTCTCGGAACACACGCGTATCCCATATACATTATTCATAAAAAGGCCGTGGCATGTACGAATGTAGCGAGTTTATATATAACGTTGCCCGTAGCCTAGTACGGGCCTAGACCGTAAGTGTATGTTATCTATGGTACGGACATTGTAAAATTGTTATATATATGGGGCATTCCATCCCAAATCGGACAGTTTGAAAAACTTTTTTTTTTTATTTCCTCAATTTTTTTAATACTTTTGAGTACCCATCCAAAGACCCTTTCTGTTAAATTTTGAGATTTTTTTAATTACCCGTTCAAAAGATATTGAATTAAGAAAAAAAACCGCTCTTTTTTTGGTATTTTGGTCATAACTTCTTTAATAATGGTCCAAATTAAAAGATTTTGTTTCAAAATTTTTGTTTTTTATGGCCTTTTCTGAAAAAAATACAACAAAAATATTCGACGTGTTTTTGCATGAGTTTTTTGAGTTTTAAACTTAAATCGCGGTTTTTAAAGTGAGTGTCATTTTTGATTTTTTTTTTTTTAATTTTTCGTTTCGAACATCTATCTATTCAACAATTTTAAAGACTAGTCCGATCGTGGGATCTCAATAACTACTATTTTTTTTCGATTTTTGAAAATTAATTTTTTTTTTAAAATAAACTATTGTAAATACCAATTTTTGTTAGTGTATAGCATTTTTTTAAATCATTTTGAATTAATTTTGACACTTTTCCATTGTCAAGAGATTTTTTAAATTAATAATTAATCGATGAGCAAATAACAACAGTTCAAGAATTGTATGAGTGGGCATTGAACCTAAAGAGTCTACCGAATATTGCTGTCAAATTTTCACATGGGAAACATTATTTAGATGCAAAAGAAAGATTTTATTTGCGATAAAATACTGCGAAGTCAATCACAGGGGGCCACAAAAATTTCATTCATTTATTCCAATGAGCAACGGAAACGTATTGGCAAAGGAATATTCTAATTCAGGAAGTAATCGTATACGTAAGGTTTCCAAAAAAACACGTGAATAAATAAAAACTGTTGTTATTATTGTTCATAAACAGACTTAACGATTAATTATTAATTTTAAGAACCTCTTAACAATAAAAAAGGGTCAAAATAAATTCTAAATATTGAAAAAAATACTATACAGTAACCAAAATTGGTATTTATAATAATTAGAAATTTTTTTTTTTTTTAATTTTCAAAATCGACAAAAATAATAGTTATTGAGATCCCACGATCGAATTAGTCTTAAAAATTGTTGAATAGATAGATGTTTGAAACAAAAAATAAAATTTAAAAAAATCAAAAATGAAACTCACTTTAAAAACCGCGATTTAAGTTTAAAACTCAAAAAACTCATTTAAAAACACGTCGAATATTTTTGTTGTATTTTTTTCGGAAAAGGCCATAAAAAACAAAAATTTTGAAAAAAAACTTTTAATTTGGACCATTATTAAAGAAGTTATTACCAAAATACCAAAAAAAAGCGGTTTTTTTGTTAATTTAATATCTTTTGAACGGGTAATCCAAAAAATTGCAAAATTTAACAGGAAGGGTCTTTTGATCGGTACTCAAAAATGTTAAAAAATTGAGGACATTAAAAAAAAGTTTTTCAAACTGTCCGATTTGGTATGAAAATTGTAAAATTGTTATATATATATATATGGGGCATTCCATGTTCAATGACGCTGTCATCGGCCTGACCCCCTCGGATTCGGATGGTCATTGAATCGTGGGTTTCGTTTGGCCCAAAATATGACCTCAATTTTTTAGAAATATTAATTTTTTATTTTTTAGGGCTTACCCGAGCTAAAAAATCATTAAATTGAGGGAAAACATAAAGAGGGGCCTTTTTCAAATTAATGATTTTTTTTCACAGAAACCAAGACCCAAAACAGACATTTTCGTCATAGTTCGATAATGGGTCAAAAATAATTACTATTTTTTTTTTTTTAATTTTTTTATTGTGTTTGAATAATCCGTTTTATTTCAGGTCGTCGAGGCTAATACATTTTCAAAAAATGTTATCGTTTCACTCTTAAAACTAGAAAAAAATCGAGTTTCACTAGAAAAATATTTTTGTTGTTATTCTCACTACAAGAAAGAATCAAAATAAGAAATTATAAAAAAAAATAATAAAATGCAAAAAAAAAAAATAGTTATTATGTTTGGCCCATTATCGAACTATGACGAAAATATCTGTACTGGGTCCTAGTTTCTGTGAACAAAATTTCATTAATTTAAAAAAGGCCCCTCTTTATGTTTCCCTCAATATAATGATTTTTTTAGCTCGGGCAACGCCTAAAAAATAAAATAAAAATTTCTAAAAATTTGAGGTCATGTTTTGGGCCAAACAAAACCCACAATTCATTGGACATCAAAATCCGAGGAAGTCAGGCCGATGAACGCGTGATTCGACGTGGAATGCCCCATATATATAAAATATATATAGATATAGACTCTAGAGCTGGGCTGAAAAGTTTCGCTGCAATTTTACACGTACTTCGATGTACGTATACGGTGCTGTTATCAATTTATCATTATATCTGTGTACGAAGTACACTTCCGTCCAAAAGTTTGGAAACCCTCGCCTAGATCCGGCGCCGCACAAAAAGTTTTACTGCTTTTTTAAAAATGAAGATATTTCAATTCAACAAGCGGCGTTTCAAAGGGGACATAGTCAGAATCATTTTGCTTTTTCCAAAAAAAAAATTCGATTTTTTTTGAAATTGTTACGCCCTTTGAAACATGGTCGTTTTTTGCCTTTTTTTTGGCGTTGAAATTTTGGCGCACGACCCTTGCAAATTTTGTTCAATGTTTTTCACACGAAAAACTTGTGGAGGGGAGTATAAGCTTCAATTTCGTTTTTTTTTAAGTTTCGTACGAATTTTTTTCCCAAAAGTATTTAATTTTTTGTAAAAAAATGTAGCCCAACTCTGAAACTACTGAGTTTTTGGGAAATCACTGAAAAAGTGAAAGTTGCATACAATTGTTCTGGATTAAATGGAATTTTTTCAGAATTTTTGTTCAAATTTTTTTTTTCGACAGTTTTTTCCTGTCAACGAGATATTTTTTTATTTTAAACAATCAAGTCTCTTACCTCATCTACACGGCTTTTTCGTCAAAAAACCTCATCTACGTTGTTTTTTTTTACATCGGAAAGCCCGTTGCATATAATTATTCTGGATTCAATGACATTTTTTCAAAATTTTGTTCTTTAATTTTTTTTCGAGATTTTTTCCTGTCAACGAGATATTTTTTTATCTTAAACAAACGGGTCTCTTACCTCATCTACACGGGTTTTTCGATGAAAAAGCCACGTAGATGAGGTTTTTCGATGAAGAAGCCGTGTAGATCAGGTTAGAGACTTGATTCTTTAAGTTTAAAAAATATCTCGTTTACAGGAATAATTATAATTAAAAAAAAATGTTGAACAAAAATCTGAAAAAATTTCTTTGAATCCACAATAATTGTATGCAACTTTTTACTTTCATAGTGATTTTACGAAAACCCAGTAGTTTTAGAGTTACGCTACATTTTATAAATATGGTCATTTTTTCCGAACATCGAAATATTTTTGCGAAAAAAATCGTCCGAATCTGTTTAAAAAACGAAATTGTAGCTTATACTCTCCCCCATAAGTTTTTTCTGCAAAAACCAGATTAAAAAAATTTTCATGGTCCGTGCGCCAAAGTTTCAACGCCAAAAAAAAAGTCAAAAACGACCATGTTTTAAAGGACGTATCGGGTTAAAAAAAAACTGAAATTTTTTTTTGGAAAAAGCGAAATGAAGCTAAATGTCCCCTACGAAACGCTGCTTGTTGCTTTGGCAAAATGAGGATTTTCATTTTGGACATAGATAAAAAATGATAAAAACCAAAGTAATTGGAAAACTAATTAGCTGATTAATTTACTAAATTACTTTTGTTACAACGAGTATCCTTCGTATTTTTCGTTAGATGCAATTCTTTTTTCAAATCAATATATTTTTTGTTTAAACTCGTGAACATTATTATTCACAATTTTAAACAAAAATATATTGATTTGAAAAAAGAATTGCATTCTACAAAGTGAGTGGGTCAATTTCCAATACGTCAAAGTCTAAAATAAGTCTTGAGAAATTTGAGATAAGTGGAACAATTTTCAAAATTTCGAGATAACCGTTTTGAAAATATCGTTCTATTTTATTATGCTATACATTTTTCAGGAAACTGGTTTCCAATTTTGGATTTATGATGCTAAGTTATTCGTCAATTTATTATTTGAATTTGTTATGTTTTCGCAACGTATTGTGAAAGTATGAAAATTGAAAATATGAAAAAAATATTAAAAAATTATGACGATAAAAGATACTGATTCAACGTGGAATGCCTCTTTTGTATGTGAAAGTTATTAACATCAATATATCGAGTGCTGGGATACAAAAGGGCTCGAGTAACGATCCAACGCGAAATGCGACGTTCGTTACGCCCGTTTTCAATCGCCAATAATCGATGTTTGCACGATCGCGAGACACTCGAGTATTCGATTGTGTCCACCGCGACGTGACAACTCTGCAATTACGATCATTGTTTCCTTCCATAAAAGTCTTGCCACACGAGTGTTCGATCGTATCGATCGGTAAAGACATGTCATTTATTCGAGTAGCTTTCTTGACGTTTTATTCGACGTTTATAACTACTTTTAAGGCTCGTTTAAATTTGAAGAAATACCAACGATCCGCACCCAGAAAAAAGATCTAGTACATTTAACTAAATCCTAGTCAAGCCAAATAAATTTTTTTAGTTGTAGGCCGGCCTAATACAACTCTGTTCATGTCAACGAATTTTTTTTTTGAATGACCTACTAGGAAAATATATTGCGATCTAATACATTTTTATTTAATATTAATAAATATTATTTCAAATTGAACAAATATGTATTTAAATGAAATAATTTTTGTTTAAATATTTACACAATATAGTGATGGGCGATACAGTATCGATATTTGGAATATCGATACTCTTCGATCCAAATATCGATATTTTGTATCGATTCTTGGCGTTACGATATTTTCAAGTATCGATACGCAATACACAAATATCGAAATTTCGATACAACCGATTTTTATTGAGTTTATGTTACCGACTGTGGCAAAAAATTACCGGTTTTGTTACCGACTGAGGTACAAACGACAGTTTTTTGTTACCGACTGAGGTATACCCGTAGTAAAAAACTCCATTGAATCGTCAATGGCAACCAATGGTCCTCATACGACTCCATTGGACAATGAATGGGGACCCATTGAGATTTCCGCATTTTTCAATGGCGTATAGGAACGACCATTGATCAGTGAATGGATATCCATTGAAAAGTCACCATTGCCCAATGACGTCCATTGGACAGCAAATGCGGATGAACCGAATGATCGTCATTACTCAATGATGCCCATTGGAAAGCAAATGCTGATGGACCGAGCCATCAGCATTGCCCAATGGTGTCCATTGGAAGGCAAATGCTGATGAACGAAATGATCAGCTTTACCCGATGATGTCCATTGGGAAGTAAATGCGGATGAACTGAATGATCAGCATTACCCAAAGATGTCCATTGGAAACCGCGTCGCGTTAGTTCCGAGACTTGGCGCGAGATGTCGCAGGACGGCACCCCGCTGAACTCCCATACGGATTATACGAAGAGTATGCTTATCTAGACGATTGTGAGCACGGAATATTAGCAGAAGTCGGTGTCCAAAAAATCCATGCAAGGAGTTCTTGCCGACTGATGCCCATGGGATAATCCCTATTCCGTTTGAAATGGGGAAGTCAATCCTCATTGGAAAATCCCTATTCGATTTCAAATGGGGAATTCAATGGCGAAAATGTCCTTAGGGCAATTCGGCATTCATCTCCATTGGTTATTTTGGCAATGGGGAATGAATGGCGATTTTTCAATGGTGACGAATGGAGTTTTTTACTATATGAAAGAATCTCAATTGATTATCGCCATTCATTCCCCATTGCCTACAAAACCAATGGAGATGAATGCCGAATTGCCTATATGGGGATTTTCTTCATTGAATCCCTATAGGATAATCCCCATTCCGTTTCAAATGGGGAAGTCAATCCTCATTGGAAAATCCTCATTCGATTTCAAATGGAGAATTCAATGGCGAAAATCCCCTTAGGCAATTCGGCATTCATCTCCGTTGGTTATTTTGGCAATGGGGAATGAATGGGGATTTTTCAATGGCGACGAATGGAGTTTTTTACTACGGGATAAAACTACTGTTTTTATTTCGAACTGAGGTTTGTTTGCATTTTTATTTGAGTATCGATATCGGTGATATCGATATCGCATTCCCGATATTACATCTGTATCGATATTCAGACCACCAATACGTATCGATACCAAATATCGATACATTCATCAAATATCGCCATCACTAACACAATATATATTTTTAAACATTTTAATCTTTGAATGTATAGCTACACATGTGAACGTGTATAGCTACACGTTGAGCTTCGTATTTTCTTTAAGGGGAGGCTAAATACCGACATTTGCACCTCGAAAATGGATTCCAAACTTGCTCTGGCACGAATGGATGGAAATCAATAAAATTTTGACAGTATCATCGGAATTATGGCACAAATGGAGCCCCACTAAAATTTATTCGAAACAAAAATTAAAAAATTACAGATCTGATTATCATCAGGAATCTGTAATTGAAAATATCAAATTATAATGTTTCTACTGCATTTCGGCTAAAACCAAGAGTGGGGCTCCATGACGAACACTAAAGTACGAATATCGATACGTCTTCGACATTATTTTATGAAAAAATCGCAACGTAAGTTTGGAATCCAAATCACGAGATAAATGTTGATAAATTTAGTGCATTATCGAAAAACAAAATGGCGAAATCAAGTTCACAGAAATCCGAAAGAGGGCAGCCCCATGTGGAATTCTCATGAAATAAATATTATTCTCATCAGATTCTATCCAAACTGTCTGACAAGTCAGTGGCAATTAACGAAAACGTTGATTTATGTCTCGCGTTTGCATTTTGCAATTCATTCATCATTCATTCATAAATTTAATTGATATTCATCCACCGGTATTGGAAAAAGTTTGGACAGCGATTTTGAGTCGATAATATAGGACTTCAGAAATAATGTCGGTATTTAGCCTCGTCTTAACAGAAGGGAAAAGAAAAAAGACCCTTTTTTATGGGAATCCTTTTCGGGGATTCGACCATCTTGCGTTTTGCCACAATGTTAACTGTATTTGATATCCATACTGAAAAATAAGGATATCAAACACAGACGAGCTTGGAAAGGATATAGGCGTCGAGAGGCAGGTTCGCTTGTGCGAGAGGTAGCCACCTGGCGGATTTTTGGGGTACTGACAAATCTGCAGAATAGAATAGAATTTTTCTTCAACGCCTGTTTCTCGATGACAGGGAATTCAAATAAATAAATAAATATAGTGGAAGTAAATATCGCCCAAAATTGGATGGAAAGAAAATTTTCTTTAAAGTAACTAAAAAATAATCAAATAAACGATTATAGTACCTATGACTAGATCTTTTTTTTGGGTGCGTCGATCGTTATATATTTTCGGTTTGGGTTGGAATAGTGACTTATCTTTCACAGAAATGTGAAATAATAGTAACTTTTTCGTCTAAATAAATTGTAGGCGTTTGAAATTTCGCGATTTTGGGGATTTTCAGAATGAGGCTAAATGTTTTTGATGAAAATCCATAAAAATTTTGATTTTTTTGAGAAAACTATTGATAGATTCGTGTTCAAGGGGACAAAATATATAGATATAAGGTTTGAAACAAAAAATGTTGAGAATTTTGTTTTTGTTTTTGCATTTTAGCAAAAATTGAATCTGTCCACTAAAATAGGTGTAATTTTTTTTTCTACTAAAAATTTTGGCTCTAGGCTGCACTCATTCTCTTTGTAATCGTTGAAGCTTCAAAATGCCGCTTTGTTCATCCGATTCTGATGATTTTTCGATTTTTGGCAGATTTTTGAAGCTCGACTGTCGATTTTTGCAAATTTTTTGAGGCATATCCATTTCTCGTTTTTTGCGGCCATTTTCAAACTGCTGTCATTTCTTCAAAAATTTATATATCAGAATTAAATAAACGGCATTCTCTAAGTTTGGTAACAAAGTTTATGTACGAAGAAGAAATTTCCGAATCGGTAAAACCGATCGAAAGTTATGAGCGCTTGAAATTTCGCGATTTTGAGTTTTCTGAAAATGGGGCTAAAATTGAGCAAAAATGTTTTTAATGAAAATTCAGAACAATTTTAATTTTTGAGAAAACTATTGGTAGATTCGTGTTCAGGGGGACAAAATACATCGATACAAGCTTTGAAACAAAATTTGTTTTTTTTTATATCCTTGTTTTTGGGCAAAATTGAATTTGTCCAACTAAAATAGGTGTAATTTTTGTTCTACTCAAAATTTTGGCTGTAGACTGCCCTCATTCTCTTCTTAATCGTTGAAGCTTCAAAACCCCACTTCGTTCACTCGATTCTGATGATTTTTCGAAATCTGGCACCTCTATTCTAACCACTTCTGAGCTCTGAAATAGTGACAATAGTGACCAATAGTGAAAATAGTGACTACTGGCAACCCTGCCCGATGCTTTTCTTCAGTTTGATTATTTGTGATTTTTAATCGATCGTTGATTCCCATTACAACTTTGTTGTAGAAAATAATGTAATAACAACAAAAATTAAAGGTGAAAAATTCTTTCTATAAATTCATTAGATTCGAAAATTGAAAATTGTTCACGGGCTTCAAAAAGTTCAAGCTGCTTATTTTTTTCGCTTAATACTTTAACTTTGCTTCTTTGGCAGTGAAGCTCGACGTTCGCAGAGAGGTTTATACAACCGACGAAATAAAATACGCCCGAGGGACCAACTCTGACCGAGAAATTAGAAAAAGGAAATAAAAACGCCCGTCGAATACGAGAAAAATCAGCGTGGAACCAAATGGCGATGCGCAAAAATCTCTACAATCATCCTCTCGACCGGTTCTCTACGCACCATGGCGCGCATTGACAAGAAACTCTGAACGAACGAGCGTTCGCGATGTCAATATATACATTAGGGTGGGTCAAATAAAATGACTTTTTTTTTTCCTCGATATAATGAAAAATGTATTGTTTGGCATCGCAAAAAAACCCTCTGCAAGTATTAGCCCTTTATATTTAAATTAAGAGTTCCCTCATTACAAATTTTTATTTCCCATTTAAATAACATATGAATTTTTTTTTAACTTCGGAATTTTATTAGACTTTAATCGTTGAGGTTAGGAGAGTTTGTTTAGCACACTTTTGTAAAAAATTTGATGCTCTACAAAAAAGCTTTCTTGTGTCTGATCGACAAAACTAACCGTTCAAAAAATAATCGGTGAAACTAACTTAGTATTACTAAGTGATAATTATCACCGATTATTTTTTGAACGGTTAGTTTTATCGATTAGACACAAGAGAGCTTTTTTGTAGAGCATCAAACCTCATCAAATCTCAATGGTTGAAGTATAATAAAGTTCCAAAGTTGAATAAAAATTTCCTATTTAAATGGGAAATAAAAATTTGCAATGAGGGACCCCTTTAATTTAAATATGAATTGAGGGCTAATATTTGCAGAGGGTTTTTTTGAGATGCCAAACAATACATTTTTCATTATATCGAGAAAAAAAAATTAGTCATTTTATTTGACCCACCCTAATATATATATATATATATAACCCTTCCTCTTTCGCTTTGCCTCGCCGATCCTGTAGCAACACCGTTGTACAAAGCTGGCGCGAATTTGCGAATATAATCGTCCAAGTACACAGACCGCAAAACCGACTGAACTAACGGCACGGGAAATTCATCGCGAAAAAAAAGTATCGATAATCATGCAATTTAACCAAAATTAACGGCCATGATTTTTTTTAATACATTTATTAATTTTTAAGATTTTTGTTCTCATCTCCTTTATCGAATATAGCTATAAAACTGTTTTTATTGCACTCCGTGCGTAAAGTACCACTTTGCGCACGCGCAGCGTGCTCAAACTGGCACTTTGCGCACTCGTACAATAAAATTTCGTACGATACTAGTGCCGTAATATACTATTACAACATTGTTTCATCCTTAGAAAATACAGAAAAAATGTTATTTTTCATTTTGATTTTTTGAGTAATTTATAGAAGACGCCAAAGTCAAAAATTCCTTGTCCCGATGTCCGACAGTTAAGCTCAGGGTTGGCAAGTCTGAAACAAAAAATAAAAAAGCATTTTGAAGAGGAAGGCTTCTTACACAACAATTTACCACCGTTGGTGAAAAATCGATTTAAAAAAAAATGGCGGATGTTTGAAATAAATTGTGAAAAATTCAATGTTGCATTTTCATTTCAAACATCCACCATTTTTTTTTTTTTTTTTAGTTGATTTTTCATTAAAGGTGGTAAATTGTTTTGTAAGTAACGTTCCTCTTCAGAATGCTTTTTTATTTTTTTGTTTCAGACTTGCTAATCCTGAGATTAACTGTCTTCTATAAATGTTTGGCGTCTTCTTTTGTAAGTCAACCGTAGTTTTAGGAAAATTAAAAAACTGGAAACAAGCCTTAACAAAGAAATGTTTTTTGTATATCAATAACAGAAACTCTGAATTATTATTCAGAGTTTAAGAGATAAAGCGTTAAAAGGAAATCTCAAAATTTATGACCTTCAAAATACCTGTATCTGCATTTTTTCGTCCGTCCTCGAGCGACAACCTCCAAATTATCATTCTAAGAAAAAAATGCTCAAAGGACTTTCTCTGTACCTTTTAAAATTTTCGGATACAGATTTTTTTAATTGAAAATGCTTATTCAGAAAATAAGATCAAGAGAAATCCGACGAGGAATATTTTTTTCCCCTTTCATTATCTAGATATGGATTTAAAATAAAAAAAAAAATGATTCAATACGTTGATCGATTAATATTCCTTTGATCGATTTTTATCGAATTCCATTAATGAAAGGGAAAAAAATTGTACATTTTTCGCAAAAAAAAAAATTAATCACTGGAAAAATGTGCGTGACTCGTACAAGTGAAAACGATATAATTTTTTAAAAAATTGAGACGTTATAAAAAAAAATAAAAAAGTATTTGTATTTGTGTTTTTGTATTTGTGAACAAAAAAAATTATTGCGAAGTAAGAAATGTATCGAAAACATTTCTGTTGGAATTATATTTTGGAAGTTTCGGCAGTGTAAAGATTTAATTAACTAAAAGATTCTTCTGAATACGGCTTATTTTTTTTGACTGCATTTTTTTATTAAAAAGGTGCAAAAATCCTTACGGTTTTTTTATATATCAGAGTTGAAATTTGGTGTTTATCGCTTTTCGAAGTTTTTGGGTTACCGCCCTTTACTAAATATATCAATTTATGTAAAATTTTAACTACTCGTTTAAATTTTAACAATATTTGAATATTTTCAAAAATGCTTGTTGAAAATGACACGCAAGAATATGCAAACATTTTAGTATATTTTGTGGGCAAATGGAGGTGCTTTAATTTGTAATTTAACTTTAATTAAATTAAAATTTACAATTTTACAAGTTTAAATTTACAAGTTTAATATAAATTTAATTTAATTTACAAATCAAATTTGTAAATTTTTAAATTTACATTAATCTTGTCAATTTAAATTATTTGCAATTAAATTTAAATTAAATTTAAAATTGATTAATAAAACCATGACAACATTTTTATCAAAGGCTCAAGAAAAAACTACAACTTCCCCCTTTAATATTAAATTTTTCTACCGTTGATATCTTTCAAAAATAAATCCAATCCTTCCAAACAATTAGACTAAAAAGTCTGCAATGATTTGCAGAATGTCGCGTTGAACGGTGCAGAAAACTGAGAAAGTTTCTAATATTTCCAAACAAAGTAACGAGAATAAATGTCTGAAATACCGGAGAATGCGGCATATATATATTAAGAATCTTGAATAAAGTTTCGCTCGCGTTGCAATCTTCATTACGCAATCTTGGCGAATCCCGGTTTACAATATACATGTAAACGCAGGCATGCACGTTGGTATCATGCGAACCTGACCTAGCCGAACGAGGAGTGAGACCTACGGTAATTAATCGAGAGGACGACAACGACGACGACGAAGAGCGAGAGAAAATTCCGGAGCGCGATCCAGGGGTCCGGCTCGCGTATCCACGGCACACTGCAGTATATCTATATATATCCATTAGGGTGGTCCTTATTCAGAGCTCGGACGAATTTTTTTTCAGATTTTTATCTAGACTCTAACTCCTCCCGAAAAGAGTGGATATGGCCGAAATACACGCGTTTCAGCCATATTCTCAGGATATATTTTATTCCAAGTGTAATAATTTTTATAAAAATCTGCAACTGCAAGATTTTAGTGTTCATTGGTGCTACTATTTGTGGAAACATTCACATCATCATACTGGTCAATCTAGACAAACTGCAATTCGTCCAGATTGACCCGTATTAGAATTTTAGACGAATTGCAATTCGTCCAGATTGACCCGTATGATAATTGTAAACTTTTTCCTCAAATAGTAGCACCAATGAACACTAGTATCATGCAGTTACAGATTTTTTTCAAAATTATTATACTTGGACAGTGTAATAAAAAATAAATTACTAATTACGATTGTAATTTGTAGTTAAACCGAAATCCATTACCCATTACAATTGTAATTTGTGATTAAACCGAAATTCATTATCCATTACAATTGTAATTTGTAATGGAACCGAAATCCATTAACCATTATAATTGTACTTTGTAATTGAACCGAAATCCATTACCCATTTCAATTGTATTTTGTAATTGAACCGAAATCCATTATCCATTATAATCGTAATTCGTAATTGAACCGAAATCCATTACCCATTACAATTGTAAATTGTAATTAAACCAAAATTCATTACCCATTACAATTGTACTTTGTAATTGAACCGAAATCCATTACCCATTACAATTGTATTTTGTAATTGAACCGAAATCCATTATTCATTATAATCGTAATTCGTAATTGAACCGAAATCCATTACCCATTACAATTGTAAATTGTAATTGAACCGAAATCCATTACCCATTACAATTGTAATTTGTGATTGAACCGAAATCCATTAAGCATTACAATTGTAATTTCAAATTTGCAATGGAACCGAAATCCATTAACAATTACAATTGTACGTTGTATTTGAACCGAAATCCATTACCAATTATAATTGTAATTTGTGATTAAACCGAAATCCATTACCCATTACAATTTTAATTTGTGATTGAACCGAGATCCATTACCCATTACAATTGTAACTTGTAATGGAACCGAAATCCATTACCCATTACAATTGTAATTTGTAATGGAACCGAAATCCATTAACCATTACAATTGTACTTTATAATTAAACCGAAATGCATCAACCATTACAATCGTAATTTGTAATTCAACTGAAATTCATTACCCATTACAATTGTAATTTGCGATTGAACCAAAATCTATTACGTATTACAATTGTAATTTGCGATTGAACCAAAATCCATTAACCGTTACAATTGTACTTTGTAATTGAACCGAAATGCTTTAACCATTACAATTGTAATTTGTAATTGAACCGAAATTCATTATCTATTACAATTGTAATTTGTAATTAGACTGAAATCCATTAAACATTACAATTGTAATTTGTAATTAAACCGGAATCAAAGTGACTTGGAATAAAATACAATCCTGAGAATACAGTCGACTACGCGTATTACAAATGGAGAAATCTACCCTCTTGGTGGGAGGGATCAGAGTCTAGATAAAATTCTGAAAAAATTAGGGTATAGTTTTTGAATTATTTGAAGTCGATTTGGGGGGCGTCTGATAAAAAATTCGTCCGAGCCCTAAATAAGGACCACCCTAATACCCATCGTTATGTGCCCCTCAACACACGTTGGAACAGAGTGAGGGGCGGAGGAAAATTGCATTAAAATGTCAAAAATGCGAGAGAGTACATTTCACGCGCGAACAATGAGACGAGCAATTCAATGTGAGACCGGTATATATGAACCCTCGCGAAGGAGCGAGAATGAAGGAGAGAGCGTGCAATCACCGCGTAGAGGTGAGAGAACGCGGGCTTGCAAGACTCCGTGAAGATGAGGCAGAAAAAAAAACAAAAGGAACGAAAAAAAGGGAAAACGCACGAGCATTCGGTGAATTCTCACCGAACGTGTATAATGACAATAAAATGCATCCACGACTCTGTGCACGAGGCAAGAAGTACATAATATACTCATTAAGGAATTATCTCAGTGTGACCGTCCGAAAAATAGCCGATTTTCGCGATTTTTTTAAGGTCGATAATAGGGGTCGAAAATCCACTTTTTTGGAAATTCTTTTAGCAATACCGAAAATATTGTTCAAAATGCGACGAAAAAAATCTGTGCGGCGGGAAAATTTGTCAAGTCAATATCTTAGGCTCGCCAAAATTCGTAAAAGTTCAAAGTGTTGGAAAAAAAATTTCTGGGATTATTTTTTCTGGAAATTCAATTCTCTTCAAAAAAGATCGTTATATGAAATCATGTAGGATCGATAGTTTCTAAGATAATTGCAATTTTAGTAAAAAAATTGTCATTTTCCCCTATCTCAAAAATTATTATTTTTTAAAAAGAAAAATTGAAAAATAAAATTTAAAGTTGCAAAAATATGTATATAAATTTGTACGTTAATAAATTAAAATGTCTTTCCAGTAAAAAATCATGAAAAATCGCCTTATTTCGGCCTCCTGACTACGTATAACCCCTTAATATATATTTCTAATATACTTTAATATACTATTGAAAAATATATTTTTACATAGACTTTATTTCCATGGGGGGCCATCTTTAAAAAAAAGCATGTGATAAATAAAAAATTTATATTTTTTAAAATTTTTATGAAAAAAAATTGAATAGAATTGATATTATGGCTTCGTTATCATCCTTGAAAAAATCGCGAATCATATTTAAAAGTTAGTCGACTGAGAATTCCCCGTATATTTTTATGCATGTCGCGAATATTTTAATTCTCATATAATAAGAGTCGAAGATTGTTTTTGTACAGAATCTAATGCAAAAAGGAATGACATTTTTTTTTCTTCACAGGAAAAATTTTTATAAGAAAAATGACTATTGTTAAGTAAATTTGCAATTATCTTAAAAACTATCGATCTTACATGATTTCATATGAGGCGATTTTTTGTAGAAAATTAAATTTCTTATGAAATAAAGAAATATATTAATTATCCAGAAAAAATATAAATGTAGAGAGAAATTACAATTTTTGTACTAAAATTGCAATTATCTTCACAACTATCGACCCTACACAATTTGATATATGGGCTTTTTATGTAGAGAATTAATTTCTCTATAAAATAAGTTTATCAATTATTTTTTAGCCATGAAAAATATAAATATAGAGGAAAATGACAATTTTTTCCAATAAAACAGCAATTATCTTAGAAACTATCAATCCTACATGATTTGATATAAGGACCTTTTTTGTTTTTTGAGAATATAATTCCGACGAATATATTTGTGATTATTGTGATTATTGTGAAAAGTAATTTATTACGTTCTTCACGTAATTTAATGTTTCATTTGAAAATTTTTTCTTTCGTTACGATTTTAAATATTTATCATATATCATAATTAATGTTATTGAGTATTTGTTCAACATAAACAAATATATAGGTTAATTAAAAATTCTTTACATAATAAATAACTTCTATATTTTTCAACTATTATTGATTTTGACCCAAATTTTTTTTTTTAAATTTTTGTAGATAATCGATAATTTTTTTTAAATTTTTAAATTTTTTTTTTTTTTTTCAATTGTTTACAATTTTTTTTATGATCCATTTGACCCCGGCTGTAGTGCATCGGCCTAAAAATGGACGAAGACATCAAATTCATCATAATTTGAAAAAAAAAAATCCGACCTAACTTTTTAGGGTGGTCCATTTTGCCTCAAGTATTTCGATTCAAGAAATAATCGCATTTCTCGCGATGATTTCTAGCATGAAAGGAAAATCAACGAAAATAAATATCTCAATTGGGAGATAAGTTGGAGAGACCGATTTCACGAAATGATTCGTCATAATCTCGGTCGTCTATCCGTAGATAGAAAATGTTTTAAAGAAATTTGAAAAAAATGAACCATCGTGAATCAGCTGTTGGAAAAAAACTGATGTTGGTTCAAATCAAATTTATTGAGGTTCCCTGATTCTCGATAATCCTTGTTCTTCGAAAGGTCTGAAAGTAAAATACTTTTAGGAATTTTTATTGTAATTGTTTTCCGGTGTGGACCTCCTTGAGTGCGTTTTTTTACCTTTTTCAAATTGGTAATGCAGATTGGGTGGTCCAAATTGTGTTTCACCACAGAGAATACCGCGAATTGAGTGTTTCATGGAAAACATAGATTCTTGAAAGAATTAACGAAAATCTAAAAAAAAAAAATTTTTTATCTTCCAAATGTCGCAGAGCCGATGAACTTCAATTTTATTGTATAATAATAATAAATAAAAATTCGAAGTTCCAAATGAGTACGTTCAAAATTGTCAAAATTTGTAAAATATTTTACTGGGGCTTTTGTTATTTTGAACCTATCCAACTAAAATTTAGACCACAAATACAGTGAGTTTGGGATGGTTAACCCTTAATGGTCGCACCTCGAAAAAATTACAAAAAAATCATCGTGGGGTGAAATTCACCCCAGTCATTTTGTAATGTGATAAATTATTGAAAAATTAGAAAAAAATACTGCAATATACCTTCAACTCTTTTCTACACGACCATACCGATTATTTTCGAAAAGTGTGATTTTAAATATGCAAAAAAAATTACCCATTTTCCCGAATTTTTCTGGAAGGTATTCCAGGTCAAAAAACGACTGGGGGATATTTCACCCGGTGTTACCATCAAGGGTTAATATTACATTTGGATTCAATTTAGCAGAAACTTATTGAAAAATTTTGAGGGTGTGAAATTTTTGATAAAAAAAAATTGTCAACGTCAGATAGTTGCTTTTATCAAACAACAAAAATTGCCACACTCGTTGATAAAGAAGGGGCAACTCAACTAAAAAAGTATAAAAGGCGTAGTCCGAACCCAAAATCTGATGAAGTACAAAAACTGCAATCGTAATTAAAAAACAAAAAGCAATCAGGCAAAAATTCAATTGTAAAAACTCTTTAAACTCCAACAAATAATGAATCATTCGTCGCAAAATATAAACAAATTTTTGAATTCCCATAAAAATTATGATTGAAAATCAAAAAGGTAACTATTAATTGTTTTCCGATCGATTTTGTTAATAACAATTCTAGTGTTTAGTTGCCTGGTCCATATTCCCACCCTACTTCCTCTTATTATACATTATTGATGTTTTATGCGCATATGAGGCATTCCACATCAATCCAGCCACGCCATTTTTTGAAATGGCCAAAAATTGCATACAAATTTTTAGAAAGTAGTTCCGACTATCAAGAAAATTCGTGATTTTTTTCAGATTTTTAAATTACATTTTTTAGCCGGAAAAAAATACAAAAAATTTGTTTGTCCCATTTTGTAACTCGAAAATTATTCATCGTACGAAAAAAAAAGTAGAACATAAAATTTAGGATTTTCAACGTGCTTTTCACTGAAATTTTTTACAAACTCCTCCGAAAGCTCTATATGCCATTTTCGGAGCAAATAATTTTTTGATATTTTTTTTTTCAGAATTAACATCTTCGATTCGTCTGTAGTTCAAACAATTTTTTACTTGATATATTTACAGACTATAAAAAAATTGGCGTAGTGAAGAATCCATTATTTCAAATTGTTTCAAAATCGATAATTTTGAAAGATAGAATACCAATTGATAGAAAAATTGAAATTATCCGAAATTGCATTTTCAATTATCCAAATAATCAGTAATTGGTCAAAAAGTAATATCAATTACTCAGAAAATGGGTAATTGGTTTGGAAATATTCCCAATTATCCAAATAATCGGTAATTGGTAAAAAAATAATATCAATTAATAATAAAATGGGTAATTGGTCTGAAAATATTTTCAATTATTCGAATAATCGGTAATTGGGATGAAAAAAATATCAATTTTTCAGAAAAATTGATAATTGGTCTGAAAAAATTCTCAATTACCCGAATAATCGGTAATTGGTAGCAAAATAATATCAATTTTTCAGAAAAATGGGTAATCGATTGAAATATAATATCAGTTACCCAGAAATACAGGTAATTGGTTTAAAAATATTTTCAATTTCCCAGAAAAAAAAATAATGATTCATTGAAAAAGTGTTTTTGAAAAAATAGGAGTGATTAGAGATATTTAGAGATATATAGATATATATCTCTGTTTATGTCTATACACCTTCATATGCCTGTATATGCCTGCAAATACCTTTATCTGCCGATATATGACTGTATATACCTCTATATATCTCTACATATCTCTTATCACTCCGATTTTCAATAAATTATCAAGTTTTTTCTAAAAAATTGAAAATATTTTTAAACCAATTACCCATTTTTCTGAAAAATTGATATTTTTTTCTACCAATTACCGATTATTCGGATAATTGAGAATATTTTTAGACCAATTGCCCATTTTTATGAAAAATTGACATTTTTCGACCAAATAACGATTACTCGAATAATTGAAAATATTTTCAGACCAATTACCCATTTTTCTGATTGATTGATATTATTTTTTTTACCCATTACCAATTATTCGCATAATTGAAGATATTTTCAGACCAATTACCTATTTTCTAAGTAATTGATATTATTTTTCGACCAATTACCGATTATTTGGATAATTGGAAATTTATTTTTTTCCATTAACCACTGTCGGGTAGTTGAAAATTTAGATTTCAAAATTATTAATTTTCAATAAATTGATATTTTCCGAAAATGCGCCTGAAAATATAATTACTGCTGATCTCTGATTTAACGAAATAGTGTAGATTTTGATATTTTATCATTATTAATCGTAGACAGAGAAAAATAATAAAATAATCTCGTTTTGATACTGCGAAGACGATTCCAGGAACAAAGCAGTATCGTTGCTTCATTTCCGAAAATCATGCCCAAATCGAACTAAAAAAGTACTCATTGGCCATAGAAACGTCGGTGTATCCAAAGATGGTAAATTAGTTATTTTTTGCGATCGGGAGACGTGAGTAGCCTTTGACTCTAATTTGAATATACTCTATCGGTGTCCATGGGTCCATTGATAAAGTTTATTAAAATGTACAAAAAGATATTTAAAAAAAAACAAAATGAAAAAAGTGAAAAAAAATTGAAAAAATACAAAAAATAAACAAAAATGCGGGCTTTAGAAAATGTCTATAGTCTCAACCCTGTTAATGCACAGAGAAATTTGTGAATTCGTTTTGGATGAAAAACGCATGGGAAGGAATGGATTCTCCGCTGAGCCAATTTTTTTGTAGTCTGTAAATATATCACGTAAAAAACTGTTTGAACTACAGACAAATCGAAGATGTCAATTCTGAGGAAAAAAAAATATCAAAACATTACTTGCTCCGAAAATGGCATACAGAGCTTTCGGAGGAGTTTGTAAAAAATTTCAGTGAAAAGTACGTTGAAAATCATAAATTTCATGTTGTACTTTTTTTTTTTCGTACGATGAATAATTTTCGAGTTACGAAATGGAACGAGAAAATTTTTTGTATTTTTTTCCGGCTAAAATATGTAACACAAAAATCTCGAAAAAAATCAAGAATTTTCTTGGAAGTTAGAACTACTTTATAAAAATTTGTATGCGATTTTTGGTGATTTCAAAAAATGGCGTGGCCGACTCGACGTGGAATGCCTCATATGCAAAGTGAGGGACAAGCATTAGTTCTAATGCGAGGATCTTGAGATACGAGAAGCAGAGACTTGGAGGTGAGAGATGAGAGAAAAAAAGGTATGTCAGGTATACTTGGGGGGTAATCGTTGGGCACGACGTGTGAGATATATCGGGTATTCTTTTGCCCCGGGAAATCGAAGAGAAGTGCCGACGGTCGCTCTCCCCTCTCGATGTTCAAATCCTCGTCGCTTCTTTCATCCCCCCCCCCCTTCCTTCCCATTTGAAACTGCACCGCACATATAGACACAAAGAGCGGAGAGGGGGGATTTCACGTCGGGTAAAATACAGGTCACCATATGAGAGGCCGATCTTGGTTCTGCGCCCGGAGTATTTCCGCCTGTCGGATGCACCTTTCTCTCGTTGCGGATACTCCCGTCGAGGTCGCGACTGTAACATCATCGCCTTTTTCTATATATCTACACGTGTCTATCTCAGTCGCTGATAATGTACACCCCCGTTACCTCTTTTCCATCTCGATCAACGACTTGTTTTTTTTTTTTGCCAGATCCTATCTCACACTTGGCATTTGAAATCATGGGAATATATTAAAATCATTATTTATTTCGTATCCTCAATCGAGGGATTAATTTTTGAAAATGTCAGCTGGAAAAGCTAATACGTTTATAGTGGTTGATCAAGTTTATTTTAGGTCGATAGAATGATTTTTATTAGTTTGAAAAAATTTATAAATATTTATCAATATTTATTTATATCGATATGGCCAATTGTAGAAAAATAACGCGCAGTCATTTATAGCAATATGTTTTTTTAACATATAGTTAATTTTTTATCAGATTCATTTTACGATATTGGACATCATTGTTTATTTCGTATTCTCAGTCGAAGAATTAATTTTTGAAAATGTCAGTTGGAAAAGCGAATCCATTCGATAATCAATTAAATTTCACTCCGATAAGATGGTTTTTATTAGTTCAAAAAATTAGTTAATATTCATCTAAATGGTTAATTGCAGTGAATTAATGTGAAGTCATTTGAATCGACGTATTTTTTCAACGGTATCAATTTTTTACCAGATTGATTTTATGATGTTGGACAAATTGATCGAAATTAATGAAGATCGATCAAGCTCGCTAACTTTTTAAATTAGTTTTGATTAGTGCGAAACGAAGCGTTTTTGTATTTAATAACTTTTCAATCGCCCAAATGATTAAACTCAGAATACTTGTGAATAACATTTTTTTTTAATGTAATATATATAGATCGTAATCAATGAATATACGAGTATACGCCCAATTTGACGTCTGGCATTAGAAATAGATGAATTCATAAATATTGAGATTATTATCTATTTCGTACAATCAATGGAGAAGGAAAGATTTGAAAAAATTATCTGATAAAGAGAATCTGTCTGATCGATCTTCGATTACATTTTGGTTGAATAAAATTAATTGAATCCAGAATTTTCAAACTCGCTAATTATCGTTGATCAATTTAGATTCGTCCAAATGATAATAATAACTTTTTTTATAATTATAATTCATAGTTATATTCATTTATAGTTATAATTATAATTTTAAATGAATAATTCATAGTTATAGTCATTTATCCAGAGTTGTAAATAATGCATTACTGTATTTATTACCCATTACACTGCATAATGTGAAATGGATAAGTGTACCATTACAAAATACAAAAGTAATGTGTAATGAATGCATGTGCCATTACAAATAAAAAAAAGAAATTTGTAATGGGTGCATGTGCCATTACAAATAAAAAAGTAATGTGTAATGGATGCATGCCCCATTATAAATAAAAAAGTAATGTGTAGTGGATGCATGTGCCATTACAAATACAAAAAATAATGTGTAATTTATGCATGTTCCATTACAAGTAAAAAAATTAATGTGTAATGGATGCATGTCCCATTACAAATAAAAACAGTAATGTGTAATGGTTGCATGTCCCATTAAAAAAAAAAAAAGTAATGTGTAATGGATGCATGTACCATTACAAATAAAGAAAGTAATTTGCAGTGGAGAATATTCCATTACAAATAAAAAAATTGCCGTGCTCGTATTAGAAACTCGCACATTGCTGTCTCATCATTTTATTTTGCTCAGTAAATGTTCATTCACAATTATCACAAATGATCCATAAAGTTAAAAAATATTTAAAAAAAACAGACAGTTCATCGTTAAATATGAAGTATGAAAATGTACGCAACTCCAAAAAATATCCAACTTCATATTAAACTTGCTTTTACACGCTGTTACCCATAATTATAAGCAATCTAATAAAAGTTGCAAGTTGCTGATACAAAATTGGTCGCTTTATTGAATCCCTAAATAATGTGCATGTTCTTTTTTTTAACTTTATGGATCATTTGCGATAATTGTGGATGAACTTTTAGTGAGCGAAATAAAATAATGAGACAGCAATTCGTAAGTTTCTAATACGAGCACGGCAATTTTTCCATTTGTAATGGAATATTCTCCACTGCAAATTACTTTTTTTTTTAAATCGTCATTTGTAGTGGCACGTGCATACATTACACATTACTTTTTTTATTTGTAGTGGAACACGCATCCATTACACATTACTTTTTTCATTTGTAATGGCACATGCACCCATTACACATTACTTTTTTATTTGTAATGGGGCATGCATCCATTACACATTACTTTTTTTTATTTGTAATGGAACATGCATACATTAGACATTACTTTCTTTATTTCTAATGGAACACGCATCAGTTACACATTACTATTTTAATTTGTAATGGCACATGCATCCTTTACACATTACTTTTTTATTTGTAATCGGACATGCATCCATTACACATTACTTTTTTTTATTTGTAATGGAACATGCATACATTAGACATTACTTCCCGTAGTAAAAAACTCCATTGAATCGCCAATGGCAACCAATGGTCCTCATACGACTCCATTGGACAATGAATGGGGACCCATTGAGATTTCCGCATTTGTCAATGGCGTATAGGAACGACCATTGATCAGTGAATGGATATCCATTGAAAAGTCACCATTGCCCAATGACGTCCATTGGACAGCAAATGCGGATGAACCGAATGATCACCATTACTCAATGATGCCCATTGGAAAGCAAATGCTGATGGACCGAGCCATCAGCATTGCCCAATGGCGTCCGTTGGAAGGCAAATGCTGATGAACGAAATGATCAGCTTTACCCAATGATGTCCATTGGGAAGTAAATGCGGATGCACTGAATGATCAGCATTACCCAAAAATGTTCATTGGAAACCGCGTCGCGTTAGTTCCGAGACTTGGCGCGAGATGTCGCAGGACGGCAACCCGCTGAACTCCCATACGGATTATGCGAAGAGTATGCTTATCTAGACGAGTGTGAGCACGGAATATTAGCAGAAGTCGGTGTCCAGAAAATCCATGCAAGGAGTTCTTGCCGACTGATGCCCATGGGATAATCTCTATTCCGTTTGAAATGGGGAAGTCAATCCTCATTGGAAAATCCCTATTCGATTTCAAATGGGGAATTCAATGGCGAAAATGTCCTTGGGCAATTGGGCATTCATCTCCGTTGATTATTTTGGCAATGGGGAATGAATGGGGATTTTTCAATGGTGACGAATGGAGTTTTTTACTACATGAAAGAATCTCCATTGATTATCGTCATTCATTCCCCATTGCCTACAAAAACCAATGGAGATGAATGCCGAATTGCCTATGGGGATTTTCTTCATCGAATCCCCATAGGATAATCCCCATTCCGTTTCAAATGGGGAAGTCAATCCTCATTGGAAAATCCTCATTCGATTTGAAATGGGGAATTCAATCGCGAAAATCCCCTTAGGCAATTCGGCATTCATCTCCGTTGATTATTTTGGCAATGGGGAATGAATGGGGATTTTTCAATGGCGACGAATGGAGTTTTTTACTACGAGTTTCTTTATTTGTAATGGAACACGCATCCATTACACATTACTTTTTTTATTTGTAATGGAAAACACATTGTTTAAAGTAATGGGTAATGCATTACTTTTACATTACTATTTTCACAACTCTGCATGTATCATTATAATTACAATTTTAAATGAATAATGTCTTTGAATAATTTAAATCAGCTAAATTTGTACTTGCGAATGTTTCTTTTTTTTGGATGATAAAACGGTGGAGATCGGAATCGATGGCTATACAGGTCGATACGATTAATTTAAAGTCTGGCGGATGGTCGATCGGTCAAGAAAGCCGGTCGGAAGTTTCACCGCCAGTTTTTTTCTTTTTTTTTTTTTTTTGTGAAACGAACTCGTGAATTACCAACGATTCCCTCGCATCGAGTGTCACGCGCCTCTCGCGTTTTCTCGACATTCATTCGTACCGCAAAGAGAGGAGATCTTCTGGACGGTTGAGGGGACGTTTTACCCGATCGTTTGGCCCGAATTAATCGCCATTATTTACGGAAACTGACCGATCATCTGCCGTTACCGCGCACATAAAATTACGTCCGCGATATTGCGATATACTTTTTGCTGAATTTTTTTTCTTCTTTCCCCCTATATTCATATATATATATATATATATACTTTCCCGCAATACCGATCTAAATTTTTTTTCGCTCTCCCGCTGTCGATCCCTCGATAATTTTCTAACGGAGCTGGAAACTCTCGCGGCTGAACGGTATTTTGCTGTACTTTATCCCGACGGGACTCGTGCAAGTGCATTTTTTTTTAACCGTCAAAAAAATTCAAAATCAACGGTTATCGGTTATTCGGAATTTTTCGACTTCTTTGTGAGCAATTAAAAAGCTTTTTCTGAGGAATATAATTTTATTCAATTATTTATGGTCGATGAGCGTGAGAACCAAGAGGAATTTTTTTTTTCGAACTTCGGGTTCATTTCATGGAAGAAAAAAAATTGATCTTCGCGCAAAAGTACAATTGAACGGGGACGAAAAAGAGCGCGCGCGTGGTACGTGCCAACAAGATCTCAGCGGACCGCGGCAACAGTAAGATGCGCATGTGGGCCACGTGAAAGTTGGGGATCCGTGACGTTTTTTTTTTTAATTCCGTTTTTTACTCTCTATTTTTTTCTGTTTTTTTCTTCTCTCATTCGCAATGTACACGGACGATGGGGGCGGGGGAGGGGGTGGGGGGGGGGTCTGTCGACGAGTGCGCGGCGAGTCGGTCCTTTTGTACTTTGTAATTGGAGGATCAAAGAGTCAAGAGACGAGAAGAGGTCCTCTCTCGATACGTACCAATCTCTCGAGTACACTATACCTGTGTATAGGCTATTCCGATGTCATTTTTTTTCCCACGATTGTAACGAAACTATTTTGTCAAATAGTTAAAGAAATATTTGCAAAACTATAATAACAATTATAGTAACAATTATAATAACAATTATAGTAACAATTATAATAACAATTATAGCAACAATTATAATAACAATTATAGTTTTGCAAGGATTTCTTCATCAGCGTTGAGTCAAATTTTTTTCCATCATGGCGAAACTATGAGGGCGCTGTTTTACTACAGAATTTACTGCAATTCTTAAATCTGTAAAAATTTTCAAGTACGTATCTTAGTGTAAAAATTCGTAAAGAATTGCAGTTCGGGCAACAAAAGCGTGGATTAGTTTTGACAGATTTTGGCATCCACATATTTTTTGTTGGTACATAAAAATAAATGTCAGTTAGTACTGACATTAATCTTTGAAAAAAAAAAAAATTTTTTTTTTACATTTCGGCAATAATTGAATCTGTCCACCAAAATAGGTGTAATTTTTTGTTTACTCGAAATTTTGCCTCTAGACTGCGCTTATTCTCTTCGTAATAGTTTGAAGCTTCAAAACGCCGCTTTGTTCATTCGATTCTGATGATTTTTCGATTTTTGGCAAATTGTTAAAGTTCGACCTTCGATTTTTCCAAATTTTTTAAGGCCACATGCCTTTTCCGTTTTTTTTCTGTGATTTTCAAACTGCTGTCATTTCTACAAAAAATTATATATCAGAATAAACCAAACGGCAATCTTCAAGTTAAGTGACAAGGCTTACGTACGAACAAGAAATTTCCAAATCGGTTAAACCGATCGAAAGTTATGAGCGTTTGAAATTTCGTGATTTTAAGGTTTCTCAAAATGGGACTAAAATTGACCAAAAATGTTTTTTATGGAAATTCATCAAAGTTTTGATTCTTAGAGAAAACTATTGGTAGATTCTCGTTCAGAGAGGCAAAATACATCGATATAAGGTATGAAAAAAAAAAAAATTTTTTTTGCATTTTGGCAAAAATTGAATCTGTTCACTAAAATAGGTAAAAAAAATTTTCTACTCAAAATTTTAGCTCTAGACTGCGCTCATTCTTTTCGTAATCGTTGAAGCTTCAAAATGCCGCTTTGTTCATCCGATTCTGATGATTTTATGATTTTTGGCAGATTTATCAAGTTCCATTATTGATTTTTGCAAATTTTTCAAGGCATACTCAAAATTTTGGCGCTGGACTAGTGAGACTAAAATAGTGACAATAGTGACCAAATTTCGAAAATAGTAAGAAAAGTGACACGATTTTAAAATAGTGACCAACACACTGAGAAAAAGGTTCAGTTGAAACAACTAAATCCATTTAGTTGAAAAAAATTTAGTTGATTCAATATTAATTTGTTTGAAATGATGAAACTATAATTAATTCAACAAATGGATTTGGTTAACCATAAGATATGAGGTGAACGAAATTATTTGGTCAATTTCCAGGTACAGTTTAGTCCAATTTACACGTTACTGAGTTGCTGTACAGAAATATTTCGTTAATTTCTAGTATATTTTAACTAGATAAATTTAGCTGTAACAAAAAAAAAACAATTCGTATTTTCAATCGCACAATTTTTTTGGTACAAAGATATTTATTTAATTGAATTGAAACTTTGCCCATTCAAGCAACGATTTAACCGACTGAACTAAAACTTCCACTGTATCTTTGTTGAATTACCAAAATGATCTCGTCGAACGTCCGGAAACAAATATTTGGTTGAGTCAAACAAATTTTTGCATTTTCAACAAAAAAAATTTCTCAGTGTAGTGACTTACTTCTCGCAGTAAAAATTACGGTCACTGCACGGAAAAAACGACTTAGCTGGTGCTAACAAAAAAATTAGTTGACTGAGCGCCAGATGAGAAATTGGTTGAGTATAAGTAGTTAGTTAGATAGTTAGTTAGTTAGTTAACTATGAGTAGTTAATTAGTTAGTTAGTTAGTTAACTATGAGTAGTTAATTAGTTAGTTAATACTATTTTATTAGTTAGACTGACTAATCAAGTTAGTTGTGTTGACTAGTCGCGTCAACTAACTATGAATAGTAGATGGAACTAATGCTAGGTGGTTATTGTAACGAAGCCGATGGTTACGGTACCGAAATAATCTGTTGGTTGTCCCAAACAACCATTTTGTTCCGTATGGTGAAAATTACTGGAGTGACACAATAGTTATCACTATCCAGTCCAGTAATATGTACTATTAGTGTCATGAAAATCAATTAGTAATTTTTATTGGCAGCTTCGCGTGAAAAATCACGGGATTTCTAACTCGGAATACCCCAATACTGGACTAATCTGTGAATAATCACTGGACTCTTGTTTCGTGTATAAATTCAAGAAAATCCAGACTCGTGTGAAGTAAATTAAACATAATCCTAAGCCCTTAGGCGCGGTATAATGGTGGAGAAAATCAAAAAGCAAATATACAAGAGGTGAGAGACTCGGGTGATGATTCTGACATGGAAGGGTCCATATATATCCACGTGCCCGCGGGGGCCTCGCAAACCGAGAGGTGAAACTATAACCCTCCTCATCCTCCTACTTTTTATCCTCCTCGTTCTTCTTGCTGCTCGTCTCGTTCTCGTTACACACTCGGCTCATTTATCTTGCCGAGCAACGAGATCGCCGAGCCTATGCCTCGTTCGTCATGAGATCAAGCAGCCCCGAAGAGACGAAGGGGTTGAGGAGCAGGAGGAAAGAGCAGGGTTAAAAACAGCTTCCACTGCTGTTCGTGCAATTCATAACAGCAATATCTACCCTCGAGCGTGTAAAAATCTAAGCAATGTATGGGGCATTCCATGCCAATTCGACCTGAGTGTAACCCTCGACCTCGCTGATTTCGTTTACGATTTTTTATATGATTCTTCCAACTCGAAATAGCATTCAGAATTTTTTTCAGATTTTTGAAACCAAATTTGAGTACGTTATAATTTTTTGAACATTTTTTTCGAAAACCTCGAGGGTCGTAATTTAAAAATCTGAAAAAATTCTCAAAAATCCGGTGTCAAAAATGAAAATTTTGGACCCAAAATTCATGACGTCCCGGATTTCGCTTCCACCTCGATTTGGGGTTTTTATGAAGAAAACGTAAAAAAATAGATGCAGAAATTAATCAACTATTTTTGGAAATTGTTGCTTGACGATAAAAATATTCAAGCCACTTTTAACGGTAGATCAATTTCTGCATCTATTTTTTTTTCGTTACGTTTTCTTCATAAAAACCTAAAATTGAGGTGGAAGGAAAATCCTGGACATCATGAATTTTGGGTCAAAAATTTTCATTTTTGACACCGGATTTGTGAGAATTTTTAATCAGATTTTTAAATTACGGTCCTCGAGGTTTTCGAAAAAAGTGTTCTAAAAATCGTAACGTACTAAAATTTGGTTTTAAAAATCTGAAAAAAATCTGAATTCTATTTTGAGTTGGAAGAATCATATAAAAAATCGTAAACGAAATCAGTGAGGTCGAGGGTCACACTCAGGTCGACTTGGTATGGAATGTCCCGTATATAGTCATGGGCCAGCTAAACCATCGCAATCGAAAAATCGTGATTCCAGAACTATAGTTGATCCACAGTTGATCAATTCAATGACAATAAAAAATGAATCCCAGTATAAATATTTCAATGTAAACAAAATTTGATGAGAAATTTTTTTTGATCAAAATCGAAGCTTTGATGTTTTGTGCGATGTTTTGTCAAATGATCAAGTTTAAAATCGTTACTTGCATTTGAGTTAATTGAGTCGTTATAAATATTTATCAAGATGGCCAATTGTAGAAAATTAATGTGGGTAATGAATTTTTAAAGTAATTAATTTTTTATCAGATTCATTTTTTGATGGAAGGATGAATTTTTGAAAATATCAGTCAGAAAGGCGAATCCATTCGATAATCAATTTAATTTCACTCCGATAAAATGGTTTTTATTAGTTCAAAAAATTAGTTAATATTCATCTAAATGGTTAATTGCAGTAAATTAATGTGAAGTCATTTGAATCGACGCGTTTTTTTCAACGGTATCAATTTTTTACCAGATTGATTTTATGATGTTGGACAAATTGATTGAAATAAATGAAGATCGATCAAGCTAGCTAACTTTGCAAATTAGTTTTGATTACTGTGAAACGAAGCGTTTTTGTAGTCAATAACTTTTCAATCGCCCAAATGATTAAACTCAAAATTTTTGTGAATAACATTTTTGTATAATGTAATAATTTGTAATAATTTTTATAATGTAATAAATTTGACGTCTGGCGTTAGAAATACATGAATTTATAAATATTGATATTATTATCTATTTCGTACGATCATATTTTTAATGTCATTTTGGTGTAACGACTTAACTAGCTTAAATGTAAGATCGCCATCTAGATTCATGTTTGAATCGGCGTTTCCATTTTTATTTATTGAAAATTTATCACCTATTTTCATTTCGTGACCAATCGTAAAACGATATTTGACAAAGGCTCCTGCGATTTCGCGACAAAAAATTGTAGAATCCCGACGAATTGAATATGAAGAGAGAGAGAGAGAGAGAGAGAGAGAGAGAGAGAGAGAGAGAGAGAGAGAGAGAGAGAGAGAGAGAGAGAGAGAGAGGAGAGAAAAAGATATGTCTCAAAATACCAAAACGAGAATACCGCATTTCTTAGCGCGTTAGTTTATCGTCCTTTTTGGGCATAATTCGAAGCAGGTTCCCTTTTAGCCTTAAGGGGGGAAACCCATATAAATGGTCAAAGATGACGAGGAATTTCGGGATTTTTTTCCAACGCAACTACCGGACCAATCTTTTTCAACTTTGGAGGCTATTTTATTGTACATTCGAAGACTTGAAAAACATTTTTTTAAATCGAAAATAAGTATTTATCAGCAGCCTGCAAGCAATGATTGCTGAACGAATTTTTCCCACGATGTCGAATTGCGGCAGCTGTAGTTTTTTCGTTTTTCATCCAAAACAAAAAAAACAGGAACCACTACTTTCTATATGATAGTACGCTGTCGATAAACCAAGAAAAAGGTAGAAAAGTTGAATATTGTAAGAATGGCAGCACTCAGAGAAAAAATATCGAATTTTTATCAAATATTTTTAGGCAAAAAATGATTGTTAAATTTTTTTTTCAAATGCAGGTTTCTCGACAAGTGTTTGCAATTATATGTCTAAAAATATTTGGTTGAAATGAATGGGATGAATAGTTTTTTTTTATCGCTGCAGCAAATTGCAAAAATGTAGTTTTGGGTGAATAGCGTTTAAAGTTTCGGGCAAAGAAAAATTAAAATTGAAAAAATGTTTTTCAAGTGTTCAAATGTACAATAAAATAGCCTCCAAAGTTGAAAACGATTGGTCCCGTAGTTGCGTTGAAAAAAAATCCCGAAATTCCTCGTCATCTTCGACCATTTATATGGGTTTCCCCCCTTAAGCATGCTTTGCCCCTACAGTCTCAGCCAAAAATTTTATCTGATTGAATTTTCCGTACTTCGTGATACAATAAAAATCTGAAAAAATTCAGCAACATTTGGCATGGCATAAACAACAATTATCAATAATATTGCCCGAAAGTTATTAATAAATTGTTTAAATAAACAGTTATTCAGCAATTTTTCTCAAACAAATCGAATGCCTTAATTTTGTGAACGCATGTGAATTTTTTCAGTATATTTTCCCTCCATTTTGGAATTCCCGTTTTTAAATTTGTAGAATGGCTGTATTTGTGTATTAGTACTGATAAATTAAAAAAAAAATTATACAATAAACAAAGTAATAAAATAATTTTCGAAATACTAAAAATTTAACGGCAAACGTCCAGTATTCATTACCACAGCCCAACTTTTTTTTTTCAAGGATAATTAAATTTTTCAAACACGCAAATAATTTGTTTGCACGACTGAAAGTCATTAAAACATTATTTCCAATGGCTCTTTTTTTTTTAATTAGAAACGCGTTTCTTGCCACCTTCGCGAGATTTTCCTTGCACTTTCATCACTCTGGATTTTACGACATATCGCGAATAGGAAATAAAAGATAATGGCGATAAGAAAAAACGGGGGAGGGGGGAGAGAGAGAGAGAGAGAGAGAGAGAGAGAGAGAGGGAGAGGGACATTACTCTCCTGCACTTGAGTCTCTCGTGCTCCACTTTCCTCGACTCTTTCTCGGGCGATTTCTTTTCCTTCTTTTTCTCTTATCCTTGCTCTTGCTTTCTTTTTCTCTCTCTTCCTCCTGCCGCCTCCTTTTTTTCGTCGCTCTCTGCTCGTTCACCTGCACGCACTTGCATGAAAAACACTCGTCGCACAGAGACAGGACATTGATAAATATATATGTATATATATATATATACATACGAGGGAGAGAGAGACTCTGCTGGTCCACGAAATCTTAACGACTCGATTTTCTTTTCCCATGAGAAAGCCCATGGCTCTCTCTCCCTTTGGCTCGAAGACCAAGATCAAGTTTTGCTCGGAGCAACAAAAGAGGAACATTCGGACAAGGCGGTTCGTCGACCTGCCATCCGCGATCCGCTTTACTTTCGAGGTCACTTTCCCCGCGTGTTGCAATTTCTTCTCTCTCTCTCTCTAGTTCTTTTTCCTCGTTATCGTATTTATCGATATCGATTGGCGATCGAAATCGCCACTCGATAAATCATAAATATAAAATCGTTGCCCAAAACGCATTCGAAACCAACCGAGAAAGCAGAAACCTCCGACGTAAAAAAAAATAAATTAAAAAAAAAACGTGGTCAAAATCATATTTCACTCCCACAAACGATACTTTCTCGCTACCGGGCTATTTACATAAAGTTTTACATCGACTTGTTAAAAGACCCGAGCGATAATGTTACAGCCTGAAATTTACTGTCGATGACTCAGTCACTCTCGAAGAAAGAAAAAACAATCTCTTGGAAGAAAAATTGCTTCATCGCATTCGTGAAGCTTTCGTTTATTTTCGTTTTGACCACAGAAAATTCTTCTCTACGATGTTCGAATAAAAAACCATTTGAGCTCGCTTGTTTTTCAACTATTCGGAAGAGCTGGGCAGTACTTGAAGTACCCGGAACTTGCGACGTACTTGGAGTACTTAAAAAGTACTTGGAGTACTTAAGAAGTACTTCAAGTATTGTACTTGAATTTTCAAGTTACTAAAAAGTACTTTAAGTATTGTACTTGAATTTTCAAGTTACTAAAAAGTACTTCAAGTATTGTACTTGAATTTTCAAGTTCTTAAAAAGTACTTCAAGTATGGTATTTAAATTTTCAAATTACTAAAAAGTACTTCAAGTATGGTACTTAAATTTTCAAGCTCTTAAAAAGTACTTCAAGTCTTTTACTTAAATTTTCAAGTTCTTTAAAAGTACTTCAAGTATAGTACTTAAATCTTCAAGTTCTTAAAGAGTGCTTCAAGTATTGTATTTAAATTTTCAAGTTCTTAAAAAGTACTTCAAGTATTGTACTTAAATTTTCAAGTTTTTAAAAAGTACTTCAAGTATTGTACTTAAATGTTCAAGTTTTTAAAAATTACTTCAAGTATGGTACTTAAATTTTCAAGTTATTAAAAAGTACTTCGAGTATTGTACTTAAATTTTCAAGTTCTCAAGAAGTACTTCAAGTATTGTACTTAAATTTTCAAATTCTTAAAAAGTACTTCAAGTATTGTACTTAAATTTTCAAGTTCTTAAGAAGTACTTCAAGTATGGAACTTAAATTTTCAAGTTCTTAAATAGTACCTCAAGTATTGTACTAACATTTTCAAGTTCTTGAAAAGTACTTCAAGTATTGTACTTAAATTTTCAAGTTCTTAAATAGTACCTCAAGTATTGTACTTAAATTTTCAAGTTCTTAAAAAGTACTTCGAGTATTGTGCTTAAATTTTCAAGTTTTCAAAAAGTACTTCAAGTATTGTACTTAAAATTTCAAGTTTTTGCAAAGTACTTCAAGTATTGTACTTCAATTTTTAAGTTTTTAAAAAGTACTTTAAGTATGGTACTTGAATCTTCAAGTTCTTAAAAAGTACTTCAAGTATTGTACTTAAATTTTCAAGTTCTTAAAAAGTACTTCAAGTATGGTACTTAAATTTTCAAGTTCTTAAAAAGTACATCAAGTATGGTACTTAAATTTTCAAGTTCTTAAAAAGTATTTCAAGTATTGTACTTAAATTTTCAAGTTTTCAAAAAGTATTTCAAGTATTGCACTTAAATTTTAAGTTCTTAAAAAGTACTTCAAGTATTGTACTTAAATTTTCAAGTTTTTAAAAAGCACTCCAAGTCTTTTACTTAAGTTTACTTGAAGTAAAAATTAATAACGTACTACAAAGGATATTTCCGGAAATAGTAAATCAATGAATATTCCGATTCCGAATATTCATCGCTATAATTATTTATAATCATCTATGTAATAAGTTCTAACTTTTCAAAAATATTACTAATAGTTTTTCCGTAATTAATGTTTGAAAACGCAATTTTCTAAACAAAAAACAAACATATTTCAATGTCAATTTACCTCGTTTGTTCGTTTTAAATAATTCTCACTTTAAAAAAATGTTTAGTTGGAACAATGTTTTGATTTTATGTTCTGTCAACAAAGAGCTTCAATCTGTCGAGGATGAATATTACCAAGATTGCACGACAGTGACTTTATCATCTGTCGAGAGACAAAATGATCTGTCATATAGAATAAAAATTATAAATTTCACTTGACAAAAATCGCATGAAAATAATGCCAGGGATTTATTGGCATGGACTGAATAATTTGTATGAATTATTTTTTATATATATTTTTTTTACATTGAGTAAAAATACTTCCATCTAGATTTTGCCTTGGTTCACGTTAGTTTCTCCTCCGATACGTGGAAAAAAAAAATTAAGTCTTCTTAGTCTTCTATTATTTGTATTTGAGTCATTAAATGCCTCAAAATTTAAGAGGCTTAAAAAAGAGTCATGAAAACTTGTATGAGTGTGATAAAGAAAAATTGAACAAAAATTGGCTTTACTTTAGTTGGAAAAAAAAAAATCTTGAATATCGACTCTTAGCCCATTAATTTTAGAACGATCCTGGGGAATAACAAATGAATTCGATATCCTCGGGAAGTTTAGCAACCGCGAGAAATATCCATACAGATTAATCTCTCCTCGTGCGTTGTTACGTCTTATGCGCGGATAAAAGCCCCCTTCCAATAGATTGTGAATAAAAGAAAACGAAGGAGGCGCCCCGAGAGAGCTGGTTAACGACCACCCAGTGGCCGTGAAAGGGGCTACGAAAAAAAACGATATTTAAAGAGAGAACAAAAAAAAAATCGTGAAGCTTCTCCTTGCCGACGAGTACCTGCTCGATCTACCACAAGTGCTCGAGGGGGCTTTTATACAGACACTGACTTCGAGCTATCGTTAAATACTTTGTAGAGAGGATTTTGAACATGTATTTGGCATGATTCACACTTGGTTAGTTCGAAAAAAACAAGCTTTTTCGAATTGCATTTCTCATTGAGATATCTGTAGCTTTCTCCTGAAAGCACACGAGCAGACGTTCGCATGATTTTTTTGTTTACTGCCGCATCAACGTTTATTGGCAAAAGTAGCGTTTTTTGAAAATTTCAAAATTCAAATATCGATATATTTGATTTTTCGATAATTATCACTTATTATCACCGATTATTTTTTGAACGGTTAGTTTTATCGATTAGACACAAGAGAGCTTCTTTGTAGAGCATCAAATGTTCTACAAAAATGTACTAACTAAACTCTCCTAACCTCAACGGTTAAAGTCTAATAAAATTCCAAAGTAAAAAAAAATTTCCTATGTTATTTAAATGGGAAATAAAAATTTGCCATGAGGGACCTCTTAATTTAAATATGAAGGGCTAATACTTGCAGACGGTTTTTTTGAGATGCCAAACAATACATTTTTCATTATATCGAGGACAAAAAAAATTACTCATTTTATTTGACTCACTCTAATATTTATATGTGTAAAGGTGTGTACAGTTGTATACAGTGATTGGCATTATATGGGTAGAGATGCTCGAGGCCAAAGTGGGCAAACTGCGTAAGGATTATACACATCCTCTCTCGGTGTGTGCTTCAAACACACCCGGGACAGTCGATGGGTCTTCAAGAAAATAGTTTGTAGTCTTACATGAGATACAGACTGTTTCACAAAGTTCCAACCCCATTCTGAGTGATCGTAAGAATTTTCTGATTTTTATCACGGAAAAAAATGGTTGGTTGTGGCAACCAACTGATTATTAATTCGTTGGGTATATTTTGGCTACCGTAACCATCTGCTTCGTTACAATAACCATCTAGCATTAGTTCCATCTACTATTCATAGTTAATTGAAGCGACTAGTCAACACAACTAACTTGATTAGTCAGTCTAACTAATAAAATAGTATTAACTAACTCACTAACTAACTAACTAACTAACTACTCATAGTTAACTAACTAACTAACTACTCATAGTTAGCTGACGCAACTAGTCAACACAACTGACTCGATTAGTTAGTCTAACAAATAAAATAGTATTAACTAACTAACTACTCATAGTTAACTAACTAACTAACTAACTACTCATAGTTAGCTGACGCGACTAGTCAACACAACTGACTCGATTAGACAGTCTAACTAATAAAATAGTATTCAAGAGGGTAAAGGATGGACAACGAATTTTATAGGCACCGTAGCCAACTATACGATCATATCTGAAGATTTGTCAGTACCCCAAAAATCCACCAGGTGGCTTCCTCTCGCACAAAAGAACTTTCCCCTCGACGTTTATGACCTTTCCAAGTTCGTCTACGTTTGATGTTCTTATTTTTTAGTATGGATATTTAATACTTTGCGGCAAAACCCAAGATGGTGGAATCCGAAATGGATCCCCATAAAAAAGGGTCTTTTTTCTTTTACCTTCTCTTGAAAAAAAGACGAAGCTTTGCGAAATTGCAAACTTTATATGTATAGCGATATTCAAGGATTGAAATGTTTAAAAATATTGTGTAGATATAAAAAAAAATTGTATTAAACCACGAGCAAAATAGTTGATACAACCATTTCACTCGTGGTTGGCCGAACTAAAAAATTAGTTGGTCAGCCATTTATAAACCAACCATATAAAATTCGTTGATCCAACCAATTTTGTCACTGAGATAGTTGGTTGAGTCAACTAATTTTTTTGTTACCACAGCTAAGTCATTATTTCTATGTATTTTTACTCTCGAAGAAAGTTCACGAAAATGCAAATTGCCTGTCGTCGTAACATAAAATTTTATTCTCGATTACTGTCGTTTCTTTTACAACGTGTGCGTAATTTCAGGCATACACTTTCTAGCTCAGTTACGATTTACCATAATTATTTCGCTGTATACGATTCAATAAAATTGAGAAAAAAAAGTGAATAAAAATATACGTCTGTTGACAAACCAGTTTCGAACGCATTTACGATTTTTTCGTCTCTCTCTTTCTTTCAATTTGACCGGCGGTCGTTGCAGGAAATAAAGTGAGCTACCGGTTTTTCGCATAACGAAATTACCAAACAAACTCTGCGCGTATGGGAGAGGGATAGATTCGAGTTTTCGCTTACTACTTACGACACGAAATGCTACGTAATAAATTGCTCAATATTTTTTTTTTAAGTGAAACCTCTTCGGGCGCAGAATTTTTTTTTCAACAAAAACTCCGCCTGATTTGCGCGTAACCAGCGGGAAATTTCCAATCGTACAATGTCCTGGATTCTGGAACCATATTGTTTTTCCTTTTTTTTCCTTTCCGAAAATGTCAAAATATTAAGGAGTTACATGCGTTTAAAAATTTAGAAAAAATCGATTTTTTTAAATTTTTCTTTATGACAGTTCAAAGTATACCTAGAATATTTTACCACACTGAGAGAAAAAATTACTAGAACCAATGAAATAAAGTTTTGAAGGCAAAAAATCATTTTTTTCATTATTTGCCAAAACATATTAGTTTGGTTCCCTTATATATTTACTTGGTTTATTTTTTCAGTCAATTCCATAAATTTCCGTTTCAATAAACAAATTTACTTGAATCTAACAATATGTTATAAATTATATGTAATGTGTTGTTTGAATCAAGAACACATTTTATCATTCGAAACATGCATGTCTTTTAATACAGGAAGCACTGAGAAAAAAAATTTGTCGAATCAACAAATTAATTAGTCCAATCAACAGGAAAAATGATTGATTCAATCAAATGCGTGTTTATTAATTGTTGCTAAACATTTTATAAAAAATGTATAGCCCTTGCTAAATAATTTAATATGCATAGTTTAGTGACCCCAAAAAGAGATAAATAGAAAAAAAGACAAATCTGCGCCAATTCTCCGATCTAATTTCTCTGTCCGACCGAGATTCGAACCCTCGACCCTACCTACCATCATACCTATCCTACCTAACTACCTAACACGCTACCTATTACTCTATCGACTACTACTGTGCACTTGAAACAAGTTAGGAGTTATAAAGATTCGAATATAAGAAAACATTTTGAAAACCAGTTTTTTAATTTTTAACAACTTATGTATACTATTAAAGTATACTATAGAAATGATAGTTCTTTGCTTGAAGGAAATAAAAATTTCACCATTCCAAACAAATATTCTATTGGAATAAAATAACGTGTTATTTATTTTACTACAGCTTCCTTTCAAATAATCACAATCAATTTTATATCTAATAAATATTGAAAATACTACAGAAATATTTTTAGAAGTAAAATAATGATGAATTTATTGCAAAGAAATAATTTTGTTCGAAAAAAATAATTTCGTATTGAAGTCGTTTTTTAGATACAAATAATCATCATTTTAGATTCAAACAATCTAATGTTTATGATGCGATCAATGTAATTAATCCAATGAATACAAATTTAATCAAATCTATCATGCATTTAATTGTTACTATTAAATAAGAGTTTGATATTATGGAGTAATAAATTCGTGAAAATATTTTTTTAAATGAAGAGTGATTTTCTTGATAATCGAATTAATACTTTCATTTAATAAATAAATTCATGTTCTCAAATTCAGTAATTTTTTCTCGGTGCAGTTTCAAGTTAATCGCAATAAAAGTCTAGGACAGAGAAAAGGAGAGAGATTTTACCAGCCACCAAAAATGTAAAATTTTGCATACAACTCTGCCGAAAAATCAAAATTTTGCAATCCTTCGTTCAATCACGACCTATACTTATCTACTAACAGATACAATTTCAAATAAAGGTTTTTTAATTTCAGATAAGATCGATTCTAAGATAGATTTTAAAATCTTAAAATTCGGGCCTTTGAGGGAAATCACTGATTTGCTAAATAGCTGTAGAGGAGTGATAATCGAAGATTATTTTTATTTGGCACGAGCTCGAACGATTTGGAAAAATCGATAAAAATCGATCCAAGACTTCTGTAGTGCAGACAATCGTTTATCAAGGTCTCAATTGAAATAATGCCAGCAAATGAGAAATATCTCTAAAAAAGTCGATTATACTGAAGAAAATTACGCACGAGGAATCAACTCGCATTTTGTGCGAGTCGAGGGAGAAGACAAAGTCGAAGAAAATCGATAAATCGTAAGAGACACCGAGGATGTGTATAACGCTTAATGTAGAGTCGTTGGAATATATACGCTAAGAAGAGAGGCGAGGGAAAAAGGGGAAGTTACATGCGCGACCATAAAGACATTCCATGGGCGCGCCGTTGAGTCTCTTTCGTACGTGCATTTGAAATGGAGGCTGTGTAGCTCGCACGGTCATCGACAACAACGAGGAGGATGGCACACAATCGAGCCTCGATCCGTGCCTAGAGATACATTAGAATCACCCAGGAGAAAAAAAAAAGGAAAGAGATCGAGAGAAACTTGAAATTTATTTTTCAAGACTTTTTAATGCTCGTTGCACTCAGCAAGAGATTGTGGTTGAAGAAAGGGACCGATGACAAGCCACGAGTCAAGTCTGAAGATTCCGGGAAAAGGTTTGTTGGTGGGATGAAAAAAATTTCATTTTCTTTCCTCATAAAAGAAGCTTTGTTTTTGTGAAAAAAAAAATTTCACGGTTTTTATGCCAATGTGTTCAAAATGTCCTAAAACATCGAGAAGTCATATTTAGAAAAAATATGCGTGTGTGCGTGTGCGTTCGTGTGCGTGTGTGGGTGTGTGTGTGTGCGCGCGCGCGCGCGCGCGCGCGTGTGTGTGTGTGTGTGTGTGTGTGTGTGTGTGTGTGTGTGTGTGTGTGTGTGTCCTGAGTTTCAGATGTAAATAATTAATAACTCGAGAACACTTCGAGATACCAAGCTAAAATTTGGCACACTTGTCGAACAAGGATTGCTCTTCATTTTGAAAAAATTTTGTTTCAATTCTAACGGGTGTTCTGATTTTATCGACTTTTTTCGTTTTTGCAAAAACGGCGTAAGCGCTCTAGCTTCTGCAATTTTCAAGATATTGCACTCAAACTTTGTACAGAATCAGTATAGCTATTAAGATTGTTTGGTATAGCATTTGGCGCAAATCCATCGAGGGATTAAAATTTTATGAAATTTTGAATTTTTTGAAAAATAGCCCAAACGCTCTAACTTGTGCTATTTTCAAGAGATTGTACTGAAACTTTGCACAGATCTGATAAAGTTATCGAGGTTGTTCGCTATTAAATTTGGCAAAAATCCATCGAGGGATTAAAATTTTATAAAATTTTTTGAAAAATAGCGTAAACGCTCTGACTGGTGCAATTTTTAAGATATTGCACTGAAACTTTACGCAGAGCTATAATATAGCTATCGAGGATGTTCGTTATTAAATTTGGCGAAAATCAATCGAATGATCAAAATTTTATCAATTTTTTTTTTCAATAGCTCTAACTTCGGCTATTTGCGAGATATTGTACTGAAATTTTGTCCCGTTGAAAATAGTGATCAAGAATTTTCGCTATTGAATTTGGCAAAAATCAAATTTAGCAAGAAGTAAATTTGAAAGAATTTGGCAAATTTGCACGATGATTACTCATGTTTTTCGATAGTTAACAAACCTTCCTTTATGAGAAAGCCAAATTTGATTGCTATACTTTGTGATAAAGGAAGTTATGTGATTATGATCATTATGATATTATGTGATTATATTTTGTCATAAAGTGTAAACAAATTTTGAGTGAAAGAATAAATATTTTTTTTCAACCCTGCGCGGTCGCCTTCTAATTCCTAATACAAGTTCGAACACAAAAGTTATTTATAAATTGTTTAAACGATTATTTATTCAACAATTTTTCGATAAGTTCTTTTTTTTAAACAAATCGAATGCGTTGATTTTTCTGAAGGCATATGAATTTTTTCAGAATTTTCTCTCTATTTTGAAATATTATAAAAATATTCTGAAATACAAACAAAAAATTGCCATTTTTGTAAATGTTTTACATACAGGTTTATCGTCAGCTTTGAAATTTTTTTTAAGACATTGGGCCAAAAAATACGGAAATACAGCCATTCTAAAAATTTAAAAACAGGAATTTCAAAATAGAGAGTAAATTCTGAAAAAATTCATATGCGTTCAGAAAAATTAATGAATTCAACAATTAAAAATTGTAAAAACCAAATTACAATGAATTGCGGTCATGGACAACCTGACGTTTAAGAAAAAACGGTCTTTGATCGTTTTTCCCAAAAAAAAAGTATATTAATTGGTTCGCTCGAAAATGAAAAATTTCAACGAGAGGAGAATCGAGGATTTGAAAAAAAATGAATATCTTTACTGCAAAAATAATATTATTTTCGTTCCAACGAAAAATTATAAATGAAAACCAACACTGAAAAAAAAATAAATCAAGTACAAAAAATTATCGGCCTTTTTGTAAAAAAAATGCATAATTTTTATTCGGACAAAACATATCGGACAATGAAAATATGTATTTTCGCTTGAATCGAAAAAAAACTGAATATAAAAAAACAATGAAAAATTTTGAATTTATAAAAAATATAAAGGAATTTATTTTTGTTTTGCTATTTTGAGTTTTTCAATAATTTCTTCAACTAAACTTCGATGAAGTAAAATGTATCGCAGATCGTTTTCTCATTGAAAAAATGAATAAATGGAGAAAAAGGTCTTTTGATACTATTCAAGACCTTTTAGAAAGACTAGAATCTCTGTGGTTGAAAATATTATTTCATTTCTCTCAATTGCGTTTGTATTTTTCTCTCTTCATCCGACTTCCTCATAACTTTGTTTCCTTTCCATTCGATTGCACATCGTCCCACACGATTTTGCGTTACGCAAAGAAACAATCTCGGGAAGAATCTCCGTTAATGGATGTTCGATTCAATGACAACGGCGTACCTACGCAAAATTGATGCGAATAATTGCTCAGCATTCTCAGAGAATTCAATTGACCTCAGAATATTCCGCAATAAACAGATAGATAAACAGATGGAGATGTCACCAACGCGAGCCAAGATTAATTTTATGGAAGCGGTTCGAGGTGAATCCTAAACACGTGGAAAATCATTTTGCGATTATTTGCAAATAAATCAATGATTTCTGGTCATTCGTCAAAAGCTTCAACCAGGGTTGCAAATAATGCATGACTTTTTTAAATGCATTTACATTACCATTGACCATTAAAATTCAATGGTTAATGGTTAACGAAAATTATTTCCATTAACCATTAAATGTTAGTGGTTAATGAAAATACAATTGCATTAAAAAAAAGTAATGCATTATTTGCACCATTAACCATTAATCATTAAAATTTAATGGTTAATGGAAATTATTTTCATTAACCATTAAAATTCAATGGTTAATGAAAATTATTTTCATTCACCATTAAATGTTAATGGTTAATGAAAATGTAATTGCATTAAAAAAAAAGTAATGCATTATTTGCACCATTAATCGTTAACCATTAAAATTTAATGGCCAATGGAAATTATTTTCATTAACCATTAAAATTTAATGGTTAATGGAAATTATTTTCATTAACCATTAAAATTCAATGGTTAATGGAAATTATTTTCACTAACCATTAAAATTTAATGGTTAATGGAAATAATTTTCATTAACCATTAAAATTCAATAGTTAATGGAAATTATTTTCACTAACCATTAAAATTTAATGGTTAATGGAAATTATTTTCATTAACCGTTAAAATTCAATGGTTAATGGAAATTATTTCCATTCACCATTAAATGTTAATGGTTAATGAAAATGCAATTGCATTAAAAAAAGTAATGCATTATTTGCACCATTAACCATTAACTATTAAAATTTAATGGCCAATGGAAATTATTTTCATTAACCATTAAAATTCAATGATTAATGGAAAATATTTTCATTAAAATTGAATGGTCAATGGTTAATGAAAATGCAATTGCATTTAAAAAAGTAATGCATTGTTTGCAACCCTGCCCATTACAATGTAGTGTGTAATAGAAAAAATGTTCATTACCCATTGCAATGTAATGTGTAATGGACAAAACATTGATTGCAATTTTGGGAATGGAAAAATATAGATGAATAAATTATTGCAGTTTTGCATTACATTTTAATGACTTAGGACTTAGATTTTTAGAATTATTATATAGATGCTTTTTAGAATTCAAGGTGAAAATCTAAGTCTTAAGTCAATAAAATGTAATGCAAAATTGCAATAATTTATTCATCTCTATTTTTCCATTCCCAAAATTGCAATCAAAGTTTCGTCCATTACACATTACATTGCAATAATAATATAGATGCTTTTTAGAATTTAAGGTACCTGAAAATCTGAGTCCTAAGTTAATAAAATGTAATGCAAAATTGCAATAATTTATTCATCTATATTTTTCCATTCCCAAAATTGCAATCAAAGTTTTGTCCATTATACATTACATTGCAATGGGTAATGGATTTTTTTTTCTATTACACACTACATTGTAATGGGCAGGGTTGCAAATAATGCATTACTTTTTTTAATGCAATTGCATTTTCATTAACCATCAACATTTAATGGTTAATGGAAATAATTTTAATGGTTAATGAAAATAATATCCATTAACCATTAAATTTTAATGGTTTATGAAAATAATTTCCATTAACCATTAAATTTTAATGGTTAATGAAAATAATTTCCATTAACCATTAAACTTTAATGTTTAATGAAAGTACTTTCCGTTAACCATTAAGTTTTAATGGTCAATGAAAATATTTTCCATTAACCATGAACCATTAAATGTTAATGGTTAATGGAAATTAATTTTATTAGCCATTAAAAAAGTAATGGTCAATATGCATTACTTTTTCATTAAAAATTTCGCAACCCTGGTTTTAATTGAGATAGGCAAAAAAAGAAAAATAAACTGCACGATCTTTCTCGTCCGAAGGATTCTCATTGTCTCTCCGCGCAAAATTGATTATTGAGAAAAATTGATTATTCAATCGATCATGTAAATTTCGCGCATTCTATTTTTGCGCTCAACCCTGAAAAGAGCGAAATTCCAAAAAATTTCTGTTGATCCTTTAATCCTCGATTAAGGGATTTGATCGTTGACGGGAACGAGACGCATCTCTGATCTCTCTCGTTAGCCTTGAACGAGGGATTATGCCATTTTAATTCGCACAACCGCGAAACGGTGGTCGAAGGAGGAAAGAAAAAACAAAACAAAACAAAAAGTAATCCACGACGAACGTCGGAGATTCTGAAACACTTCGAAGACTCACGGAGACTTTTTTTTTCAGCGGTCAAGATTCAAAGAGAAACGCGAGAGCTTGTCTCGCGAGCTCCTCGGATCTAACGTCGTTGAAGCAGAAAACACGACGACGAACGTGGCGAGGAGCCGAGAGGGAATCAAGTCTATTATATATTATAAAAGAGGATTCAGCAAACAGCTCGATTCACAGAAGGATTTTGTTCCAAGATTCTAATCTTCGGTCGTGCGTTTTTTTTTTCGATACTTTTTATTTTTCATCTCGCCAACATGAAAGAAGAAAAAATCGCTCGGTTCTCAAAGAACGGAAGAAAAAAAAAAAAAATTCCGTGCAGAATGACATTTCTCGAGAATTGAAAATATTTGAGAACAGGCTATGAAAAAAGAGGAACAAGATTTCTAAAAATAAAATTTTCCTCGCAATATTTACAGCTCGTTTCAAATGTTTTTTTTTTCGCGTTAAGGGGGAACGATGACGGGTAAAAAAAATGTACATTTGTTTTCCCATTCTTTGAACATTTTGAGACCCGCGGCCAAAACCATTCTCGCTACGCATGGAATACCCCATATACTTGATAAATGGCTTTTTGCGTGGTCCTCAAATAATCATCCCTACTTACAAAAAAAAAAAAATCCTAAAAATCGGCTATTTTTAGCCCCCGCAAACGAGCATCATAATTTGATCGTTTTTTCGGTGGGATTTTTTTTTCCGGTCAAATTGAAAAGTGCAAACACACATTCTATTCGTCGCGATGATGACGGCAACCTCAAAAATGTGCGAGGTGTCGATGCGGAATTTTCGCGACGAAATATTTATCGCCGCATACGTGATTCGACTCTGGCACGTGGGACAGACAGGAACAAAACAAAAGCGAGATTGTACATCGAGTGTAAATTTGTGGTCAAGAAGCGTCCGATATATACCCGTGTATGGGGTGAGTGACCCAGGCTCAGGAAGTTGCGTCAATGGCATGTTAATGGGCCGACGGAATCGGCACTAATGGAATAAATATACATACAAACGTGTATACATACATATATATATATGAGGCATTCCACGTCAAGTCAGCCATCCCATTTTTTGAAATCGCCAAAAATCGCATACAAATTTTTTGAAAGTAGTACCAACTATCAAGAAAATTTGTGATTTTTTTCAGATTTTTAAATTACATTTTTGAGCCGGAAAAAAATACAAAAAATTTGTTTGTTCCATTTTGTAACTCGAAAATTATTCATCGTACGAAAAAAAAGTAGAACATAAAATTTAGCATTTTCAACGTGCTTTTCAATGAAATTTTTTACAAACTCCTCCGAAAGCTCTATATACCATTTTCGTAGCAAATAATGTCTTAATATTTTTTTTCTCAGAATTGACATATTCCATTCGTCTGTAGCAGGGTTGCGAAATTTTTAATGAAAAAGTAATGCATTAACCATTACTTTTTTAATGGCTAATGAAATTAATTTCCATTTACCATTAAAATTTAATGGTTAATGGAAATTATTTTCATTAACCATTGAAATTTAATGGTTAATGAAAATGCAATTGCATTAAAAAAAAGTAATGCATTATTTGCAATCCTACCCATTACAATGTAGTGTGTAATAGAAAAAATTTCCATTACCCATTGCAATGTAATGTGTAATGGACAAAACTTGAATTGCAATTTTGAGAATTGAAAAATATAGATGAATAAATTATTGCAATTTTGCATTACATTTTATGGACTTTGGACTTAGATTTTCAGGTACCTTAAATTCTAAAAAGTATTGTAATTATAAAAAGCATCTATATTATTATCGCAATGTAATGTGTACAGAGCAAAACTTTGATTGCAATTTTGGGAATGGAAAAATATAGATGAATCAATTATTGCAATTATGCATCACATTTTATTGACTTAGGACTTAGATTCTCACCTTAAATTTTAAAAAGCATCTATATATTATAATTCTAAAAACCTAAGTCTGAAATCAATAAAATGCAATGCAAAACTGCAAAAATTTATTCATTTATATTTTTCCATTCCCAAAATTGCAATCAAAGTTTTGTCCATTACACATTACATTGCAATGGGTAATGGAAATTTTTTCTATTACACACTATATTGTAATGGGCAGGGTTGCAAATAATGCATTACTTTTTTTAATGCAATTGCATTTTCATTAACCATTAAATTTTCATTAAACATTAAATTTTAATGGTTAATGAAAATAATTTCCATTAACCATTTAATTTTAATGTTTAATGAAAATTATTTCCAATAATCATTAAACGTCAATGGTTCGAATAGACTTTATCGATGTCCATGGGTCCGTTGATAAAGTTTATTAAAATGTACAAAAAGATATTAAAAAAAATAAAAATCAAAAAAGTTTAAAAAATTGAAAAAGTACAAAAAATAAACAAAAATGCAGGCTTTAGAAAATATCTATAGACAGTCTCAATCCTGTTAATACACAGAAAAATTTGTGTATTCATTTGGGATGAAAAACGCATGGGAAGGAATGGATTCTCCACTGAGCCAATTTTTTTATAGTCTGTAAATATATCAAGTAAAAAACTGTTAGAACTACAGACGAATCGAAGATGTCAATTCTGAGAAAAAAAAATATCAAAACATTATTTGCTCCGAAAATGGCATACAGAGCTTTCGGAGAAGTTCGTAAAAAATGTCAGTGAAAAGTACGTTGAAAATCCTAAATTTCATGTTGTACTTTTTTTTTCGTACGATGAATAATTTCCGAGTTACGAAATGGAACAAGAAAATTTTTTGTATTTTTTTCCGGCTAAAATTTGTAATATAAAAATCTTTAAAAAATCACGAATTTTCTTGACAGTTAGAACTACTTCATAAAAATTTTTATGCGATTTTTGGTGATTTTAAAAAATTGGGTGGCCGACTTGACGTGGAATGCCTCATATATCTGTGTATCGTAGAAATGCAGGGGAATGAAATAAGCTCGTGACAGATCAATCAAAGCCACGAGCCATTTCGTCACGCTCCCACACACTTTTAGCCACCTCTCGCAACATCAATACCGTCGATTAATATCTACCTGAATAATTTTCTCTCCACAATGAATAAATACCTTACCCGGGAATGAATATAAAAAATAAATGAGGGCGCGGAAAGATCTGTTTGAATTTCGACTCTTTTTTTCAATGTTCGAACTTCATCATTATCAATGGACAAAAAAAACAGTGAATGGTTCCAAAAATAAAATAACAATGATGGAAAGTAAAATTTTCATGCTTTTCTCAATATCGTTTGTTATCCACAAATCATAGCAAAAAGAAATAGAGTTATAAGCACCAGAATACCTTAATTTTGAGGTTTTTTGTTTTAAAAAAACTCTATATTTTTTAATTATTTAAAGACCGTAGATTTGTAGAAAATCAAAGCTGATTTCAAAACATGCAAAGTTATTGTAAAAAAAAAAACACTTTTTCAGAGCAAGTGAAAAACACTGGAAAAACACATTGTGGAAAAATTCACTTGCATTATTTCGATTTATAAATCCGAAGACATAAATTTATTCAAAATTCCTAGAAATTTCGAAATTCTGAAGCATCTCAATCAAAATGGGCCCGAAACTTCGAGGCGAGAATTTTTTATGACAAAGCGAGAACTTTGAATTTCCCTCGTTGGGAAATTAGGGCATCACTAATGTTCCTTCATTTATATTTATTATGTTTTTTAAAATAAATCTGGATATGTGAAGCTCTCTTTAAAATTGAAATTTCACTCTGGGTCATTTAAGTCCTGCTAATGTTTTTTCTGCGAAAAAAATATCAAAAAAATCTGAAAAAAATTAGCAACATTTGGCATGCTATAAATAACAATGATCAATAATAATTATTGATTATCCTTCCACGTTTCAAGACATTTCCGCTCTGCAAGAATATCTGGAAAAAAGATATTCTCCATGAAAATCAAACTCTTTTGGTTCTCGAGATTGATTCCTTTAGCATCATACCGTAACTTATTTAATTTTTAATATTTAGGTCGCTGGATCAAAGTGGACCCCGAATTGTGAAAGCTTGGAAGTCAGAACTGCTTTGTCGATTTGTGGATTACACACTGAAAATATATAAGCCGACTCCCACCGAGCACGAAATTTTAATCCCCATTCCTTCATATAATAACTCGTTCCCACTCGCTCTTTCTACTTGCGCCCTTTTGTGTCTCAGAACTCAAAATTTGGACAAAGATCTTTGGGTGGGCTTCGGTGGAACTCGTATAATAATCGTGAAATCAGTGCTATACTTTGAAAATCATTTCTACAAATATTCATGAATAACGATTGCCGATAACGATAATATTTTGAACTGCGATATGTATCCTTGATATCCACAAATATTAAGGATATTGAGTCCCTATGAAATCTTTTAATGTTAATTGTTCAATAAATAGCTTCTCAATCGTCGTGAAATTTTTAAACGACCTCCTGAATACTTCATGTAAAAACATATTAAATTTTCAGATTTCTATCATCATTACTTCAACCTCCTGAAGGGTTAAAATGACAAATGATGAGAAAATTCTGAAAATTTAGTACACTGAAAGAAAAAATTACTGAATTTGAGAACATGAATTTATTTATTAAATGAAAGCATTAATTCGATTATTTATTTTTTGAACCAAAAAAATCACTCATTTAAAAAAATATTTTCACGAATCTATTACTCCATTATATTAAACTCTTATTTAATAGTAACAATTGAATGCATGATAGATTTAATTGAATTTGTAATCATTGGATTAATTACATTGATCGCATCATAAATATGTGATTATTTGAATCTAAAAAACGAATTCAATACAAAATTATTTTTTTCGAAAAAATTATTTCCTTGCAATAAAGTCATTATTGTTTTACTTCAAAAAATATTTTTATTTAAATAGATTTGATTGAATTTGTATTCATTAGATTAATTACATTTATCGCATCATAAACATGAGATTATTTGGATCTAAAAAATGACTTCAATACGAAATAACACATTATTTTATTCCAATAGAATATTTGTTTGAAATGATGAAATTTTTATTTCCTTCAAGCAAAGAACTATCATTTCTATAGTATACATAAGTTGTTAAAAATTAAAAAACTGGTTTTTCAAATGTTTTCTTATATTCGAATCTTCATAACTCCTAACCTTTTTCAAGTGCATAGTAGTAGTCGATAGCGTAATAGGTAGCGTGTTAGGTAGTTAGGTAGGATATAGGTATGATGGTAGGTAGGGTCGAGGGTTCGAATCTCGGTCGGACAGAGAAGTTAGATCGGAGAATTGGCGCAGATTTGTCTTTTTTTTTCTATTTATCTCTTTTTGGGGTCACTAAACTATGCATGTCAAATTATTCGGCAAGGGCTATATATTTTTTATAAAATGTTTAGCCACAATTAATAAACACGCATTTGATTGAATCAATCATTTTTCCTGTTGATTGGACTAGTTAATTTGTTGATTTAACAATTTTTTTTCTCAGTGCTTCCTGTATTAAAAGACATGCATGTTTTGAATGATAAAATGTGTTCTTGACTTTTTGGAACTTTTAACACAAAATGAGAAACGTCGAAACCAATGGTTTCAAGTAGTGCGCCGAATAAATCCCGAAACACCATCAAATTTATTTACTTGATAAAATTAGTTGCCACAAACAATTTTTGGAACTAAAAGACCGTGTACTACCGTGGAATTATTTTACGGGGAGTGTAAAGGTCAACATAACCTCAAAATTTGTTTAATCCATTTTTTCTCAGAGATGGCTTAATGGAATACAAAAACAAGAGTAGGGGCGCCAGTGTAATTAATGTGTACAGGTGGCCCGACTGTTCTTTTTTTATTTTACCAAGCTATCTCCGAGAAAAATGTGTAAAAAGTTCTAGCTTTGTTCCTCTCGCACTCGCGAGAACGGAAAGGCGGGGGGTAGGAGTTTAGCCGGGCCTTAACATTATGACGTCACAAACAAAACGACCAATCATGGCGCGTTTGGAGTCGCGTGATTATTTTTAAAATTTTATCACTCTTAAATTGTTTATAATTAAAGAAAAAAAAAATTTCAAATTTTTCGCGTCGTCTTTCAAAATTATTTATAATAAAGTTTTAAAATACATTAAAAAAATCGACAATTTTTTTTTTTCAAAAACCCAATTCTGCAAATTTAATGTTTTTACGTGAAGTATTTAGGAGGTTCTGTAAAAATTTCATGACGATTACGAAGCTATTTATTGAACAATTAACATTAACAGATGTCGTAGGGACTCAACATCCTTAAGAGGAGGCTAAATACCATTTTTATTCAATCCCTACATTATCGACGTATCATCATCGTCCAGTCTTTCCCCGACAACCGTGGATGAAAATTAATTACATTTTGACAATTAAGAGGGAGATAAATTAATTAACAATTAATTATCAATTAAGAGGCTAAAATGCGTTACAGCTAATGCCAACGAACTCATTCGAGCTCCCTAAATATTATAGGTTACTCGTCAGAATCCACGGTGCTGCCCTCACTCGCACGTTTGTAAACTACATTTCGCCATTTCGTTTTTCAATAAAACTACAATTTATCGATATTTGTCTCTCGATGCGCCAAACTTACGGCTTGTCATTTTGATAAAATAATGTCGAAAACGTCTCGATATTTGTGTCGGGGCGTTCTTCATGGAGCCTCACTCTTGGTTTTACCCGAAATGCAGTAAAAGTTCAATAATTTAAGTTTTTCAATTACAGTTTCTTGGTGGTAAATGAATCTGTAAATTTTTTTTTTGTTTTTCGAATTAATTTTAGTGAGGCTCCATTCCTGCCATTGTTCCGATGATGTTGTTAAAATTTTATTCAATTCCATCCATTTGTATAAGAGCAAGTTTGGATGGCAATTTCGAAGTGTTAGTGTCGGCATTTAGCCTCCTCTTAAGAGGAGGCTAAAGGCGACATTGGGACCTCTCTCTCGCTCTCACACGACCCCTATCATCCTCTCTCTCTCGCACTCGTACGAAAAATGTCGGTATTTAGCCTCTTCTTAATCCTACTATAGTTCTTTCTGAATAAAGCTACTATGCTACAGTAAAAACGACGTTTTATTATTATGATCAATCCAAATATTTGCAGAGACGATTTCGACGGCAGTATGGAAGAACGTGCTATCTCAAATTGTGCTAGAAGAACGTGCTATCTCAGATTGTGCTAGAAAAACGTGCTATCTCAAATTGTGCTAGAAGAACGTGCTATCTCAAATTGTGCTAGAAAAACGTGCTATCTCAAATTGTGCTAGAAGAACGTGCTATCTCAAATTATGAGAGAAGAAGGTGGTATCTCCAATTGATCACATTTGGGGATACCACCCTCTTCTCTCATAATTTGAGATAGCACGTTCTTCTAACACAATTTGAGATAGCACGTTCTTCCATACTGCCGTCGATTTAGCACTGATTTGATCAGTGCAAAGTCTTCAATCTCCGAAAAATACAACGCTGATTACGATAGTCAATAATCATTGGTAAAAACTTTTCGTTCCCATATCTCAAGTATTGAAAAAAAAAATTTGATAATCACAAATTACAGGCGTCATCTTTTCAATACCTGTGAATTCCAACTCTATTGTTCCTGGGGCCGAGAGAAAGAGAGTGGGGGAAGGGACAAATTCATTAATACGTCTAACGATCCTTTCAAGGTTTCCGGTCGAATGGAGCAAAAGCAGACCGCCAGGAAAACGCATCTATTATTATTTTTTATTGTTATCGTCCCTATTATTATTATTACTATTCCTACTATTATATATATATATGGACCACCGCTTAGGTTGATGCGGACTGATGGGAAAGTGGCGGCTCCAACGCTCAAAAGGGTTGCGTGTGTCTTCTTGTCTGTCTGTCTGTCTTATTCCTCGTCCATCGCCCTTTCTCTCTCTCTCTCGGCGAAGACTCGGCAAAGGAAGTTGTAAAAAGTACCATGAGAATCCGTCGTCGACGTCGCCGACGTCGAGGCGCCCGTGCCCCACGATTTCTACCGCGGGCGCGGGCGAATCGAACGGAGAAACGGAGAGTGAGGGAATTCACGGCCGAGAGGATTTATGAGCATTCCGCGGAAAGTCTCGTTCCCTCTTCAGGCCTCCCTCGGGCTAAGCTCAAGGGGGGCAATTCTTTGACCTTTTGCGCAGCCGGATCGACAGAAAAATGCCTTGTTTGTGTTTCTCAACCCTTTTACAAAGTTTTCTCGTGATCGATTCGTCGAACGATTTAATTTGACTTCTTGAAAAATGCACCCACGATCTTGTTGCTTTATAGATCTTACCTTACCGTTTTTTTTTTGTTTTTTTTTTTTTTTTTTAGATAATTGCAGAATTTTTTTTATAACGTCGATGCTGATTGGTCGAATTATCGAATTATCGATCTCCATCGTTCCCGGTGAACGATCGCACGTCGGCGATAACTTGGCAAGTGGCTTACGAACATGTGACGATTGAACTCGTTTACAAATGTTATAGATATACATTTATGTTTGTAGAGAGAGAGTCGGAGCAGGTGAAAGCGAGTCACGATTATAATTCTCGTGCCAACAAAGTTTTGCGTTTATACAGGTGTATAAATCGTGTGGGATCGATAAAAGTGGATTTGTAGTTATACTGTTTATTCGAATCAAGTCGATGTGAAGAAATCAACTTTTTATCGAAAAGGCTTTTAATTTAAGGGGAGGCTAAATACTGACATTGGCACCTCGAAATTGGAATCCAAACTTGCCCAAGCACGAACCGATGGAAATCAATGAAATTTTGACAGCAGGGTTGCAAATAATGCGTTACTTTTTTTAATGCATTTGCATTTTCATTAACCATTAAAATTTAATTGTTAATGGAAATTATTCTCATCAACCATTAATATTAAATGGTTAATGGAAATTATTTTCAATGACCATTAAAATGTAATGATTAATGGAAATTATTTTCATTAACCATTAAAATTTAATGGTTAATGGAAATGTTTCTCATTAACCATTAAAATGAAATGGTTAATGGAAATTATTTGGATTAATCATTAAATTTTAATAGTTAAAGAAAATAATTTAATCGTTAATGGTTAATAAAAATTATTTCGATTAACCATTAAATGCTAATGGTTAATGGAAATGCAATTGCATTTAAAAAAAGTAATGCATTATTTGCAACCCTACCCATTATAATGTAATGTGTAATAGAAAAAAATGCCATTACCCATTGCAATGTAAGGTGGAATGGACAAAACTTTGATTGCAATTTTGGAAATGGAAAAATATAGATGAATAAATTATTGCAGTTTTGCATTACATTTTATTGACTCAGGACTTAGATTTTTAGAATTATAATATAGATGCTTTTTAGAATTCAAGGTGAAAATCTAAGTCCTAAGTCAATAAAATGTAATGCAAAATTGCAATAATTTATTTATCTATATTTTTCCATTCCCAAAGTTGCATTCAAAGTTTTGCCCATTACCCAATTGCCCATTTGCAATAATAATATAGATGTTTTTTATAATTATAATATAGACGCTTTTGAAAATTTAAGGTACCTGAAAATCTAAGTCCTAAGTCAATAAAGTGTAATGCAAAATTGCAATAATTTATTCATCTATATGTTTCCATTCCCAAAATTGCAATCAAAGTTTTGTCCATTACACATTACATTGCAATGGGTAATGGAAACTCTTTCTATTACACACTACATTGTAATGGGCAGGGTTGCAAATAATGCATTACTTTTTTTAATGCAATTGCATTTTCATTAACCATTAACATTTAATGGTTAATGGAAATAATTTTAATGGTTAATGAAAATAATATCCATTAACCATTAAATTTTAATGGAAATTAATTTCATTAGCCATTAAAAAAGTAATGATTAATGCATTACTTTTTCATTAAAAATTTCGTAACCCTGTTTGACAGTATTATGGCACAAATGAAGAATGAATGAATGCATTTTTTAGCGGTTGCCCGAGCTAAAAAGTCATTGAATTGAGGGAAAACCTAAAGAGGAGCCTTTTTTCAAAGTAATGAAATTTTTTCACAGAAACTATTTTCATTGTTTCTTGTAGTGAGAATAACAACAACAAAAATATTTCTCTAGTGAAACGTGATTTTTTTTTCTTGGTTCAAGAGTGAAACGACATTTTCCGAAAATTTGGGCAGAGTTGCAAAGAATGCATTACTTTTTTTAATGCAATTGCATTTTCATTAACCATTAACATTTAATGGTTAATGGAAATCATTTTAATGGTTAATGAAAATAACATCCATTAACCATTAAATTTTAATGGTCAATGAAAATAATTTCCATTAACCATTAAATTTTAATTGAAATTCATTTCATTAGCCATTAAAAAAGTAATGATTAATGCATTACTTTTTCATTAAAAATTTCGTAACCCTGTTTGAAAGTATTATGGCACAAATGAAGCCCCACTAAAATTTTTTCGAAAAACAAGAAAAAAAATTGAAAAAAAATTACAGATCCGATTATCATCAGGAATCTGTAATTGAAAATATGAAATTATAATGTTTTTACGGCATTTCGGCTAAAACCAAGAGGCTCCACGACGAAGACCAAAGTACGAATATCGATGCGTCTTCGATATTATTTTATGAAAAAACCGTGACGTAAGTTTAGGATCCAAATCACGAGATAAATGTTGATGAATTTAGTGTTTTATCGAAAAACAAAATGGCGAAATAAAGTTCACAGAAATCCGAAAGAGGGCAGCGCCATATGGAATTCTTGTGAAATAAATATTATTTTCATCAGACTTTTATCCAAACTGTCTGACGAGTCAGTGGCAATAACGAAAACGTTGATTTGTGTCTCGCATTTGCATTTTGCAATTCATTCCTAATTCATTCATAAATTTGATTGATATTCATCCACCGGTATTGGAAAAAGTTTGGACAGCGATATTGAGTCGATAATGTAGGGCTCCGGTAATAATGTCGGTATTTAGCCTTCCCTTAAGGGCTTAGCTTCAATTTGCAGGGATTAGTTTGGGAAAATCAATGTAATTCGCTCCTCTATAACGATGTCACCCCTAATGTGGGGTGACCTTGGGGAAAATGACCTTGGAAATTTGAACCTCGGAATTTGGTCCCGGGGAATTTGACCTCTGTTTATTATTATATGATATATTTTGACACCGACAAATTTGGTGTTGCAACACCAGGCAGGTTGTCCTTAATTATTATCTTTGAAAAATCATAATTCCCAATCGATTGTCAGTCGCGAAGAATATTTTATATCCAATATTGATATATGGGGCAATTTCATTCTTGACGATTCTTTTTTCTCTAATTACGATCTGCGATTGCGAATGATGAGAAATTCAGATATTGAGGCATTTTTTTATCAAGTTTTCTCGCCCAGAAAATTCTTGAAGGAAGGAAATGCATGTTTCTTTACAGCTGCACCGAGTTCGTGGGGAAAGAAGGGGAGGATGAAGAGAAAATGAACGGCATAAAAGTCCTGCGGGGTCATCACCCAGGAAGAATCCTACGAGCTCGTGGACATTGTTTTGTATATCAGACTGGTCGTTAAAAATTAAATATTTTGCGACGCCCCCTAAAAAGCTTCCGTTTGATGAAAAAACGCGAGGTAATATTTTTTTTTTAAATCAATTAAAAATAACACGTGCCGCAAGACGATTTAAGTTGATTTTCATCGAAAAACAATTTTTTTTTTACAAACGGCTGGACCGATTGGAATGAAATTTGGACAAGTTACAAAGGTATACAAAGGCTATTTTTAGAAAAAATAACAGCTCATAATCTTCATAATAACTAATAAAAACAGCTAATTTTTTCGGAAATTATTATTTTTTCTCCAGGATAACGTTCTGGCACAATTATGAAAATAATTTTTTTTTTTGTGTTTTATTATCCCATTCATTGTCTCCAAATTTCAAATTGATCGAAGAGGTACTTCATACTAAAAAAAAAATAAAAACCCAATTTAAACTTTGGAGACATTATATGGGATAGTAAAACACACAAAAAAAAATTATTTTCATAATTGTGCCAGAACGTTGTCCTGAAGAAAAAAAAATAATTACCGAAAAAATTAACTGTTTTCACTAGTTATTATGAAAATTACGAGCTGCTATTTATTATAAAAATAGCCTTTATATACCTTTGTAACGTGTCAAAATTTCATTCAAATCAGTCCAGCCATTTGTAAAGAAAAATTGTTCTTCGATAAAAATCAACTTAAATCGTCTCGCGGCACGTGTTATTTTTAAGTTAAAAAAAAAAAAAATTACCTCGCGTTTTTTCATCAAACGGAAGCTTTTAAGGGGGCGTCGCAAAAAATTTAATTTTTAACGACCAGTCTATTGTATATATGGGGCATTCCACGTCAAATCACGCGGTCATCGGCCTGACCCCCTCGGATTTTGATATCCAATGAATCGTGGGTTTCGTTTGGCCCAAAATATGACTTCAAATTTTTAGAAATTTTTATTAAATTTTTTAGGGGTTGCCCGAGCTAAAAAGTCATTGAATTGAGGGAAAACCTAAAGAGGAGCCTTTTTTTCAAATTAATGAAATTTTTTCACAGAAACTAGGGCCCAAAACAGATATTTTCGTCATAGTTCGATAATGGGCCAAAAATAAGTACTATTTTTTTTGTATTTTAATTTTTTTTTTAATTTCTTATTTTCATTGTTTCTTGTAGTGAGAGAATAACAACAAAAATATTTCGCACAACAACAAAAAAAATCAAGTTTCGCACAACAAAAAAAAATCAAGTTTCACTAGAGAAATATTTTTGTTGTTGTTATTCTCTCACTACAAGAAACAATGAAAATAAGAAATTAAAAAAAAAAAATTACAATACAAAAAAATAGTACTTATTTTTGGCCCATTATCGAACTATGACGAAAATATCTGTTTTGGGCCCTAGTTTCTGTGAAAAAATTTCATTAATTTGAAAAAAGGCTCCTCTTTAGGTTTTCCCTCAATTCAATGACTTTTTAGCTCGGAATCATCCGTTTTCGGATGATTCAAACACAATTAAAAAGTTGAAAAAAAAAATAGTAATTATTTTTGGGTCATTATCGAACTATGACGAAAATATCTGTTTTGGACCCTAGTTTCTATGAAAAAATTGCATTAATTTGTTTCCCCTCTATTTAATGATTTTTTAGTTCGGGCAACTTCCGAAAAATGAAATAAAAATTTCTAAAAAATTTGAGGTCATATTCTGGGCCAAACGAAACCGAGAATTCATTGGACATCAAAATCCGAGCGGGTCAGGCCGATGACCACGGGATTTGACGTGGAATGCCCCATATATAGATATAAATATTTATGTGCGCGAATCAAGAGAGAGAGACTGATATAACAGGCGCCACAAGTTTATTCACTTGCTCTTCCTTCCCTCCCCCACTATATACGGCATATTCGTGACGTTTTACACGAGTGTGGCTTATACGAAACACATGAGGGTCATTCCATGTCAAATGCACCAAGAGTTGCAATCGACCCCTCTCAATTTCGATGAAATTTGGTCAGAAGTTTTCGTTTTCAATAAAACGGAGTTCTACCAAAGGCAAAAAATGAAAAAAAGTTTTTAAGTTATTCAAAATTTAAAATTTCACAATTTTTCAAATTTTTCAAGTTTATTTTTCAAGTATCTCGAAAACTATTATAGTTACGAAAAAATTTTCTGAATTCATTTTGAAGAGTATACTTGGGGCTACGAAAAAAAAAAAATATTCAAAAAAAAAATTTTGAGAAATGATGAATTTGAAGAATTTTGAATTTTCAAAAGTCGTGAAAATCCAAGTTTCATATTCTATTTTTAATTCAATTTTTTTTATATAATACCTTGTACTGATCTTAATTTCCCTTCTTTCCGAAATTTTATGAGGTGTTTTTTTGTTTCAAAAATAAAAAAATTTCAATTTTGGTAAAATTTTTTATTTTTGTTTTATCCTCTAATGTAAGTCAAGTAAAGTTAAGCAATCACGTAATTCTGTAATTTTGAGCAGTAAAAATTTCAATTGAAGACAATTTAAAAAAAAAAAAAAATTACCAAAATTCAAAAAAAAAATATGTTTGAAACAAAAACACACCATCCTGCAAATTTCAGGATCTTTTAAGATCATTACAAGGTATCATATACAAAAATTCAACCAAAAATTTAATGTTGATCGTGGATTTCCACGATTTAAAAAAAATTCAAAAATTCATATTTTTGAAAAAAAAATACCTCTCTGAACATTTCAGGATCTTTTAAGATCAGTACAAGGTATTATACAAAAAAAAATGAATCAAAAATAAAATATGGAACTTGGATTTTCACGATTTTTGAAAATTTAAAAATCATCATTTTTCAAAAAAAAATTTCGGAATATTTTTTTTTCGTAGCCCCAAGTATCTTCAAAACGAATTCAGAACGATTTTTCGTAACTATAATAGTTTTCAAGATATTTGAAAAATAATCTTGAAATTTTAAAAATATTGTGACATTTTAAATTTTGAAAAACTTTTGAAATTTTTTTTTTTATTTTTTTGCTTAGGTAGAACTTCGCTTCATTGAAAACGAAAACTTCTGACGAAATTGCATCGAAATTGGAAGGGGTCGATTCCAATTCTTGGTCCATTTGACATGGAATGACCCATGAGAAACACGTATCTCCGTATTATAAATTCGTCCGTATAAAACGTTTCGAGGCTTTAATATTTATGACGATGCCGGAAAACTATGCGATTACGACGTTCAACGAGTGAGAGAGAATTTGAAGCCAGAAGAGATATATTTATCGATCAATACACTCGTCGGTATGCCGAGGAAAGAGAAAATTACGAACGTTCAACTGAAATGAAAATTCCTTGTAAAAAATTGCCTACAAATGACGGAAATTCTTTAAACGCATGCACCTATCTTAATGCGCCATTAATCCTTCGCAGTCACACTTCCGTAAAATTCTATGAGAGTCACACTGAGTATAATTAATCGACTCAATTTATAAAATAAATAATGTATAAAGGTATAAAATAATGTATAAAAATAATTGCAAGAAAATCGATTTACAAAAAAAGGCTGTCAAAAGTCAATTTTAAACCATTCAATTTATAAGTGATATTGGTGAGAAATCCCAATTTTCAGGAAAAACTATTCGTGATGAACCAAAAATTTGGCAATTATTTTTCGAATTGTTACCAGCATCAAAATTTATGCAATTTCGAATTATTTTTTTAAAAAGAATTTGCGGATAAGTTAATGTAATTTTCGTATGATAATTGTAGAAAAAATTTGACTTTTTTCGAAAAATTAAGATAGAAAATAGAAGGAGGCTCTGAATAATTTTTTTGTATTTTTTTCGAAAACTACATTCGAAAACGAAGAAAACGAAAGAAAAGTTGTTTTTTAGTCCATTTTTGGACAAATGATGGGCACTCAAAAAACACATCTAATTAATTAATTTGAACTCAAATCTATCACTTTAAAATCTTCTACTTTTTGATGCGTTAAAAATATCACTAATTGTTGTATCAAATCAAAGAAGCTCTCTAGAATGTTTTTATTTGTATTTTTTATCAATCGGAAAGTCGAACGTCATTTGTGAAACAAAATGGACCAAAAAAGAACTTCATTTTTTTCAATTTCTTCGTTTTTGAATTTAGTTTTCGACAAAGAAATACAACAAAATTATTCAGAGCTCCCTTCTATTTTTTATCTTAATTTTTCGAAAAAAATCAAATTTTTCGATAATTACCTCGTTCAATTTTTGTTTTTATTTTTTGAAATTTGGAAGTTCTCTGAACAACCTCAAAAATTTGCAGAATGGTGTTATGAGAAATAAGGCTAGTTGAAATTTTTTTTTTAATTAGAAAAAAAAATAGAAATCAAGAAAGTACCGCTCTGAAAAAATTTGAGGATTTGCGGAAAATGTCGAAGTTTAATATAATAAAAAGAAAAAAAAATCAAAAGAGGTAATCATTGAGAAATTTTCGATTTTTTCCAAAAATTTAAAAAAAGGTGAGATGGGTTTTAATATTTTTTTTTGTATTTTTTCTCAAAAAGTCCATTTAAAAACAAAAATTTTGAAAAAAAAAACGTCCCGATAAGTCACATTTTGAAAAAGTTACAGCTATTTAAAAAAAGCCATTTTTTTCAAAAATTCATAACTTTGTTTTTGTTTGGGTAATAATATCTGAAAAAATTCTGAGAAACGTTTTTCATAGGGTAGAAAAAGATTTAAAAAAAACTTTCAGCCAAATCGAAAGGGGTCGAGTTCAAAAGTGATCGGTTTGGCGTGGAATGCCCCATATAGATATTAGAGTGGTCCTTATTTAGACCTCGAACGAATTTTTTATCAGACGCCCCGAAAATCGACTCCAAATAATTCAAAAACAATACCCTAATTTTTTCAGATTTTTATCCAGACTCTAACGCTTCCCGAAAAGAGGATAGATTTCCCCATTTGAAATACACGTATTTCGGCCATATTCTCAGAATATATTTTATTCCAAGTATAATAATTTTAAAAAAAATTACGGTATTATAAAAAATTCGTCCGAGCCCTAAATAAGGACCACCCTGATGTATATATTAGAAAAAAGCTTAGCAAATCTCGATCAGAAATGCAATCTAAAAATGACATTTTTTTAACAGTCCCAATGTCTCATGCGACTAGACAATAGACCGATAGACTATTTAATTAATATCGAATTTCGATTTAAGTTAATCCAGGATGAATACGAGGCGTTGAAGCGGAAAATTTGTCGTTTTGTAATTATATTTTAGTAATAGAATTACAAAACGACAAATTAAAATATAATTACAAACGACCCGAGGCCGGATATCATTTTTCAGAATATCCGACTATTTTTATCTCTCAAAATATTCGGATATTCGACTGTTTTAAATTCAATATAGTCGAATTTTGTAATAATATTTTAATAATAGAATTACAAAACGACAAATTAAAATATAATTACAAGCGACCCGAGGCCGGATATCATTTTTCAGAATATCCGACTATTTGGATCTCTCAAAATATTTGGATATTCGACTATTTTAAATTCAAAATAGTCGAATTTTGTAATAATATTTTAATAATAGAATTACAAAACGACAAATTAAAATATAATTACAAGCGACCCGAGGCCGGATATCATTTTTCAGAATATCCGACTATTTTGATCTCTCAAAATATTCGGATATTCGACTATTTTAAATTCAATATAGTCGAATTTTGTAATAATATTTTAGTAATAGAATTACAAAACGACAAATTAAAATATAATTACAAGCGACCCGAGGCCGGATATCATTTTTCAGAATATCCGACTATTTGGATCTCTCAAAATATTCGGATATTCGACTATTTTAAATTCAATATAGTCGAATTTTGTAATAATATTTTAGTAATAGAATTACAAAACGACAAATTGAAATATAATTACAAGCGACCCGAGGCCGGATATCATTTTTCAGAATATCCGACTATTTTGATCTCTCAAAATATTCGGATATTCGACTATTTTAAATTCAATAGAGTCGAATTTTGTAATAATATTTTAATAATAGAATTACAAAATGACAAATTAAAATATAATTACAAGCGACCCGAGGCCGGATATCATTTTTCAGAATATCCGACTATTTGGATCTCTCAAAATATTCGGATATTCGACTATTTTAAATTCAATATAGTCGAATTTTGTAATAATATTTTAGTAATAGAATTACAAAATGACAAATTAAAATATAATTACAAGCGACCCGAGGCCGGATATCATTTTTCAGAATATCCGACTATTTTGATCTCTCAAAATATTCGGATATTCGACTATTTTAAATTCAATATAGTCGAATTTTGTAATAATATTTTAGTAATAGAATTACAAAACGACAGATTAAAATATAATTACAAGCGACCCGAGGCCGGATATTATTTTTCAGAATATCCGACTATTTTGATCTCTCAAAATATTCGGATATTCGACTATTTTAAATTCAATATAGTCGAATTTTGTAATAATATTTTAGTAATAGAATTACAAAACGACAAATTAAAATATAATTACAAGCGACCCGAGGCTGGATATCATTTTTCAGAATATCCGACTATTTTGATCTCTCAAAATATTCGGATATTCGACTATTTTAAATTCAATATAGTCGAATTTTGTAATAATATTTTAATTTGTCGTCTTGTAATTCTATTACTAAAATATTATTACAAAATTCGACTATTTTGAACTCTCAAAATAGTCGAATATTCTGAAAAATGATTTTGCCGTAATAATCAAGTATAAAAAGCGAGGGAAAAAAATCTGAGATATCAGCAGACTTGTGGGAAGAATTAGCATTAACATCAGGTCGCTTCCACCGCCGCAAGCGTACTATCAAACACCGGAGTGAAAGCTCGAAGAGAGGCTCTCCTCGAGAGGGACAAGAGACATCACCGTGGCTTACATTCCAAAGTCAAGCTCTCTCTCTCTCTCTCTCTCTTTCTCTCTCCGTCTTCCTCTCTCCTTCTCTCGCGACCCCGGTGAAATTTTTACCGACTGATGTGTCACACTGACACGTCTCGGTGCTACCTCAGTTTTTTGCACAGATAAACACACACGCCAAAACGACTCGGGCAATATTTAATTTATGTGTCTCTGATGTTTACTCGGCGTTCCCCCTCTCCATTTTTTCGCAATCTCTGAAGACACCCATAGACGACAATTCTCTATTGACTGTGTGGTCAGCACTTTGCGATGTCCAGTTTTGCGATAAAATTCTACGAAAAAATTTCTCGTACATTGAGCTCAAAGATTTTCTGCAAAATGTTCGAAGATTGGCGAAGTCACAATGATTATGTTCCTTTTCCGAGCATTGTTAGAAGAATGCCTCATTTTGGGGACAATAATTCTCCAAGAGTTTATGATCTTTGATTAATTACGAGAGGGAAGAAAAAAAAATCACTTACCTGACTCTGGCCGACTCGATAAGATGCTGGATCAACGTCGACCGAAAGTAGCATATCTTCGACTGCTCGTCTCTCGTCGGCGACAGGACTTCCGGGACGTGCGTTGGCGTCGTTCGACAAAAGTCCAAAACGCCGGCGAAATTCACCAAGTGGCATGTATTTCGGAAAACCAACTTTATGCAGACGCACCGCATCGACTATTTGACTACCGCGAATCTGAAATTTGTGTAAAAAAATAAAATTTGAGATTCTGATGAGACAACTTTTATTGAAATATTAAAAATAAATTTATTACGATATTTCGATGCTTTTATCGATAATTGATATTGACCCTACGTGGTCACACTTATCTGGGTCGATTTGACCTTGACCATTTTTCAACAAGTATTGTGACCAAACTATCGAAAAATCTCAAAAAATTACAGAACATCGTTAAAACATTTCAGTTTATGCATTTAAAATTAGGTTATAAAAAATCAAATGATTGTGTATTTTAAAAAAATGCATAAAGAAAAAAGAAAAGTAGTCGTAGGGTCGTTTTGACCCAGTGTGACCACGGAAGGTTAATTAATAATATATATATATATATTAATATATATATACGTCAAATCACGTGGTCATAGGCCTGGCCCCCTCGGATTTTAATGTCCAATGAATTGTGGGTTTCGTTTGGTCCAAAATATGACTTCAAATTTTTAGGAACTTTTATTTCATTTTTTAGGATTTGCCCGAGTTAAAAAATCATTTAATTAAGGGAAAACACAAAAAGGGGCCTTTTTCAAGTTAATGAAAATTTTCCACACAAACCGGGGCCCAAAAAACAGATATTTTCGTCATAGTTCGATAATGGGCCAAAAATTATTGCTACTTTATTTTTTAATGGTGTTTGAATCATCCGTTTTATTTCAGGTCGTCGAGGCAATTTTCTAAAAATGTTGTTTTTTCACTCTTAAGCCAAACAAAAATCAAGTTTTACTAGGAAAATATTTTTGTTGTTGTTATTCTCTCTACAAGAACGAATTAAATAAGAAATTATATTTAAAAAAAAAAAAAGTAATTATGGCCCATTATCAAACTATGACCAAAATATCTGTTTAGGGCCCTAGTTTCTGTGAAAAACACTTCATCAATTAAAAAAAAGACCCCTCTTTATGTTTTCCCTCAATTTAATGATTTTTTAGCTCGCGCAACCCTTAAAAAATGAAAAAAAAAATTTCTAAAAATTTGAGGTCGTATTTTGAGCCAAACGAAACCCACAAGTGATTGGACATCAAAATCCGAGGAGGTCATGCCAATGACCGCGTGATGTGACGTGGAATGCCCCATATATACATATTCAGAAATCTTCGAGACACGTCGAAATATTTCAATTGAGACATTACCTAAAATTCTAGTTTAATATTTTTATCGGCTATCGTTTTCATGGAAATACAAAATTTTATCATATTTTAATGATTTTATTCATCATCGTTATCCGTTAAAATATTGATATTTTAGAAAATCTTTCAGATTTTTCGGAATATTTCGATCAAGACATTGATCGAAATATCGCTAAATTCAACATATTTATAAATTATCATTTCTATAGAATTATTGGAATTTTGTTCATCATATATCGACAGTTTTATCAATAATTCAGATTCATTACAATATTTCATAATAATGCACAAAGTAGGCTGATTCTCAAAAATCATTGCCATTGGAATACGTTTTGTTGTTGACGTGATCTGTAACAACTTTTCTCAATACAATGAGGCGTTTAAAACAATATTTAACAAACTTTTGTATTTTTATATTTATATTTGTATATTTATTTTTTATTTTATTTTATTTTTATTATATTTAAAAAAATGTTTTTAATTTATCGGAATATCTCGATCAAGACGTTACCTGGGATCGCAAAAGTGGCACGTTAATTATGCCGTCCTCGCTTTGATTCGATTTTACGGACAGGATACTTTTGTTGTCAGTACATCCAGCAGCGTGTTGCGGCAATAGACAGTGCACGAATTTTACACGAGTTCTTCTCAGAGTTTCCACAAGACCGTCCTGAAATAAGAAAAAAATCCATTATTACCGTTCATTCAAACATTTTACATATTACAAAAATTGATGGAAGTAGGGTAAAAAATAATTCAGTCAATTTTATGAAGAAAACAATATCCATCAAAGAATTTGTAAATTGATAGGCAAAATTCAAAATTCATCGAATTAATATCAATAACATGTAACATTGCGATCTTACATTCCAGAAAAAATATATAATCAGAGGAACGAGAAATGCAAGAAGATGAAGTAAAAATAAAGTAGCAAGGAAATCGTTCAACATTTTTAAATGTGACTTAGCATTTTAGAAAAAATTAAAAATAAATGACGTTCGTAATGCACGAAGACACAAAAAGTAGTCGTTGATGATCGTTTAGCATAAAACAAACTTGGAGATAAACGGAACATTCTTGGCAGATAGTGCCCTGAACTCTGATCCGTTTATTTATCACGTGGTAGTTCGAACTTTAAGAGGAGGCTAAATACCGACATTGGCACCTCGAAATTGGAATTCAAACTTGCTCTGACACGAATGGATGGAAATCAATAAAATTTTGACAGTATCGTCAGAATTATGGCACAAATGGAGCCCTGCTAAAAGTTTTTCGGAAAACAAAAAAAAAAATTACAGATTCGATTATCATCAGGAATCTGTAATTGAAAATATTAAATCATAATATTTCAACGGCATTTCGGCTAAAATCAAGAGTGGGGCTCCGCGACGAAGACCAAAGTACGATTATAGATGCGTCTTCGACATTATTTTATGAAAAAACTGCGACGTAAGTTTGGAATCCAAATCACGAGATAAATATTGAAAAATTTAGTGTTTTATCAAAAAACAAAAACATAAAGTTAATTGATATTCATCCACCAGTATTGGAAAAAGTTTGGACAGCGATTTTGAGTTGATAATGTAGGGCTTTGATAATAATGTCGGTATTTAGCCTCCCCTTAATGGCAACCGAGTATTTTTGTTGACGTTAATCGAATGAAGTTGACATTAATCGTGATTTGTATTCAATACGAAACATAAAATCCACTGATCACGAATCTCTAAGGATTATACTCACAACGGTGAATTTCACTTGCAAACAAGCATGTTTCCTCTTGACGGCGGTGAAGGTTCTTCGTATGCTCGATGCTCGTCTGAGAGATTGCGAGCCCTCGATTCCTGGTACAGAGCCACTAAGCGCACCCGAAACGCCGGCGCCGCGAGCACAAACAAAGAGTCGACTGATGTCTTCCCTAAAAAAAAACATAAAAAATCCTTTAATTTTCTGAAACTACACTTTTGTCAAACTTCGGAATTATGGCGGAAAGCCATTACAAAAAATTTTCTATTGCATTTCTTCAGAGTAAATATTTATAATATTATTTGTAGATGTAAAAATATGTAGGTAAAAGTTAAGTTAACCTAGGAAAAATTGCGTTAGTGTTAGTCTTTTAGAATAGGGTTAGAATAGGGGGCAAATATCGAAAAATCAACAGGATCGTATGAACAAAGCGGGGTTCAGAACCTTTAACGATTACGGAGAGAATGAGCGCCGTCCAGAGCCGAAATTTTGAGTATGCCTTAAAAAACTCGCAATAATCGATGGTTGAACTTTAAAAATGTGCCAAAAATCGAAAAAACTCGCGAAGGCGCGAGACGCGTCACTTTGTTGTCCCCACTGTGTAGGCAAAATTTTCGGAAAGACGCGACCTTTATTGTCGCGATATATTCGATAACTGGATTGTTCAATGTCAGATAGTTAATCGGAGCATTGAAAAACAGGTAATATAGGAAAACAATGAGTCGAAAAACATGAAAATGAAACTTGTCGAACGTGGGCCCGTGAACTGATGTATGACGCGGCCGGCGTCAGCCGTTCAGTGAGAACAGCGCATGCGCAGTGCGCACGATCGAGTCGATGGACGGAGCAAAAAACGGCATCGTGGCGCGCTCTGTCGGACTGAGACCTAACTTTCAATATATAGGTCAGTGGGTCGGCACCGTGGTCGGCACTTCAGCAGCTGTTTTGTCGAACACTCAAGGCACACCCGCCCGAGACGTGGTCACAATTATTCTCGGTAAAAATTTCTCCGTATATTCCACGAAGCTTCCAAGAAATTCTATGTACTGAATGGGCGAGGGAATTCCCTCAGAGGGGAGCGACAAATGCGGTAAAAAAGAATGAGATAATGAACCCCCGTGTTTTTGATCGTACAGACTTCTTTCAGGCGTCATTTTCTTCGTTTTCAAATTCTTAAGTTACTTTTTTCAGTTTTATTTTTTTCGAAATCCTTAAGGCGGTACGCAGAGAATAAATTTTGGAACAGCCATAATTCGCGTGTTTTTGATCATACCAACTTCTTTCTGGTGTCATTTTCTTCGTTTGAGAATTCTTAATTTACTTTTTTTTAGTTTTATTGTTTTCGAAATTCTTAAGGGGGTAAGCAGAAAATAATTTTTCCAACAGCCATAACTCCCGTGTTTTTTATCGTACAGACTTCTTTCAGGTGTCATTTTCTTCGTTTGCGAATTCTCAAGTTACTTTTTTTTTTAGTTTTATTGTTTTCGAAATTCTTAAGGGGGTAAGCAGAAAATAATGTTTTCAACAGCCATAACTTTCGCGTTTTTGATCTTACAGACTTTTTTCAGACGTCATTTTCTTCGTTTTCAAATTCTGAAGGGTTCCTTTTTTAAGTTTAATTTTTTCCGAAATCTTTAAGGGGGTACGTAGAGGATATATTTTTGAACAACTACAACTCCCGTGTTTTTGATCGTACAGACTTCTTTCAGGCGTCATTTTCTTTGTTTTCAAATTCTCAAAGTGTCTTTTTGTATTTTAAAAATGGAAAGGTATGCCTTAGAAAATTTGCAAAAATCGATGGCTGAACTTAGAAAATCTGCAAAAAAATCGTAAAATCATCAGAATCGGATGAAGAAAGGGGCATTTTGAAGCTTTAATGATTACGAAGAGAATGAGCGCAATCTAAAGCATAGGTTTTGAGTAGAAAAAAAATTACACCAAATTTTAGTGGACAGATTCAATTTTTGCCAAAGTGCAAAAAAAAAAATTAAAACAAAAATAAGATATCAATGGATAAAAGAGAGGAATTTTTTTTTGTCAAGGTCATATCCACGTATCTATTAATTTTTTGATTTCTCAATAAAAATTGCTATGAAATAAGTTGGATTAGCACTCAATAAAATAACAATAACCAGATCCTTCTATAACTAGTTTCGTTTATGAAAAAAAATTCTCAAACATTCACAATTTTTTCACCTCTTACAGTGGCTTTCCCCCTAAATTTTTTTTTTCGCTCCCTAAATGCTAACCTGGTGCTCTCTTGAAGAACGGTAATGGCGCATCGTGTTACCGGATTTTCTCGTGTCGCTTTGAGCCATCCGGTCGCCGTGTAAAGGACTGGATTCGTACCTTGAAGGTGTTGAAGGACGAATTGATTGTTTCCCGGAGCTTTTCTCAACAAAACTTGATGATCTGAATGGCAAAAAAAAAAAATTGATCATGCAATGAATTACAAACAATTCCATAGTATTCGAGTTATTTGACAGACAAATTTTTCAATTGTTCGGAAACTGAGATGTTTTTCATATTTCCCGGGCAATTGCTGAAGCAATTTCGTTTTGCACTTCTGGTCAATTTTTCGCGATTTTCGAAATTCGTAAGCTGAGACAATAATTGAGATGTCGCGAATCAAACGCAAAATCTATCCAAGAAATATCGATTTCAAAAAAGTAACGTCGATCGGTTAGAAGCAAACAATATTATAGATCCTCAATATAACGATTTTTTTACATTTTTCAAAACTCGTTCGAACAAAGCAAAGTTCTGTTTTACCGACATTAATTGAATTTTAGATCTTGGACCGAAAGTTTACCGTTAATTGTGAATAATTTAAATAATTTCACAAATCCATAACTCAATCTTGGATTAAGTTATGGATTTGCTTGGATTCATCCAGAATTGGATGAAACAAAATTTGAAAAAATGTTATAATTTAATATTTTCAATTACAGATTCCTGATCAGAGCTGGGCAGTACTTGAAAGTACTCGGTACTTGCAAGTACTTGAAGTACAGTACTTGCAAGTACCTGAAGTACAGTACTTGCAAGTACTTGAAGTACAGTACTTGCAAGTACTTGAAGTACAGTACTTGCAAGTACAAAGTACCTAAAAAGTACTTCAAGTATTGTACTTACATTTTTCAAGTACTTATTGTACTTGAAGTACTGTACCTGACAATTTCAAGTACTTTTCTGTACTTGAAGTACTTTTTTCAAGTACAAGTATCAAGTACTTTTGAATGTGTCTTGCTGATGGTTGCATGTGCAAAGCCTTTGAATATGGGTCATTCCATGTCAAATCGACCGATATTTGGTATCGACCCCTTTCAATTTCGATGAAATTTGGTCAGAAGTTTTCTCTTATCATAAAACGAAGTTCTAACGAAGGAAAAAAATAATTTTTTTTTTCGAAAATTCAAAATTTCATTAGTTTTTTAAGTTTATTTTTTTAATATTTCGAAAACTATTATAGTTACGAAAAAATCGTTCTGGGTTCGTCTTATAGAGTATACTTGGGGCTACGAAAAAAAAAATATTTCGAAAAAAAATTTGGAAAAATGATGAATTTGGAGAATTTTGAATTTTTCGAAATCGTGAAAATCCGTGATCAACATTAAATTTTTGGTTTTATTTTTTTTATATAACACCTTGTACTGATATTAAAAGATCCTGAAATTTTCAGAAATGTGTTTTTTTTTGTTTCAAAAATATGAATTTTTGAATTTTGGTAAAACTTTTTTTTTTACCTCCAAGTTAAGTAACGTTGATCAATCATGTAATTTTGACTGCTCAAAATTACAAAATTACATGATTGCTCAACTTAAAAAAACTCAGATTTTTGAAACAAAAAAAACACCCTTCTGAAAATTTCAGGATCTTTTTAAATCAGTACGAGGTATTATATTTAAAAAATTGAACAAAAAATTTGATGTTAATTGTGGATTTGCACGATTTTCAAAAATAAAACATTCTCCAAATTCATCATTTTTCAAAAAATTTTGTTGGAATATTTTTTTTTTTTCGTAGCCCCAAGTATACTCTTTAAGACGAAACAAACGATTTCTCATAACTATCATAGTTTTCAAGATATTTAGAAAAAAAATGGAAAATGATTAAATTTTGAATTTTGCGTAACTTTTGAAAAACAAAAAATTACTATTTTTTCCTTTGTAGAAATTGGTTTTATGATAAAACAAAACTTCTAACTAAATTTCATTGAAATTGAAAGAGGTCGATTCTAACTCTTGGAATGACCCAAGTACCAGAATTCACGAGACGTACCCGGAAACTTGAAAAGTACTTGGCACTGGTACTTGATTCTTTCAAGTACTTCTACTTCAAGTACTCGTCCCGACGAGTACTTCAAGTAACAAGTACTTTGTACTTCAAGTACCAACGGTACTTTGTACTTGATACTTGAAGTACTTTCGAGTACTTTGCCCAACTCTGTTCCCGATGATAATCGGATCAGTAATTTTTGTTTGTTCTTCGAAAAAATTTTAGCGGGGCTCCATTTTAATGATTTCCATCGATTCGTACCAGAGTAAGTTTGGGTTCCAATTTCGAGGTGCTAATGCCGGCATTTAGCCCCCCCTTAACACAGAACGTTGGCCTATGAAACTCGCAAACGCGTTTTGTGCTGTAGGCATAATTTTTTTTCAAACTTGTCAATTGTATTGGTTGAACCTTAAGAGGAGGCTAAATACCGACACTAACACCTCGAAATTGCCATCCAAACTTGCTCGTATACAAATGGATGGAATTGAATAAAATTTGAACAACATCATCAGAACAATGGCAGGAATGGAGCCTCGCTAAAAAAATTTTGAAAAACAAAAAAAAAATTTACAGATTCATTTACCACCAAGAAACTGTAATTGAAAAACTGAAATTATTAAACTTTTACTGCATTTCGGGTAAAACCAAGAGTGAGGCTCGATGAAGAACGCCACGATACAAATATCGCGACGTTTTCGACATTATTTTATCAAAATGACACGCCGTAAGTTTGGATGGCGCATCAAGAGATAAATATCGATAAATTGTAGTTTTATTGAAAAACGAAATGGCAAAATGTAGTTCACAGACGTACGAGTGAGGGCAGCACCATGGATTCTGACGAGTAACCTATAATATTTAGGGGGCTCGAATGAGTTCGTTGACATTAGCTGTAACGCATTTTAGCCTCTCAATTGACAATTAATTGTTAATTAATTTATCCCCCTCTTAATTGTCAAAATGTAATTAATTTTTATCCACCGTTGTCGGAGAAAGACTGGACGACGATGATGCGTCGATAATGTAGGGATTGAATAAAAATGGTATTTAGCCTCCTCTTGAGGGTTTTTTTTTCTGATAAATTCGCACCTCGATCGCCATAGTGTGAGAATAGACGCTCCAGAAAGCTCTCATCGCTGCCACCGGGACATACAGTTTCCTCGTCTAGCAGCCACAAAAGTCCCTTTCTTTCAGCCTGACGACTCGCGCTCAAATCGCTTTGACTCGTTCTCAGCATACCGGCACTTTGTTGTCCACGATCCAGAAGCGAGACGAGAGCTTGCGGCGAACCGATGGAATCAACGTCATAATCTTCGTCACAGTCGACGTCAATTCCCTCCTGGACGTATCTGCAGAGTTAATTTTTTTTTTTTGTCAATTAAAATTTTCAATGCAAATGGGAATACTTTTGAAGAATCATAATTACCTGTCTCGCGGTGCTACGAGGGTAGAATGATGAAAAAGTAGCTGCAAGCGTTCTTGCAGATAATTGTGACACAGATCCTCGAAACTGGCGCCAGTCTGACGACCGCATGAGGCTGGATTTTGAAATCCTGGCGCATCGCAGAGCAGCAGAGACGAGACCGTGTGAACGGGTGAAGAAATTGATCTGAAAATTACAACATTGAAAAATCATTGTAAAGTGTCAAGAATCATGGTAAAGTGGGTTCCTATTTCGTTGTCTTTTACTCAAAAACCCTGCAAATTGAAATTTGCACATTGCTTCCGCATCTTTATCCATAGTCCACATAGCTTCCTTTATCACAAAGTATGGTGATCAAATTTGGCTTCCTCATAAAGAAAGCTTTGTTAACTATTCAAAAGAATGATTAATCAATGTGCAAAATTTGCGACTTCTATTAGTTTGAACTTTTCAATGCTAATTTAACGCTACGAAAGTGTTCAATTTTTATCGTTTGCGCTATTTTTCAAAAAATTCAAAATTTCATAAAATTTTAATCCCTCGATGGATTTTCGCCAAATTCAATACCAAACAACCTTAATAGCTATACTAATTCTGTACAAAGTTTGAGTGCAATATCTTGGAAATTGCAGAGGCTAGAGCGTTTACGCCATTCTTGCAAAAATGAAAAAAGTCGATAAAATCTGAACACCCGTTATAATTAAAACAAAATTTTTTCATAATGAAGAGCAATTCGTGCTCGACAAGTGTGCCAAATTTTGGATTGATATCTCGAAGTGTTTTCGCGTTATTTATTATTTACATCTGAAACTCAGGACACACACACACACACACACACACACACGGACATTTTTTTTAAATATGATTTCTCGATGTTTTAGGACATTTTGAACATATTAACATAAAAATCGTAAGAAAAGATTTTTTCACGAACACAAAGCTTCCTTTATTAGGAAGAAAAACAGAAAAATATAACATATTCCTTTTTTTATATTCGAAAATAGTTCCAAAAGCCAGTCTCTTTAGTACCGAATATGGAAATTGGAATAAACAGGATAAAACATAAAAAATTCTATATTATCTGTACTAAATACGTTTTTTCATATTTAAAAATCGAAGAAATCGCCATTGATGTGATTGAAGAAATCGAAAACGCCTCCCCATTAAATATAATTGTCCACGTTATAATTTATGACGATTTATCCAAAGGTGTGCAAAGTTAATCCAAAAGTTAATTTCGTTAATCGTTAGTTCGCTACTCAAAAAGTTAACTCCGATAATCGTTAGATCGTTAATATTTTGTAAATTTAACACAAGTTAAAGTTATCGGTTAAAAATTAACCACTCACACACACACACACATTGTAATGGGCAATGAAAATGTTTTCTATTACACACTACATTGTAATGGGTAATATATTTTTTTCCATTACACACTACATTGTAATGGGTAATGTAAGTTTTTTCCATTACACACTACATTGTAATGGGTCATGAAATTTTTTTCCATTACACACTACATTTTAATGGGTAATGAAATATTTTTCTATTACACACTACATTGTAATGGGTAATCGATTTTTTTTTCACTACACACTACATTGTAATGGGTAATCGATTTTTTTTTCACTACACACTACATTGTAATGGGTAATGAAAATTTTTCCATTACACATTCTAAAAGTAATGAATAATGCATTACCTTTACATTACAAATTTCGCAACCCTGGTTCAATGTAACGAAAGTTAAGAAGACCGTTAATAATTTCTCAACTTAACGCAAAAGTTAAACCCTTAAGCTATAATATATGTTAATTAACGATTCGTTAATTAACGATTAACGAATTAACTGTTTTCTGCCCAGCTTTGGATTTTTCATCAACGTCGGTAAGGAAGATTACTAACTTGTTGATAAGCGCAGCAACGCAATGAAAAATTTCCGAGTACAATCCAACGAGTAAACCCTCGAGTGCGTCCAGACCCGACAAATCTTTGCCACTCTCGGTTGGACTCGGAGTCCTGAGAGCGGGTCTAGGACCGCTCGGAGTTCCTCCACCACCGGAATTACCGGAAAACACCATTCTGCTGAGTTCCTCGACCGTGGTACCGAGCAAATTGGCCGCTCTCTCGGCACATTCGACACGGGCAAATTGCCATCTGCTCTGTGAGCTTGTCCCAGCTTTGACAGCACCGGCGCAACTCAGATGATAGATACCAGCGAGAACGAGCCATATGACCTTTTCCTCGGTCTCCGTAACACCGAGAATCTTCAATGCCGCTACGATACGATTAAACTCTACCATGGCTCGTTGCTTGTCCTCGTGTTTTTGTAATGGCGTTATGAAGGGATTGTTTTCCGCAACGAGATTCGTCAGATTTAACTCTTTTCTCAACGCACCCTCCGCACCGGCCAATAATCTGTAAACGGCGTGAAAAGTCGGATCACCGTTAACCCTTCGACCTATTCGTGTCTTTTCCAGAAGCAATACCTGCGAAAAAAAAACATTTTTTCAAAATTTCATTCTTGGAGTATTTTGGAACACAATAGTATACATAGAAAATACCGCTTTACTTTAATTGGATCTGACCAGGGTTGCGAAATTTTTAATGAAAAAGTAATGCATTAAACATTACTTTTTTAATGGCTAATGAAATTTAATGGTTAATGGAAATTATTTTCATTATCCATTAAAATTTAATGGTTAATGGAAATTATTTTCATTAACCATTAAAATTTAATGGTTAATGGATATTATTTTCATTGACCATAAAAATTAAATGGTTAATGGAAATTATTTTCATTAACCATTAAAAGTTGATGGTGAATGGAAATTATTTTCATTAACCATTAAAATTTAATGGTTAATGGAAATTATTTTCATTACCCATTAAAATTTAATGCTTGATGGAAATTATTTTCATTGACAATAAAAATTTAATGGTTAATGGAAATTATTTTCATTAACCATTAAAAGTTAATGGTTAATGGAACTTATTTTCATTAACCATTAAAAGTTAATGGTTAATGGAAATTATTTTCATAGGCCAAAAAAATTTAATGGTCAATGACAATGCAATTGCATTAAAAAAAGTAATGCATTATTTGCAACCCTGCCCATTACAATGTATTGTGTAATAGAACAAATTTCCATTACCCATTGCAATGTAATGTGTAATGGACAAAACTTTGATTGTAACTTTGGGAATGGAAAAATATAGATGAATATATTATTGCAATTTTGCATTACATTTTATTGACTTAGGACTTAGATTTTCACCTTAAATTCTAAAAAACATATATATTATAACTCTAAAAATCCAAGTCCTAAGTCAATAGCATGTAATGCAAAACTACAATAATTTATTCATCTATATTTTTCCATTCCCAAAATTGCAATCAAAGTTTTGTCCATTACACATTACATTGCAATGGGTAATGGCAATTTTTTCTATTACACACTAAATTGTAATGGGCCGGGTTGCAAATTAACCATTAACCATTAACATTTAATGGTTAATGGACATAATTTTCATTAACCATTAAATTTGAATGGTTAATGAAAATAATTTTAAAGGTTAATGAAAATAATTTAAATGATTAATGGTTAATGGAAATAATTTCCATTGAATTAAAAAAAGTAATGCATTATTTGCAACCCTGGATCTGACACGATTCGAGAATTACATTTGAAAACTTTTCAAGGATATTTGCAAGATTTTCTACACGGGACATTAAGGTCGTATCATAAATAATGAGGAACCTTTTACCCTCGAGATTAATTGGAAGGTTGTGAAAATTGCGTGAGGAAAAATGCATCAGATCTCGGTGACCTTCCTAAATTGGGATCAAATTCAATTTCTTTAATTTTTTATTCTAAAATTGATGCTCAAGTTTTGATCAATATAAAATTTTAATCGATCGAAAGCACATCGATATTTATTATAGATTATAAGCAATAATTTGGAGTCATATTTTTAATTTCAAGTAAATTAGTTTTAATTATTTTGTCTGTCTTTGAATTTGCATTTTCATTGTTGATAAATCCGTAATTTCGTACAACAGTAACAAAAATCAAGGATTTTCAAAAAATTTAGGTACATTTCCAGAACAATTCAAGAACTTGAAGAAATTCAACAATAAACGGTCGTTGAAGCAGTTTTTTTTAAATTTGATATCCTTACTTGTAACGACGCGGAGGCAATTTGTCCCGATTGATCGAAATCGAGACTGAAGAGCTGACTAAAACGCGTCGCATTGGAATTCATGTGAGTTCGGCTATTTCCAAAAGCTTCGAGAACCGTGAAAAGGGCATTGAGCTTTTCGATGGTTAGAATCTGCGAAAATGAACAAAGACACTGAATTACAATTTTATTTGTATTAATTAAAAACTAAAACTACCGAGAGGGGTCAAATGATCCTTTTTAATTATTTTTTTTGTGTAAATTTATTTAAACTGACAAAACGAAATTACCATTTTATTTTATCACTTAAATAATAATATAGATTTGAATTGATTCTTAACATTTCCACATCTTCGGACTACTTTTTTTTTTACCAGAATTACATAAAAAATGAAGGCATAAAAAATATCGGTACGTTTAGTGTTAAAAAAATAAAGGTAGTTGAGAATATTTTGTAATATTTGAAAATTTCAAATATAGACACAAATATGGATTTTCCAGTGCAAACAAAATTGGGCTTCAATGTTTAGTAATTTGCTGACGAGAAATTTCCAAAGATACTGATTTTTCTCGACTGTCAACTTGACATAACATATTGTCCGAAAAGTTTCCGGATAAAACTTCAAAAAAGGTCTGGAACGTTTTAGAATTCAGCTTTATTTCCTGTTTTTTTTTAAATTATTTTTTCAATTTGTTTTTAGATTTGGACTCTTTTTTTAAAACAACTGAGTTCGCCTTTTCCCCCCTCTCTTCAGGAGGAAATTTTTTAAATACATTTTTACAATTGGATTCATAAAAGGGAAAGTTTGTGCTTCGATTTCCTTTTTTTAAAAACTTTGAGCAATTTTTTGCCAAAATTATTCTATTTTTTGTGAAAAAAAGAGGAAATTTGAAAAATCCCGTATAACACGAAAACAAAGAGGATTCATGAAAAACTTCAAGATAGCAAAAAGTTGTGTCTGTTTTCGTTGAATTCAGAAGAATTTTTTTAGATTTTTTTTTTCAAGATTTCTTTCTCCGTCCGAAAATAAGAGAAAAAATTTGGGGAAAAAATGTGAGAAAAAATTCCAATGTCTTGAAAATGGTTAAATAAAGTATTTTTCCCTTCTGAAATTTTATCAATAATCCCATTGTTCTCGAGTTTAGGTATTTGAATTATCCGAGCTCCGACCCAGAAAAAGAGAAAAAAAATGTTGACAAGAAAAAAATCTGTAAAAATTCCTCCGAACTCACCGAGAACAAACGCAACTTTGGCTATCTTAAAGTTTTTCATGAATCCTCTTTGTTTTCGTGTTATACTGTATTTTTCAAATTTCCTCTTTTTTCACAAAAAACAGAATAACTTTGGAAAAAAAAAATCGCTCAAAGTTTAAAAAAAGGAAATTGAAGCTCAAACTTTCCCCTTTGTGAATCCATTCGTAAAAATGTATTTTAAAAAATTCCTCTAGAAGATGGGTGCGCCTGAAGAGAGGGGAAAAAAGGCGAAAAACAGTTGTTTTCAAAAAAGCGTCGAAATCTAAGAACAATTTTTAAAAATAATTTAAAATGCCGTTTGTTAAATTAGTTTGGGTTGACTTCAGGCGAAATGGCATAAAAAAACGTTCCAGATCTTTTCTGAAGTTTTATCCGGAAACTTTTCGCCGGTAGTGTATTTATAATTCAATAGATAATTGATTCATTTCTTACAATTATTATTGTTATTATTATTATTATTATTATTATTATTATTATTATTGTTGTTGTTGTTATTGTTGTTGTTGTTGTTGTTGTTGTTGTTGTTATTGTTATTGTTATTGTCATTGTCATTGTCATTGTTATTGTTATTGTTATTATTATTATTATTATTATTATCATCATCATTTCACAGCAATAAAGTACCTTGTTAACGGTGCCAGCAGCGAGAACGAGATAGTGCAACGCATGTTTGAAATTCGTTGTTTTTCCTGCACCACTACGACCGAGGAAAACGAGCGAATGATCTCGTCTCGTTGCCAACATTCCGCGATAAGCCGACTGTGCCATTGCGTAGATATGCGGAGGCATGTCCTCGCTCTTGCAGCCTCGGAACATGTGTACCACCTTAAAAAAAATTCATAACAATTAATTAATAATGGTTTTTAAAAAATGTTGATTGTCGACGAACAATTATTGCGGTTACAGTTATAAATATCAAGTCAAAAATAGCCTCTATAAAAAAATCAAGTAGGGGAGACCGGGGACAGTTGTAACAATCTGTATTTTGGCTTTTCCTGGGCCCAAAGTATAATGCTTACGTAAATCACACGTATACCCCTGCATAGAGCATTTAATGGTCTACAAAATGGTTCTATGTTGAAGTCTGTAACTAGAATTGAAAAAAAAATATAGGCATTTATAAAAAGTATAAGAAATTGTTACAACCGTCCCCTACCCCGGGGCAGTTGTAACAGTCGATGGGGACAGTTGTAACGGTCGATGGGGCTAGTTTTAACATAAGATTTTAACACAAAATTATATCTTTCATTGTGACCAATATTATATGATATTATTACAACATCAAACATTATCACAGGGATATATTTTACGGTCACAATGATAAAATCTTAACACATGGAAATAGTCGTATCGAATTGATAAAAATCATGAAATAATTGAATAGAGTCTCGGACACATCAAACTTGTCGAAGAAACATGACATATAACCCAAAGATACGTGCGGTGGTTGCCTGTATAAATTTTCCATTTTTGATCTTTTCATACGCTTCTTCGTACGTTGACATGTCGGCACAGGCTCGTTGCGTGATTCTTACGCGTTGCAAAGGCATTTTTGCACACAGAAACTTGAAAAAAAAGGTCCGTTTGACGTTAGATTCAATGTTTAGATGTGAAATTATCATGACAACTGACAGCCGACAAACTGTTACAACCGTCCCCGGCAAAATTGTTACAATTGTCCCCAGATGGTTTTTTCTACTTCAAAGTTAGAATTTGATTAATTTTATCAAGCTGGAGGCTTTAAAAACCGCGAAAGTTGACACAAAAATGTCCAAGGAAGCTTATGAAAAAAAAAATAATGACTATATGTAGCGCAGTAATTGAGATATTCGTGTTTATCGAAAGCCGCAAAAGTTTACTTTGGGCCTGACAATACCAATACACCTCTCTGGTCAATTCTGTTTAGTGCGGATGTCTCCTAGCCTAGTGACCAAATGTGAGGAACTGCAAGACGCATTATGTGCCTGCGGGACACGGTAGTATCTACTATAGTTTGGGAGATATTCGCTATGTTACAACTGTACCCTGTTACTTTTGTCCCCGGTCTCCCCTACAAAATTAACCTGATACACGAATATCTATATGGGGCATTCCATACCAAGTCGACCTGAGTGTGACCCTCGACCTCGCCGATTTCGTTTACGATTTTTTGTATGATACTTCCAACTCAAAATCGCATTCAGAATTTTTTTCAGATTTTTAAAACCAAATTTGAGTACGTTAAGATTTTTTGAACGTTTTTTTCGAAAAACTCGAGGACCGTACTTTAAAAATCTGAAAAAATTCTCAAAAATCCGGTGTCAAAAATGAAAATTTCTGACCTAAAATTTATGATGTCGAGGCTTTTGCTTCCACCTCGATATTAGGTTTTTATGAAGAAAACGTAAAAAAAAATAGATGCAGAAATTAACCAACTATTTTTGGAAATCGTTGGTTAACGATAAAAATATTCAAGCCACTTTTCACGGTAAATCAATTTCTGCATCTATTCTTTTTAACGTTTTCTTTATAAAAACCTAAAATCAAGGTGGAAGGGAAATCCTGGACATCATGAATTTTGAGTAAAAATTTTTCATTCTTGACACCGGATTTTTGAGAATTTTTTCAGATTTTTAAATTACGCGCTTGAGGTTTTCGAAAAAAATGTTCAATAAATCATAACGTACTCAAATTTGGTGTTAAAAATCTAAAAAAAAATTCTGATTGCTATTTTGAGTTGGAAGAATCATATAAAAAATCGTAAACGAAATCGACGAGGTCGAGGGTCACACTCAGGTCGACTTGTATGGAATGCCCCATATACAACAATATCTAAGTACAAAAATATCCAAGTTCAAAAATAACTCGATAATAATATCCACTGAAAATTACTCTTGATCAATACTTTTGAATAATGAAATACTTTTGAATTCCTTGGATGAAAAAATGTATTCTCGCCAAGAAAAAACCTCCCCGGACAAATGCTTCGAGAATATTTTACCTCAAGTTAAATATTAATTTAGCTTTCTGTGTTCTCAAAACAGCGAAATACGACTGAATCTCTACTTTTGAGTGTAATGATATAAGATTTAGATAAGATGAGTAAATAATTACGTTAAATATGAAATAAATTGGATAAATTCGTTCGTGTATTAATATTATCACATTTCAACAATTATTTTAATTTTATTATCACAAATTATGCATCATCGCTTATAAACAGTATCAAAATTTCGGGCAAAAAGCTAAAAAAAAAAAAAAAAAAAAAAAATAGTAAGAGAAACCTGAATTAAGTGGGCTCTTACCCAAACATTTTTGTAAACACCTTTAATTCATACAAAAAACGGTTTTGTTATTTTTTTTCAAATTTTTAAATTTGGGTTAAAAATAATTTGTTTATAAAATTATAATTGAGTCAAATTGCTCCAAAAAAATCGGAAAAAAATCCTGAGTGCTCTTCAGAGGTACTACGAAGCCAAACAAAATTGCGGACAAAATCAGAGGGGTGAAGGGTCAGACCCAGGTCGAATCGGTGTGGAATGCCTCATATACATATATATATTTTTTTTTCAATCGGATATTTATGCCTACGGATATTATTTATAAAATATTTTTGTATTTAGGTATTGTATCGATGGTTATTTTTGTACATGATATTTTTTTTTTTACATATTTTGAGAGGAAATCATTATTCCTGTACGAAGAACCTTTTTGACGACAATTTTCGATTTGGTTCACCAGATTTTATCGCTATTTTAGCGATGGAATAAATTCTTGTTTTTTTTTTTAAATACTCAATGAGTAAAATTTTTCTATCGTACCTTCTCGGAATAAATCGCCAATGGTGCAACGGGATTTATAACGACCATATTTTCACCGGCGTAAGTATGAATGAGATTGCTGGCGTAACGTTGCCTCAGTGTGTGAAGTACCGATGACTCGCTCAAATAGCGCAATTGCGAGAGCTCCTCGGCTTTGTCGAATTGGGGAGGATTAGCCTGGAAATCAGAATTTTTTTTATTTATAAAGAACCATCACCAAGTCAGAGAAATTTATTTATTGGAAAATTGCAAAACCGTGAATTAGAATAATTTCAGTGATATTTACATTCAATAACCAGTTTACAAATTAGAGCTGTTTTTTTTTCCTTTTGACTTTTACCTGAACTTTTTTGTTCTCGTTCGAAATTAAAACGAAGCAAATGACTCGATGAATCAGTGAAGCGTCTTTGAGAAAAAATAATATTCGTTTTTTTTCTACATTCAATAGGAGATTTTTAAGGGGGTATTTTGGTCTAGGATTTTGAAAAAATCCATTGTTTTTTGCATTTTATTAAAGTTTAGTTCTTTAAAAATATACCCTCGAAAGAAAATTTCTAAATTCCAATAATTTACGGAGTTATAGCTATTTTAGTGACGCTGCAACTATACTTTTATAGGGGACATTCCATACCAAGTCGACCTGAGTTGACCCTCGACCCTCGACCTCGCTCATTTCGTTTACAATTTTTTACATGATTCTTCCAACTCAAAATAGAATTCGGAATTTTTTTCAAATTTTTAAAACCAAATTTGAGCACGTTGTGATTTTTTGAACATTTTTTTCGAAAACCTCGAGAGCCGTAATTTAAAAATCTGAAAAAATTCTCAAAAAACCGGTGTCAACGTAAAAAAAAAATAGATACAGAAATTGATCTACCGTGAAAAGTGGCTTGAATATTTTTATCGTTAACCAACAATTTCCAAAAATAGTTGGTTAATTTCTGCATCTATTTTTTTACGTTTTCTTCATAAAAACCTAAAATCGAGGTGGAAGCCAAAGCCTGGACATAATGAATTTCGAGTCAAATATTTGCATTTTTGACACCGGATTTTTGAGAATTTGTTCAGATTTTTAAATTACGGCCTACGAAGTTTTCGAAAAAATGTTCAAAAAATCATAACGTACACAAATTTGGTTTTAAATATCTGAAAAAAATTCTTAATGCTATTTTGAGTTGAAAGAATCATATGAAAAATCGTAAACAAAATCAGCGAGGTCGAGGGTCACACTCAGGTCGACTTGGTATGGAATGCTCCATAGACGTTTTTCTTAAAACTACTTTTCTCAACACGGTTGACATGATGTCCCGAGTTCTGCTCCACCGTTTTACTTCAAATTTTTTACCAATCTTCAGTGTATAATTCTCTATCACCCCTAACACTTTTGTATCAAAATTTTTTTTTTACTATTGTAAAAAAATTAAAAACTATGAAAAAAAGAATCGAAAAACGCCTTTTTTTGTTCAGACAGCCGCCATTTTGCGATTTTTTTCCATTTTCTCTGAGATAGCGGCTGTCACGATATTCTTACTAATTGAAAATCTTTTTTTAAATCTTGTATCGAATGACTAAAAAGGTTGCAATCGTGTCAACCAGCACACGCCTTTTTTTACCCCCAACTTTACCAGCTTATAACTCATTTAATTTTAATTTTTTTTCCACGAATTTTTTTTTTGTTTATTGTCAAAATATTAATAAATATATTGCAAAAAATGAACGTTAAAAATATTATTTATTTTTTATCGAGCTCGACAAAACGTTCAAAATGTACATTTCCGTCTCAGTGTAAACTTGAGAATTTGAAAATTTTTGATATCGTCATAGCAGTGATCGGCAAAAACAATATATTTTTATTATCCAATTTTTTCGAAAAATTAATAATTACTAATTTTTCTAAAAAATTAGTAATTAGTATAAAAATATTAGTAATTTTCCTAATAAATAAGTAATTAGTGACATAACATTTCTAATATTTCCAAAAAATGAGTAATTAACGATAAAATATTACTAATTGTTTCCAAGAATTAGTAATTAGCGAGAAAGATAGCTAAATAACCAAAAAAATAATAATTTGTGAAGAAATGTTGTATTAATTTTGGAAAAAGTTATAAATAAAATGAAAATTACTAATGTATTTTTTAATAGGTATTGACTAAATATTCGTATTAATAATAACTTATGTGACATCGTATGACATTCGATACAATAAATACTAATGTGTGAAATATTCAAAAGATCTAGTTATTATAAAAATTAAAAAAAATTTTGAATGGAGTTGTTTGAGCTTATAATCATGACTCAATCAGTACACACAAGTACGTAAAAATACACAATACTTTTCTACAAATGACTGTTTTTTTTAAATTAATTAGTAATTTTTATTCGCTAATTACTAATTTTTTTGGAAAAATTAGAAATATTTTTTCGCTAAATACTGATTTTTTAGAAAAATTAGAAACATTTTGTCACTAATTACTAATTTTTTTGGAAAAATAGGAAGTATTTTCTTATTTACTACAAATTTTTTATAAAAATTACTAATATTTTTCCACTAATTACGAATTTTCATAAAAAATTAGTAATATTTTTTGACTTCTAATTATTAATATTTCGAAAAAATGATTAATCAAATCAATATCGTTGACGAAAAAATCGATACTGCCGATCACTGCTTCATACTCCATTGACTCGTCTGTACAATAAAAACTGCTTTCAAACAAAATTTTACTCTGGGAGCCTAAAATTGATGACATCTAAAAGTTGAAAGTAAATTTAAAAAAAATTTAAGAGAATAAAAAAAATTCTAAGAGAGAAAAATGGGAGTTTGATTTTTAAAAAAATAAGAAAATCAAAATGGAATATTTTCAGTGAAAATCTACCTTCTCCACGTCTTCCTCGTCGACGAGTAATTCTTCTCCGGTCGGTATCAAGCGGACTCTCAATTTTCCGGTGTCCGGATCTGCCGGTCCGCATTTTGTCGCCGGTGTAAAGCCACCTCTGTGCAAAAGCCAAATTCTCTCGGATGCGAGCCAGGCTTGTTCCTGGGCGAGATGCTCCTCGGTTCGCGCCTGTAACAAAAATGAAAAGAAAAGAATCCTTAATATTGCTATTTTACTGAAAAATAAAAAATCCGGTCACTGCTCTTCGAAACAAACCCAATAAAATCACGAAAAAAAAATCAAACCAATAATTCTTCTTTATGCTTGGTGAAAAAAAATGCCGACTAAAAAAAAAAATTCCAGAAGATTGAAGGAAAAATACTTTCAAAACGCGTAAAATATTTTATAGAGCCAATATATTTTTCCACACCAAGAGACATTTCGATTGAAAAATTTCGGTGGAATAAAAACCGTGGAATTTTTAGTGGCTTTTGTGAAATTTATTTATTTTTTTTTATTACCAAATTCGTGACTTTTGGTAATCGCCAAGATATTTTGGCGCCGCGAACGCCTACTTTGCGCAATATATTGGACAGAAATTCAACGGAGTAAAGTAAAATGTAAATCGTTATCGCGATATTTGAAAGAGCGATCATCTCGTTCTCGCGTCTCGAAGTACACGCCGGATTTTGTGTTTTATGCTTCGCGGGCAGAGCTCGACTCGCTCGACTGGGCCCCAACGGCCAATAAACACACACACACACACATATGGGGCATTCCATACCAAATCGACCTGAGTGTGACCCTCGACCTCGCTGATTTCGTTCACGATTTTTTATATGATTCTTCAAACTCAAAATAGCATTCAAAATTTTTTCACATTTTTAAAACCAAATTTGAGTACGTTATGATTTTTTGAACATTTTTTCGAAAACCTCGAGCACCGTGATTTAAAAATCTGAAAAAATTCTCAAAAATCCGGTGTCAAAAATGAAAATTTTGGACTCAAAATTCACGATGTCCAGGCTTTCGCTTCCATCTCGATTTTAGGTTCTATAAAGAAAACGTAAAAAAAATACATGCAGAAATTAACCAACTATTTTTAGAAATCGTTGGTTAACGATAACAATATTCAAACCACTTTTCACGATAAATCAATTTCTGCATCTTCTTTTGTTTTACGTTTTTTTCATAAAAACCTAAAATCGAGCTGGAAGGGAAATCCTGGACATAATGAATTTTGGGTCAAAAATTTTCGTTTTTGATACCGGATAATTGAGAATTTTTTCAAATTTTTAAATTACGGCCCTCGAGGTTTTTGAAAAAAATGTTCAAAAAATCATAACGTACTCAAATTTGGTTTTGAAAATCTGAAAAAAATTCTGAATACTATTTGGAGTTGGAAGAATCATATAGAAAATCGTAAACGAAATCAGCGAGGTCGAGGGTCACACTCAGGTCGACTTGGTATGGAATGCCCCATATACATTCTTTTCTGCCCCGGATAGAGCTTTTCTCGTGTCTCCAGAAGGGGACACTTGTAATACCGCAAGTGTTAGTGTTAGGTGGGTGTTTGTACGAGATTGCTGGTGTACGCGCAATGGGCATTAATTCCGTTCGATTCCGTTCGATCACCTCTCGCGGAATCCGCGTCTCACGTTCGCGCGTGTGTCGAGCAAAATATTTACAGTTCCATCTTGTAAACGTGTTCAATGACATACACGAAAGATTAACAATTGTTAACCCCTTACTTGACACACTTCTGCAGAATAACGTACTTGACACACTGGGGTCGTTTGTACCCCAGCGATAAAAATTCTTATAAAAAATATGGGTCATTCCATGTCAAATCGACCAAGAGTTGGAATCGACCCCTTTCAATTTCGATGAAATATGGTCAGAAGTTTTCGTTATTAATGAAAGGAAGTTCTACCAAGGGAAAAAATTGATTTTTTTTTTTCGACATTTATGTCAGATTCAAAATTTCACAACTTTTCAAATCTGTCAAGTTTAATTTTTAAATATCTCGAAAACTATTATAGTTGCGAAAAATCGTTCTGAATTCGTCTTAAAGGGTATACTTGAGGCTACGAAAAAAAAAATATTCCGAATTTTTTTGAAAAATGATGAATTTGGAGAATTTTCAATTTTCAAAAATCGTGGGAATCCAAGTTCCGTATTAAGTTTTTGGTTCAATTTTTTTAGACAATACCTTGTAACTGATCTTGAAAGAACCTGAAAATTTCAGAGAGGTGTTTTTTGTCTTTTCAGAAATATGAATTTTTGAATTCTTAAAAATCGTGTAAATCCACGATCAACATTACATTTTTGGTTACATTTTTTTTTCACCAAAATACTATTACTTTTACTTTTGTTCACTGCTCAAAATTACAAAACTACGTGATTGCTCAACTTTACTTAACTGAGTCTGAGGTTAAAAAAAAAAATTTTCACCAAAATTAAAAAATTTATATTTAGAAAAAAACACCATCCTGAACATTTCACGATCTTTTAAGATCAGTACAAGATATTATATAAAAAAACATTTAACCAAAAATTTAATGTTGATCGTGGATTTACACGATTTTTAAAGTTTCGAAAATTCATATTTAAAAAAATAACAAAAACACCTTTCTGAAAAATTCAGGATCTTTTAAGATCAGTACAAGGTATTATATTTGAAAAATTCAACCAAAAATTTAATACGGAACTTGGATTGTCACGATTTTTGAAAATTGAAAATTCTCCAAATTCATCATTTTTCAAAAAAAAATTTCGGAATATTTTTTTTTCATAGCCCCAAGTATACTCTTTAAGACGGGTTCAGAACGATTTTTCGTAACTATAATAGTTTTCGAGATATTTAAAAAATAAACTTGAAAGATTTGGAAAATTCTGAAATTTTGGAATTTGCACAACTTTCGAAGCAATTTTTTTAAATATTTTCCTTCGGTAGCACTTCGTTTTATTAAAAACGAAGACTACTGACCAAATTTCATTGAAATTGAAAGGGGTCGATTCCAACTCTCGGTCGATTTGACATGGAATGACCCATATACCAATCAATATTTTAACTTGCAATTTTTTTTAGAACTTCCTAAGAGGTTACTTCCCAAAGTTATACAGGATTGATAGTAAAATATGAAAGTTAAAGATGATTAAAAAATTCAAATATCCAAAAAAACTGAAAAAATTACAACTTTTAGGAAAAAAATCATAACTTTTTTATTTTTCGATAAAAATGGTTAAAAATTCATCCGAGTTCGCTTAATATATAGCACTACAAGAAAACAAATATTGTAATCAGTGACAAAACAGGTGTTTAAAACTATATATCGACTCCTATTCGTTTGAAAGGAGAACTTGAATTATTAAAAAAAATTATGCAAATTGTCGCTCACAGCTTCCGCATTTTTTTCTGAGCATAAAAAGAGCAGTTTCTTGAGCTATACTTATTTATTCTATGACGACCAGTTTAATTATGGTTTCTGCATAAAGAAAGCTTTATGAATGATGGACGGGAATCGGGAAGCTAAAAACAATAGTACATTACATCACGGGGACGTAAAAACATTTTCTGACGAGTGTGAATCACACGAGTCAGAAAATGTTTTTACGCCGAGTGAGGTACGATATTTTATACCACGAGGTGCAATATGGACGTTTTCACGTCCGCTTGCGGACGTAAAAGCGTCCATTATTGTACTAAGTGATATAAAGTTTCTTTTGTGAAGAAGCAAAACTAATTTTTTTTTATCTCAGCTCCGATAAAAATAATCTTTTTGAAACTTCCTGGGTATCGTCTCGGCCATTTTGACATTTCAGAATAATTTTTCTTGTATCAAAATTATGATTTTTATAAAAAATATTCTGCAAATGGTTAAATTTTGTTTTTCTTCCGAAAAAAAAATACTTGCAAATCCGAAAAACCTTATGTTTGACACGGCTTTTTCATCGAAATACCGTCAATTTATTTAAAAAATCGTGCGGAAGAACGTTTTTGAAAAATTAATTTCCAAAGTTTTTGTGAGATATTCGTAACATTTCTCTTAAAAGTAGCACAATTTGTTTTCCTGATGATATGTAAAAAAAATAATTATTAAGCCTACACATAGAAAAAAGATCTAGTCGTAGGTACTATAATCGTTTATTTAATTATTTTTTAGTTACTTTAAAGAAAATTTTCTTTCCATCCAATTTCGGGCGATATTGACTTCCACTCACGGTTGCGAAATTTTTAATGAAAAAGTAATGCATTAAGCATTACTTTTTTAATGGCTAATGAAATTAATTTCCAGTAACCATTAAAATTTAATGGTTAATAGAAATTATTTTTATTAACCATTAAAATTAAATGGTTAATGGAAATTATTTTCATCTACCATTAACATTTAATGGTTTATGGAAATTATATTCATTAACCGTTAAAATTTAATGGTTAATGGAAATTATTTTCATTAACCATCTAGCATCTATATTATGATTATAAAAAGCATCTATATTATTATTGCAATGTAATGTGTAATGGACAAAACTTTCATTGCAATTTTGGGAATGGAAAAATAAAGATGAATAAATTATTGCAATTTTGAATTACATTTTATTGACTTAGGACTTGGATTTTCACCTTAAATTCTAAAAAGCCTCTATATTATAAATATAAAAATCCAAGTCCTAAGTCAATAAAATGTAATGCAAGACTGCAATAATTTATTCATCTATATTTTTCCATTCCCAAAATTGCAATCAAAGTTTCGTCCATTACAGATTACATTGCATTGGGTAATGGAAATTTTTTCTATTACACACGACATTGTAATGGGCAGGGTTGCAAATAATGCATTACTTTTTATAATGCAATTCCATTTTCATTAACCATTAACATTTAATGGTTAATGGAAATAATTTTCACTAAGCATTAAGAATTAAATTTTAATGGTTAATGGTTAATGAAAATGCAAATGCATTAAAAAAAGTAATGCATTATTTGCAACCCTGCTTTCACTATATTTATTTATTTGAATTCCCTGTCATCGAGAAACAGGCGTTATAGAAAAATTCTATTCGTCGTTACTAAATACCTATTCACCCGTAATCTCATCCGATCATATCTGCAGATTTGTCAGTACCCCAAAAATCCGCCAGGTGGCTACCTCTCGCACAAGCGAACCTGCCTCTCGACGCCTATATCCTTTCCAAGCTCGTCTATGTTTGATATCCTTATTTTTCAGTATGGATATTTAATACATTGAACATTGCGGCAAAACGCAAGATTGTCGAATCCCCGAAAAGGATTCCCATAAAAAAGGGTTTTTTTTCTTTTCTCCTCTGTTCAAGAAAAGACGAAGCTTTACGAAATTGTAGACTTCATATGTGTAGCTATACATTTAAAGATTGGAATTGTTTAAAAATATACATTGTATAAATATTTTTAAAAAAAATTGTTTTATTTAAATACATATTTGTTCAGTTTGAAATAATATTTATTAATATTAAATAAAAATTTATTAGATCGCTATAAATTTTCCTAGTGGGTCATTCAAAAAAAAAAATTATTTGGCTTGGCTAGGATTTAGTCAAATGTACTAGATCTTTTTTCTGGATGTATACACATCATGCTAAAAATGGTGGCAAGAATGATAGAGATATGCATCAAAGGGCATACTTTGTAAAATGTTAAAAAAAGGCATTTATGCTCGAATCATGCAACATTCGCTATTCTGACATGCAAATATTGTCGATTTATGTACTGCAAAATGGCCGGCGAACACATTGGAATCGAGGCACTCTCGTTTTTTCGATCCCGGGGGCGTTCGTTGGCGTTAAAAGCGAGATAGTTTGTGCACGCGTGCATTTGAATGTTAATTTACCAAATCGCGCTGCAGAACGTGCAGAGCGATGGTGAATCATCGTTTGTGTATGTGCAATATCAGAACACATGTCTATTTATGCCGGGAGGCACCAGAGATAATAATTAATCAGGACATTTTGCGCCACAACGAGATGAATGCAAGACCTTGTGTCCGAGAATGCCACGAGCTTCTGAAACGTTTGGATATGTGTCTCTCTGGAGTAATGGATATGTGCAAAATTTGCACATACGTCCATATATTCGTATACATGTAAACCACTTGACCGCTTCTGAACTCTGAAATTGCATGTTTTATGCTCGAGCTAGTTTTAATTTACCCCCAGGGAGAAATGGGGATGTGTTTGTGCAATGGGTGCATACCTTCACCCGCGCTTAAGAGGAGGCTAAATACCGACACTAACACCTCGAAATTGCCATCCAAACTTGCTCTTATACAAATGGATGGAATTGAATAAAATTTTAACATCATCGGAACAATGGCAGGAACGGAGCCTCACTAAAAAATTTTTGAAAAAAAAAAAAAAAATTATAGATCCGATTACCATCAGGAATCTGTAATTGAAAATCTTGAATTATGAGACTTTTTACTGTATTTCGTCTAAACTAAGAGTGAGGCTCCATGAAGAACGCCAAGACACGAATATCAAGACGTTTTCGACATTATTTTATGGAAAAGACACATCGTAAGTTTGGATGGCGCATAAGGAGATAAATATCGATAAATTGTAGTTTTATCGAAACACGAAATGGCGAAATCTAGTTTACAAACGTGCGAGGGAGGGCAGCACCATGGATTCTAACGAGTAACCTAATATTTTTGGGGCTCCAATGAATTCGTTGGAGTTAGTTGTGACGCGTTTCAGCCCCTTAATTATCAATTAATTGTTAATTAACTTATCCTCCTCTGAATTTTCAAAATTTAATAAATTTTCATTTACGGTTTTGGGAGAAAGACTGGACGACGGTGATAAGTCGATAATGTAGGGATTGAACGAAAATGGTATTTAGCCTCCTCTTAAGAGGAGGCTAAATACCGACACTAACACCTCGAAATTGCCATCCAAACTTGATCTTATACAAATGGATGGAATTGAATAAAATTTGAACAACATCATCGGAACAATGGCAGAAATGGAGCCTCGCTCAAAAAAATTCAAAAAACAAAAAAAAAATTACAGATTCATTTACCACCAAGAAACTGTAATTGAAAAACTTAAATTATTAAACTTTTATTGCATTTCGGGTCAAACCAAGAGTGAGGCTCCATGAAGAACGCCACGATACAAATATCGAGACGTCTTCGACATTATTTTATCAAAATGACACGCCGTAAGTTTGGATGGCGCATCAAGAGATAAATATCGATAAATTGTAGTTTTATTGAAAAACGAAATGGCGAAATGTAGTTCACAGACGTGCGAGTGAGGGCAGCACCATCGATTCTGACGAGTAACCTATGATATTTAGGGGGCTCGAATGAGTTCGTTGGCATTAGCTGTAACGCATTTTAGCCTCTCAATTGACAATTAATTGTTAATTAATTTATCCCCCTCTCAATTGTCAAAATGTAATTAATTTTTATCCACGCGTTGTCGGAGAAAGACTGGACGACGATAATACGTCGATAATGTAGGGATTGAATAAAAATGGTATTTAGCCTCCTCTTAAGGAGGAATATATATCTGGTAGGGTCCGAAAAATCGACTTTTTAATTTTTACATTTTCTTAAAGTTTGGGTTCTTAAAATTCCAAGTAAAAATTCAAAAAAGTGACAAATTTAGAGTAATGTAAAAGAAATTTTTAATGTAAAAAATAATGCATTACTCACTACTTTTAGAATGTGTAATGGAAAAAATTTCCATTATCCATTACAATGTAGTGTGTAATGGAAAAAAATTTCCATTGCCCATTAAAATGTAGTGTGTCATTACCCAAAAAATGTCATTACCCATTACAATGTAGCGTGTAATGGAAAAAATTTACATTACCCATTACAATGTAGTGTGTAATGGAAAAATTTTGCATTACTCATTATAATGTAGAGTGTAATGGAAGATAATTTCATGGCCCATTACAATGTAGTGTGTAATAGAAAAAAATTCCATTACCCTTGCAACGTAATGTGTAATTGACAAAACTTTGATAGCAATTTTGGGAATGAAAAAATATAGATGGATAAGTTATTGCAATTTTGCACTACATTGTAATGACTTAGATACCTTAAATTCTAAAAAGCATCTAAATGCATACAAAAAGTTGAACATTGATATAATACGTCACTGCCATCGTCTGCCCCGGTGGAACGGCTTTTCAGCTACGCAACGACGATGAACGCTCCTAAATTCAATAGGCTCACAGAAAATCACTTTGAGCAAAGGATATTGGCCAAAGCAAATGCTGCAAAAAGTATATTAAGAAGTGCAGTTCAACGTTCAACTTTTTGTATGCATATAGATGCTTTTTAGAATTTAAGGTACCTAAGTCATAAAAATGTAATGCAAAATTGCAATAATTTATTCATCTATATTTTTCCATTCCCAAAATTGCAATCAAAGTTTTGTCCATTACGCATTACATTACAATAAGTAATGAAAAAAATTTCCATTATATACTACATTGTAATGGGTAATGAAAATGTTTTCCATTACACACTACATTGTAATGGGTAATGGATTTTTTTCATTACACACTACATTGTAATGGGTAATGAAAATTTTTTCCATTACACAATAAATTTTAATGGGTAATGAAATTTTTTTCCATTACACACTACATTTTAATGGGTGATGCACATTTTTTCCATCACACACTACATTGTAATGGGTAATGAAATATTTTTCATCACACACTACATTGTAACGGGTAATGGATTTTTTCCCCATTACACACTATATTGTAATGGGCAATGAAATTTGTTTTCATTACACACTACATTGTAATGGGTAATGACATTTTTTTCCATTACACACTACATGGTAATGGGTAATGAAAATGGCCTGCTCAAGGTTTATTATAAATTTCTTTTTTATATCTACAGAATATTTTTAAACATTTCAACCTTTGAATCTCGCTACACATATGAAGTTTACAATTTTGTATAGCTTCGTCTTTTCTTCAAGAGAAGGTAAAAGAAAAAAACCCTTTTTATGGGAATCCATTTCGGATTCGGCCATCTTGGTTTTGCCGCAAAGTATTAATTATCCATACTAAAAAAAAAAGATATCAAACATAGACGAACTTGAAAAGGTTACAAGCGTCGAGAGGAAAGTTCGTTTGTGCGAGAGGAAGCCACCTGGCGGATTTTTGGGGTACTGACAAATTTGCAAAAATGATTATATAGTTGGCTACAGTGCCTATAAAATAAGTTGTCCATCCGTTACCCTGTTGAATAATATTTCATTAGTTGGACTGACGATGACGGTAATTATTTAGTTTAGTGACTTTTCTAAAAATCAACGGGAAGTGTTTTTTTTTTTCGAAATTTTTGTAAAATCTGATATAGCTTTTTACGATTTTTCGCTTTTAAAAAATTTGTTAATAGAAAAATTCGGTTTCCTTCCCTGAATATCGTTATTTACAACTAACTAAATGAAGACATGGAAAAAAAAAATTGACATCGATTTTTGG